>CM032447.1:242656305-242738074 GCA_019049505.1 Pachyrhynchus sulphureomaculatus | reverse complement strand
GCTTAGACCAGAGGTTCCTAAACTTTTTTTTTCTCGTAGACCACTTTCAAAATTTTACTGGTTTCGGTGGACCCCCTGCTGCTACATTTCTACCATATTCCCAAAACTCGTCAAAAAATGTGAAGATTAGATCTAACGATGGAAATTTGCGTCGTGGCTGAGTTCCAACCCTAAATTCGGAGTAGTAAAAATAAAAAGAAAAATAATATTTTCTTGTGTTCTATTTATTAAAATAATATGATTACAGACTTAATAGAATTAAAATTAAACATTAATAACGTACCGTAACTTCAAAAATGCAAATCAACAATTAAAAAAAAAATAGTCATAATTTTAATGGGAGGGATGTACTTGATGGATTGTCAGCAAATTATCAATATTTGGCTTCATTTTTGTAAGAAATAACCGCAAATCTCCCCGTTTTGTGATGTTCAATCTGCTCCTTTTTTTTGTTAATGGGTTTGTAACGACACTAAAACTTTTTTCGACAAGGTATGACGAGGGAAACGCTATCAAAAGTTTTCTCGCAATTTCCCACAGCCCAGGATATTTTTCGGGTATTTCTGCCTGCAGCCAAAATGTTTGATAGCCTTTTTTAAATTTCACCTTCAGCTCCTCATTGGTGCTAAGCTCGAGTAATACCCTCTTGTAATACCACATTCGCCACTTCCGTTTCATCAAATGGATTTATGATCCATGGTGCTATTTCCATCGTCAGAATATCTTCAAATCTATTTTTGAAGTCATCATGCAGGGCATTTAAATGTTGAACGTATGTCTGAATATCCTCATCAAGACATTCTGCCTGTGACAAGTTTGGAAACTGGGAGAATTGGCACCGACTAATATTTTGCTTCATAAATTTCAATTTTCCAAGAAAAGTCGAAAATACACCCTTTGTTTTTATTAAATTTAGGCTGTCCCCTTGTAACTGCAAGTTAATGTCATTAAATTTTTTTGAACAAATCTGTGAAATACGCGATGTCTGCTTTCAATTTGATCAGGTTTTCTTTTAAATCTGGATCTTTACTTTCCAGAAACTCTAAAACTGATTCAAAAAAGTGAGTAAAATCTTGTTAAACATGCACCTTTCGACGACCAGCATACTTCAGTATGTAAGAGCAATCGTTGGAAGTCTTCATCATTTTCGTCGCACAATTGTGCAAATAAACGGGTATCTAATGCTTTGCTTCTTATTTTTGTTAACTGCTTTAATCACAAATTGAAGCGATTGATGCAATCTACCACTCAAATTTTTCGTTACCAGGTGTTGTCGTGGATGACACAGTGAATTGCAGTTACTCTCCTGGTATAATTCTTTTAAAGATGGCTTATAAACCCACGATATCGCCCGAAGATGGCAGGATCTCCATCTGCTGCCACCGAAATAATATTTGTAAATGAAATCGATTTTTCCTTAAAAAAATCACTCAGGACATTAAATATTGATTCGCCTTTAGTGTTCGTCTCCAAAATTTTCGCGAATAGCAGCTCTTCATGGATTTCTTCGTCCATAACAAATCGAACATATGCCAATAATAATGCTTCATTACCAGGTAAAGTTGACTCGTCCAGTTGAATAGAAAAAAAAATGAGTTGTTTGCAGATAATTACACAAGAAGCTTTCAATATCAGAGCTCATTTCATCAATACGTCTTTGTACAGTGTTGTTACTCAAAGGAATTCTTTTGAGTACGTCAAATGGAGGTTTGTGCAGAACAGTTTTTAAAACCTCTTCAACAGCGGGTAAAATTAACTGTTCTCCGATGGTGTGCGGTTTTCCAGATTTCGCTATAAGCAATGAGATATTGTAAGATACTCGCAAGCCATCATCGTTACTTTGAAACGTTGAAGCGAACATACTGTGCACGGTGGGTCTCTTTTCATATTTTTTCCTTCAATGTTTGAAATTATTTTAAATCTTTACCTATTTTATCAGGATGACACCTTCTTAGATGATCTTCGAGCTTCAATGGTTTCATAGAGTCATTGCTCAAAACTTTGTTGCATAAAAGGCATATGGGCAATCGTTTGTCTGCCTTTAATGGAAGAACACCAAATTTCAAATAATCAACATTGTACTGTCGACATTTCTTCTTAGATTCAGCCATGTTTCGTATCAGTTACCTACCTGTAAAGAAAGAAATGTTTGTTTTAGTAATCATAAGACGACTTTAACAGGATATGGCTATTTTAACAGAATAAAATAGGCTTAATTAATTATTGCAATGAAAAAATCAAAATACCGGCGGCAAAACTGATTTTAATTATTAAAAGCAATAAACTGCTAAGACCTATATAGAGGTTTTCACAAAACGGCTGAACCTATTTTAATGTAATATAAAATATTTTTTGATTAATTATATTTTGACACATTTCTGTAAATTCGAGAGAAAATACTTTTAAAGAATATTTTGACATCAAAACTCCGCGATTTTAATGATTTATTTATTACTTTGATGTACGTTACGAGTGGTACATAAAGACACGTACAATTTATGAAAATATTTTTAGTCATATAGCATTAGCAACAACGAGGGCACTGAAGTATGTACAAACATGCAGGTCAATCATATGTCTCTCCTTTAGTGAATCGCCACAGTCGGGTAAATAAATAATTTTATAATAAAAAGTACAAAAAGTTCAATCTTTCTCGGCTTTCTGTTCTTTTATAGAAGTATCGAATAATGGCCCTGTTCAGTATTTAATTTTTATTACGTACCTACTACACGCAAACATAACAAATGTAATATTATTACAATATAAAAATAAAAGTATGAATAACAAATAGGCAGGTACTTACTTTTTCCCGGCACTGGCAAACACTGACATCGATTCACTCACACTTTTCTTTTCAAAATTCCGGAAACAAATGAGTGACGTTTGTCCTTGGCATTCGTATTTATATTGGTGAAGAATCAAACAAGTTCATGCAAGGTTGCAAGCACAACACAAGTCGTATTTCGTCCCTTTGCACGTCTGAACGGGTTGCGTTGCGGGTGGGCGGCGCTTTGCAAGTCTCGACGCGCGTTGTACTGAATATCGAATATGCAAGTTTTTACAAGTAACAGTCGCTGACCTTCTTAAAATACACTACTCAAAAAAATTAAGGGGAGGTTTTAAAATAAGGAAATTAATGCTAAATAAACAGGCTATCTGATCCATATGCCGGCCTAACTGAAAAAATTTTTTTCAAGCCCGTGGACCAAAAAAAAGCAAAATATTTGCAATATTATTTTTTTTCGCGCTATCTGTTAGGATTGCATGAGAACCGTAGCTCCTAAAAAATTTTAGCCAAAAAATCTGAAAATTAGAATCATAAAGCTTCAAAATGCTTTTTTTTAAAGTCTCGATACGACCATTTTTCACCGAAATACAGCTTGTCAAAAATCACCTAAAAATTTGGAATTTTTTTTGCTCCCTTAATTTTTTTGAGTAGTGTAATATCTGTCTCGATACGACCATTTTTCACCGAAATACAGCCTGTCAAAAATCACCTAAAAATTTGGAATTTTTTCTTTGCTCCCTTAATTTTTTTGAGTAGTGTATTATCTGCCTACATTGATAGGTAAAGCCAAGCCAACATTTTTGTTCTTTACTATGGAAACCAGATAAATTTTCATGGACCTCCACTTACAACTTGTGAACCCCCATTTTTTTTTCATTCGAACGTAGACCCCCGTCGAGTTTCCCGTGGACCCCTGGGGGTCCACCTGAACCACTTTGGGAATCACTGGCTTAGACTTTTATCTTTCATTTCCCACCTTTAGATATATATTTTTTTATTTTTAGTTTAAGTTGTATGATTTAATAATAAGCAAAAAGTACGTTATCATGAACACACTTTTTAAGAGCAAAATTATAAGAAAAGAGAAAGTTTTTTTAAAGTTTTTAATGATTTTCTAATATTAAGTATACTTTTAACTGTAACTAAAAAAAAATTCCGACCTTTTTTGACCATTTCCTACTGCTTTGAACGAAAAATTGCCGGTGGCGCACTACAACCAACAAATTTTCGTATTTTAAAACACAGTTTTTAAATAACAGAGACAATTTGGGTATTTTTAAATTACTCTTATATTGAAACTTAAGGTATAATAATGATTTATGTATGTACAATACTATATTTTATTAAATATTTGTAATTTACTGTATACCCGTTACCACAGAATGCTTAATAAATGCGAACAAGATGTCATGGGAGAACAATTCGTATTTAGGCAAGGATGTGGAACTAGAGAAGTACACAAATATAGAGATCAAAGGAATGACGTTTACTTATGTTTCATCGATTACGAAAAAAGCCTTCGATCGAGTCAAACATCCACAATTGATACGGATGCTTTAGAATATGGGTCTGGGTGAAAATAACACCAGATTCATTACTCACTTATATTGGCAACGATACGAAAAAATAGTCTCTCTTTACTCCTTTTTAATCTGTATTTTGAGACATATTCGGGAAGGCCTTAGAGAACGCTTCAGACGGTATCAAAGTTAATGGCAAAATAATCAACAGCCTGAGGTATGCTCATGATATCGTTATTATAGCAGACACAGCAGATGAACTTCAGAGGCTTATGAACAATATATCTTGGGAATGAAAGTAAACGTTAATAAAATATAAGTAATGATCATCTCAAGAACACCTTGATTGCAAACAACGCTTACGATCAACTAATACTCGTAGATAGTAATAGTAACCCAATTGAAGTACCTAGAATTTTCTGGGTAACCAATAATCTGAATCCTGAAGTTGATGGACGAGTTCGCATTGAAATCGCCAAAGATGCTCTTCTCAAAATAAAATACCTTCTTACAGACTCCACTGTTTCTTTGGATACTCTTTATCGTTTTGTGAAAGTATATATATATATATATATATATATATATATATATATATATATATATATATATATATATATATAAATATATATATATATATATATATATATATATATATATATATATATATATATATATATATATTTATATATATTCATATATTCAATGAATCGCTTGAAGTCTTTCAAGATGTCAGTCATGCTCAGAATATTGAAGATCTTCTGGATAAAACATATCAAGAGCGAGGATGTATTGTGGCGAATGGGTAAAGAGAGAGAGAGAATTGCTGTCATTTGTTAAAAGACAGAAAAAACCCGCTACTTAAGACATATCTATAGGGGTGGAAGATACTCGCTGCTCCGGTTGTTGATGGAGAGCTAAATTGAAGAGAAAAATATTCGAGGACGCTGAAAATGTTCCTGGCTGAAAAATATACGAGACTGGCCAGGCCTGAACACTCATATTTTATTCAGAACTACCCAGGATAGAGAAGAATTCGTCGTGATTACAGTCCAGCCTCAGTAACGGCCATGGCACTATAAGAAGAATACATTTGTATTAAATTATTGATTGTTTTTATTTTTTATCATGTGCACGTATTGCATGAAGGAAATCACGTCGCAAAAAAGCATTTTTTCACGTCTCAAACACTGATTTAAACTTATGATTCTCGATTAACGTTACCGCCTACATTGAAATAAAAATAATATTCCTATTAAAACATTTGACACTTTGAAAACCTTTTAATTCGCTTTAACGATGAATACTTTGTTTTAAATTAAAATCTTTCTACTCAATTATGTATTTTTAGAAATGGATACTAGCGAAAAAACATGCACAAAAACCAGAAACAACGGCATCGGAAAATATGTCAGTCATTGACGAAGCCGCACCGGAGATCGAACACGAGCCGGAAAATCGTTCGCAAAATATTAACGAGTGTTCGGTTGGGAGAGACAAAATAAAGGGCCACGTAGATGAGATTGTGGATGCTGGAAATGATCTGAAAAATAAAAAGGAGAAAATGTGGATTAAAGTTGTTGTGATGTTTTTAAAGAAGGTGAGTATTTTTGGTATCATTTTTGTCAATTATTTGTAGCTGTTTAGACTGAAAGCAATGTAGATAAAACCATGAACAATTCGATGATATATGTTATTTTATTGATGAGAGTAGATGTATATATATATATATATATATATATATATATATATATATATATATATATAATCACCATCATTAACTTATTCCATCTGTAGTCGGGTGTAAGCCTCCCCAGTTGTATCCAATGAGCTTTGTTGTTTGCTTTTTGCATCCAGTCGTGTCCTGCTTATCTTTTTATGTCGTCCGTCCATCTAGTCTGTTTCTACCTCTGCATCTTTTGTGTTCTCTGGCCCTCCATTCAACTATACGACGTGTCCATCTGCTATCATTTATTTTTGCCATATATCCCTCTCAATTCCATCTTAATATACATATTCGTTGTATTATACTATATCTGTCATTTTTGATCTTCTTACCTTCGAGTCTAATATTTAGCATTCTCCTCTCCATTGCTCTTTGGGTTACCTGGAGTTTATTTATTATACTTCTATTTAAAACTCACGTTTCAGTGCCGTATGTTAATACCGGCAGTACATATTGATCGAATACTTTTATTATTCGAGGCTGGTTTGAAAAGTCCGTGCAAAAATAAAAACTACTTATGTGTTTGGGGTAAACCTTTTTATTTTTCGACATAGTCTCCTTTTAGGCTTATACACTTCGTCCAACGATGTTCTAGTTTGTTGATCCCTTCCGAATAATAGGATTTGTCCAAGTCTGCAAAATATTCATTAGTGTCTGCAATCACCTCCTCGTTTGAATAAAATCTTTGTCCCGCCAGCCATTTCTTCAAATTGGGGAACAAATAGTAGTCCGAGGGAGCCAAGTCTGGAGAATAGGGGGGATGTGAAACGAGTTGGAATCCTATTTCCATTAATTTTGCGACCACAACTGCTGAGGTGTGTGCTGGTGCGTTGTCGTGATGGAAAAGGACTTTCTTGTGAGCCAATCGCGGGCGTTTTTCTTGCAGCTCGGTTTTCAAACGGTCCAATAACGATGAATAATATTCACCTGTAATAGTTTTACCCTTTTCCAGATAGTCGATGAGGATTATCCCTTGCGAATCCCAAAAGACAGTCGCCATAACCTTTCCGGTCGAAGGAACGTTCTTCGCCTTTTTTGGTGCAGATTCCCCCTTGGTAACCCATTGTTTAGATTGTTGTTTGGTCTCAGGAGTATAGTAATGTATCCATGTTTCATCCACAGTGACGAAACGACGCTTAAAGTCCTCCGGATTCTTCTGGAACAGCTGCAAACCATCCTTGCAACACTTCACACGATTCCGTTTTTGGTCAAGCGTGAGCAATCGCGGCACCCATCTTGCGGATAGCTTTCTCATGTCCAAATGTTTATGCAAAATATTATGTATCCGTTCAGTCGAGATGCCCACAGCACTAGCAATCTCACGCACCTTAACTCTTCTGTCATCCATCACCGTATCATGGATTTGATCAATGATTTCTGGAGTCGTAACCTCCACAGGCCGTCCAGAACGTTCAGCGTCACTTGTGCCCATATGGCCAGTCCGAAAATTTTGAAACCACTTATAAAACTGTTCTGATCGAAGGTGCAGAGTCACCATAATGTTTATCAAGCTTCTCTTTAGTCTCCTGAGGCGTTTTGCCTTTCATAAAGTAATGTTTAGTCACCACACGAAATTCTTTTTCGTTCATTTCTTGAAAAATCACTCGACTTCCTTGATTCACACGAATGCCAGACACAAAGAAATAGACCAATATGGCTGAAACTTGGTGTGCGTTCATTCAAGAGATGCTACTAACTAAACATGACCTCGATACGCGCCGGTGGTGCCATCTCTCGACTTTGCACGGATTTTTCAAACCAGCCTCGTATATATATATATATATATATATATATATATATATATATATATATATATGTATATATATATATATATATATATATATATATATATATATATATATGTATATATATATATATATATATAATATATATATATATATATATATATATATATATATATATATATATATGTATATATATATAAATATATATATATATATATATATATATATATATATATATATATATAAATATATATATATATGTATATATATATATATATATATATATATATATATATATATATATATATGTACATACAGTAGAATCTCAATTATCCGAAATAATATGGACCAAAGTGATTTCAGATAATCGAAATTTCGGTTAATCTGAATTTTTTTATAAAATAGAAGTTTAGAATGAATACAACATTGCATATTGACTTAAAAGCATTTATACGATATGCTATTACGTACATAAATATTTATTAAAACAAAGAATGGAACAATTAGTTTACTTATTTTATGTATATGTACGGAAAATCGAAAATAAAACAGTTTCATTCTGAACTTTAATGTCTTAAAAATGAGATAATTTTTAACTGCACTTTTGCGTTAGTTCTGTTTTTGGCTACAATGTCTCTCCAACGTTTGATAAGTAAAGCGTCCGCGGCGGTTGCATTTTCTTGTCGTTCTACATAAGTTAACGCTTTTTCTAGGGCCTCTAGTCCTTCTGAATGTGACATTTTTACTGGAATATTATCAGTGGCTTCTACTTCGTTATCATCATCGTCATCATTGTCTATTTTATTAGCATTTTTGCATACACTTTTAATTAATTCTTGGTCAGTCCTTTCATCTTCCATGCTCTCACTGTTTAACCATTCCCAAACATCGGTTTCCGTAACACTTTCACATCCTGATATTCTTGTAATAATTTGATGTAAACTTTTATTATCTTCTGTTTCTGCCTCTGAGTAATGTCTCTTCTCTTGTGACATCAATTTTGACCAAGATTTTTCAAGAGTATTACTCTTTACTTGATTCCAGACTGAAGCTATCCAATATATAACATTTTCCAAATTTATCTTTTTTAGACAATCAGTAAGATTGCCACCTTCATCTACTTCTTCTAAAATATGCTCCAATAACAAACGCCTGTAATTGCGTTTTTAAATTTTCCAGTACACCCTGATCCATAGGCTGAATGAGAGAAGTTACAACAGGAAGCAAAAATATTGCTTTTATTTCCCCAGTTTCAAGTTGCTCCGCACTTGGGTGAGTGGGGGCGTTATCTAGTAACAGAAACATTTTCTAGGATATCCCTGTTCTTTAAAAAAAAAGTTGCACTTTGGGAACAAAATCTCTCAAAATTTAACTTTCGAAACTACACGGCTCTGATGTGACCATCAGTTTCTATATTAGTAACAAATTTCAACTTTCTACGTCAAATAGTTTCGGAGAAAAATCGGGTGTGACAGACGGACATACAGACAGACGGGACAAACAAACAGACATACGGACAGACAGATACCGAAGTCATCTTACAAGTATTGCATACGGAACACTGAAAACATTTATTGCTAGCTGTTTCCAGCCTGCCCATTTGCAGCGCGTATCCCGAATTATATATATTTTTTATGGCTCCAGGTCACAATAGAATCAAGTTTAAATCGAACAAACATCTCGTCCATCCATCTGTTTGACCTTCTGTTTGAACATCTGTCATATAATAGTTATTGTCTCTTACAGAGTTCTCTTCTGTTATTGGGATACTTAATATGCTACTTCAACTGGTCCTTAACTTTGCCAATAGTAGCAATATGTAGTCTAATATGGTACGAAAATACAAAATCCAAGAAGGGCGAAAGGATCCAGAAAAAAATAAGAGCTAGCACGATGACGAAAACAGAAATTTTGGAAATTGTCAAAGATCTACCAACGTGGGTAAGTTAAGCCTACTCCGTGGAGTGTTTGTTAAAAAAACGAGCCTTATATACTAACTTCAAAATTTCCGCCTGATCAGTTGAATACTTTTGAGCAAATGTCATTAGACTCATGTTTGGAACAACGCAATCGAACATTTTTGCAACTCTCGAACGGATTTTGGAGAATCTCGAGCGTTCGACTGTGTTTGAGGTGACGGATTGTTGGCTAAGTTACGCTTCTGTGGTATGTCTGAAAGAGGTTTTGTTTCTGGTTCCTTCAGAGAGTGACGGATTTCTTTCTAATACCTTCATTATCAACGCTGGTGTGCCCCAAGGCTCCATACTGTCTCCTACTATTTTTCTCATTTACATTAACGATCTGCTGGAGAGGACCAAGAACCCAATCTACAGCTTCGCTCGAATATCGGCTATTCAACCCATACCAAGGAGAGATCTTACTTGGTCGGACCATCTTGTTAGAGACCGTCCCCTTGATCTTCTACCTTCTACCTTCCCCGTTACTACAAGCTTTTCCATGGCATCCACTTTTCTCATAATGTGACCAAAATATTTCCGGTACTGTCTATTAATTCTATTCGTAAGTCGGTCATTTATACTAAACTCTTCAAGAATAGATACATTAGTACGGTTTTCGGTATATGATGATTCTTTAATATGCCCACATTTCAAACCCGTCGATTCGTCTTTTGTCAACTCGTTTAATAGTTCATTGTTCCGATGCAAAAGTTGCTGTAGAAAATATAAGGCTAGATAGCAATCTTAACTTTGTGTTTTTGTGATATCTGGATCTTTCCAGACCTTACCATAGTAAGTTTGATCGTCAAGTTTGTAACCATAGGCCAACATCCTCTTACTTCCGCTTCACAGCCACCATTGTTAGTTATAAGGGATCCCAAATAGTGAAACCAGCAATTTCATTTATATGTGACTGATCTTCATTACGACTAACAATCATTACTTTGGTTTTCGCTCTATTAATTGTCACTCCATAGTTTTTGCTGGCGATTTCCAGGCGCTCTATAATAGATTCTAGGTCTTGAAGTAGCAAGTATAACAATATCATCTGCATATCTAAGGTTACTTAGCTTTTTTCCACCGATTGTCATACCTCCACTCCAGCCATCCAAAACGGACCCCATTATATGTTCACTATATATGTTAAAAAGTAAGGGTGACAGAATACAACACTGTCTGACGCCGGCTTCCACGTTAAAGGGATCGGAAAAAGAATTATTCAGTTTAATTCTGCCAGTTGTGTTCTCATACGGGGATCGGATAAGGTTTACAAGATGTAAAGGTGTTCCCATGCTAGATAAAATCGATCATAGTTTGTTCCATTGTATGCAGTCGAAATTTTAGAGTTGTCTATAAAATAGATATAGGTTATTATTTCGAATTTCCTGATATTTTCTATCATCTGGCGTATGCTGAGAATTCGTTCTCTAGTCCCTCTTCCTGGAATAAAGCCTGTTTGTTTGGTAGATATTTGCAGCTGTAGTAAAGTTTTGAGTCTTTCATTTAGGATCCAGAGAAACACCTTAGCAGCGTGTGATACGAGAGCGCATGTTCTATAGTTGCTTAATTCTGTACGAAGCTCAAATTAGACCAACGATACTCCCATGTTTGAGACTCTGCTCCCAAACATACACTGCATTTGTTGGTTTCTATTCAGAAGAGAGCTGTTCGCCTGATTGAAGACCCAGAACTCATCACAAACCTTGATACCTTGGAACATCGAAGAACAGTTGAGTCTGTTCTACTAATATACGAGGCGGGGCTGGTTTGAAAAGTCCGTGCAAAGTCCGAGAGATGGCACCACCGGCGCGAATCGAGGTCATGTTTAGTTAGTAACATCTCTTGAATGAACGCACACCAAGTTTCAGCCATATTGGTCTATTTCTTTGTGTTTGGCATTCGTGTGAATCAAGGAAGACGAGTGATTTTCAAGAAATGGACGAAAAAGAATTTCGTGTGGTGATTAAAACATTACTTTATGAAAGGCAAAACGCCTCAGGAGACTAAAGAGAAGCTTGATAAACATTATGGTGACTCTGCACCTTCGATTAGAACAGTTTATAAGTGGTTTCAAAATTTTCGGACTGGCCATATGGGCACAAGTGACGCTGAACGTTCTGGACGGCCTGTGGAGGTTACGACTCCAGAAATCATTGATCAAATCTATGATATGGTGATGGATGACAAAAGAGTTAAGGTGCGTGAGATTGCTAGTGCTGTGGGCATCTCGACTAAACGGGTACATAATATTTTGCATAAACATTTGGACATGAAAACCTATCCGCAAGATGGGTGCCGCCATTGCTCACGCTTGACCAAAAAACGGAATCGTGTGAAGTGTTGCAAGGATGGTTTTTGCAGCTGTTCCAGAAGAATCCAGAGGACTTTAAGCGTCGTTTTCGTCACTGTGGATGAAACATGGATACATTACTATACTCCTGAGACCAAACAACAATCTAAACAATGGGTTACCAAGGGGGAATCTGCACCAAAAAAGGCGAAGACCGTTCCTTCGGCCGGAAAGGTTATGGCGACTGTCTTTTGGGATTCGCAAGGGATAATCCTCAGCGACTATCTGGAAAAGGGTAAAACTATTACAGGTGAATATTATTCATCGTTATTGGACCGTTTGAAAACCGAGCTGCAAGAAAAACGTCCGCGATTGGCCCACAAGAAAGTCCTTTTCCATCACGACAACGCACCAGCACACACCTCAGCAGTTGTGGTCGCAAAATGAATGGAAATAGGATTCCAACTCGTTTCACACATCCCCCCTATTCTCCAGACTTGGCTCCCTCGGACTACTATTTGTTCCCCAATTTGAAGAAATGGCTGGCGGGACAAAGATTTTATTCAAACGAGGAGGTGATTGCAGACACTAATGGATATTTTGCAGACTTGGACAAATCCTATTATTCCGAAGGGATCAACAAACTAGAACATCGTTGGACGAAGCGTATAAGCCTAAAAGGAGACTATGTCGAAAAATAAAAAAGGTTTACCCCAAACACAGTAGTTTTTATTTTTGCACGGACTTTTCAAACCAGCCTCGTAAGTTTATTTTATTGCCAGGTTGCAACTTTTTTAAAGCGACTATATAAAAGCTGAGACTGGTGTTTTATCAAACAACTAAGGTAAAATACAGTGATAGTTCCATTTACTACAATAAAAAGGAAAGGGCTTATAGTTTTTGCTGTTGTTTGATGCTACAAATATGGTTCAAAGTTCGACTTTAATTTAAAGAAGAATAAATCGAGCGGCCGATATTCCTGTCGGCCGCTGCTTTTATTTTTTTTATAATGAAACAGAGTCAATTATGCCAGCTAACGTGTAAGCAGACTTTTTTGTTAAAATTTCCAATTAATTTTAATTAGCATAACGATCATGTCGACAGCAATGAATCTTCGTCAGATGACTTACAACTACTGGATTTTGACACGGAATTAAATATAAGTCATAGGAAGAACAACCAAATCTCGAAAATGTGATTTCCTTTCAAATTTTAACGCTTGTTGCAACGATTATATAGTACCTTTAGATCCCACAAAAAAAATTTTTTATTTGCAAAAATTGTCACAAAATTTGTTATTTCTTTATTTAAATGAAATTCGTGTTCTTGCAAATGTTTTTTTTTTAGTTTTGGGAATAGGTAATAGTCCGAGGAACGTTTTATAGAATACGAGGGCTACCTTTTAAGTTTTTACAAAAACAATGAAAGAAAAAAAAAATTGGTACAAATCGTTTTATTGTTTTTCAAAATATATAAGCGCAATAAAAAGGTTTTTTCATGCGATATGTGACAATGGATGACATATGGATCCACCACTACACACCAGAATCAAATCGGCAGTCGGCTGAGTGGACAGCAGCTGGCAAAAGCCGACCGAAGCGTCGGTTGGGAAAGTTTTGGCCTCTGTATTTTCGGATGCGTATGAGAAGGAAAAAACCATCAATAGCGAATATTATATAAAGTTATTGGTGCGTTTGAAGGCAGAAGCATCGATGTTTTTTGGAACAACAACCGATTTTGGTCGACCTTCACGAATGACGAAATTTTGCAAACCAATCGTAAACAGTCTTTTTTGATGGTGATTCATTACCAAAAGTTGAAGGAAGCGATTCGAGGTATTATTGTAGAGTTGGGCCTTTACTAAGATCATAAAAATCATCCAACGAAAACGCTCCTGTGAAATTTCCATTTGTTCAGAAAACTGTAAACAAACTACTCGACGAATTTCTACGCTGCCACTGTTTTAACAATAATAAATGTCAAATTTTACAATAATGGCCATTTAGTGGTCGTTTGTAAAAACTTAAAAGGCGAAATTTCAAAGAAAAAAGAAACTCTAATCTTTCCTTTTTTTCCTTACTTTCGTTACAGAATTCCAGCCTTGTTTGATTTAAAATATGCGAATCATTTATGATGAAAATCATGACTTTGGCCCAAATTTTGAAATATTACATTTAGAAAACAACGATCATAAACTTTACTATCTGGAATTTCTAGAAATAAATAAACTATGTCAACAATTTCTCTTTATTGAACTTTTACCACTGATATATTGTTAGTTTATGGTTTCCTATATTTATAAAATCATATTTTCAATACATATATATAGTTATTTTCATGTTGAAATCTTTAATTATTTTAAGTCATCTGAAAAAGATACAGTGCTGGCGAAACGGTCGTCATATTAGTTAAAATAAGATGGAAATCTTAACAAAAAAACTCTCTTGCATTTCTTTTAATTTAGAATGGATTTCCGTCAACTATTTGCTAATTCCGTATATTAAAATATAAGCAATTTGCAAAAAAAAAATGGGAAACTGCAACACTGACATTATCTTTTTTAAGGTTAATTTTCCGGACCGAGAAAGAGCAGAATGGCTTAACGAGGTAGGTGCAATACATTTCCATATTAGAGATAATTACTGTTTACGATATTATATCTTATGAACATGTGGGTATAATAATTTCATATTTTTGTAACATTTGCTAGTCATACTTATTGTTTAGCATAATTTATTTTTTATTTATATTTTGTTCTACTAAACTATTAATTAGTTACGTGTTTTACAATCATACACCTCTATGTGATGCTGATTGGAAGAAATTATTTATTACACAAAAGAGAGGGGCCGATGGGTTTTTTATTTAAATAGTCCAGTCAGAATACTACCAAAACAGGCCAGGATACTGCTATGGTACTTTTCTTTTTTTTAAATACTCATCTCGACGAGTACATTAAAGAAAAAATATTGCAACCGCTAAAAAATTGGGGCAACACCCTCAAAAATGGGAGAATTGGCCCGTTTTTGGGTTTTTTTGCCGTATTTTAGAAATTTTACTATACATTTATGGAAAATGAGCTAAAAATTCTGACCGAGTTTGATTCCAGATAAAAAAAATCTGGAAATACAGTCCCTGGCCAAATTATTAGACGCACTGCAAGATTTCATGTAAAATATTAATTACCGAGTGATATTGTACCGTTTTATTATTTTAAATTGAATTGTTTTTTATTTTTATATTATCCAATCAATTACCTATTTATTTGACATAAATAAAACAGCATTAATTTAGAAAAGCATAAGTTTATTAAGTTTTGAAGAAAAGTGAAATTAATGTTAGTAAAAAGTCAATATTTAGTTGAGCCACCTTTAGCCGCTATCAAAGCTTTAATTCTGCGCGGCATGCTATCAATGCAAGATTGTACTGTCTCCTGCATTTGAGGATGATGATTCCACACATGAATAATCTTTAGTAGGTGTGGTAGTAGGTATTTGGATAGTTACGAATCCTGTACATTCACTTGGACTTGAAATGAAAATTATTTAAAATTTAAATTCACTAACTCTACCATAAATCTAAACTGAAAATGGTCGGACCTGAAAAAATTGACCAAATTTAGACATTTGTCAACATTTTTCGAGTTTTTCTAGTAAATATATTTACTCGTCTTCTTAGCTATTCCCGTATTATCTCAGGAATGTAAACCAAAAATATTACAAAAACGTCGACCCGAAATGGTCTAATCTGAAAAATCAGGCCAATTTTGGCAATTTCTCAGCTATTTCTACTGCTATATTCTAGTCAATACATGCAAATTTCGCATTACTTTTGTGATATTGGAAAATTATTTAAATGATGAACTCATTTCAGTTATCCCTAACCTAATATAACCTAATGGAGGAACTTCCCGCCAAGAAATCCGAACCTAATATGATTTAATCCTAAAGAACTCTAAACCTATCATAACCTAATACTAAGAACTTTGCATCAAGAACGCTAAACCTAACATAATCTAACGCTAAGAACTTTACACCAAGAATTCTTTTTATTATTAATTTTTATTAAAGTTTTAGAGTATTTTCTATCAATATATATATATATATATATATATATATATATATATATATATATACATATATATATATATATATATATATATATATATATATATATATATATATATACAGTCCCTGGCCAAATTATTAGACGCACTGCAAGATTTCATGTAAAAATATTAATTACCGAGTGATATTGTACAGTTTTATTATTTTAAATTGATTTGTTTTTTATTTTTATATTATCCAATCAATTACCTATTTATTTGACATAAATAAAACAGCATTAATTTAGAAAAGCATAAGTTTATTAAGTTTTAAAGAAAAGTGAAATTAATGTTAGTAAAAGTCAATATTTAGTTGAGCCACCTTTAGCCGCTATCAAAGCTTTAATTCTGCACGGCATGCTATCAATGCAAGATTGCTGCACTGTCTCCTGCATTTGAGGATGATGATTCGACACATGAATAATCTTTTCTAGGAGCTAGGTTTTGTTGGTAATGACATCTTTAGCCACTTCTCTTTTCATCAGCTCCCACGGGGTTCATATCAGGGCTATTACCCGGCCAATCCAACAGAGGGATATTTCTTTCTGCCAAAAAAGCTTTAACAGACCGAGCAGTGTGGCAGGGAGCTCCATCTTGCATGAAAGTGAATGGTTCCCCATTGGGAAACCATTCTCTGAACTGCGGAATCAACCGATTTTGTAATACTTCTTTGTACTGATCTTGCCTCATTATTCCTTTGACGACGTACAGACGTCCAGTGCCCTTGCCGCTGATGACTGACCAAATCAATCACTTTGGTGGGATGTTTAACCGTAGGGACGACACAATCAGGATGAAACTTTTCTCCATGACGACGACGCACATACTGAGCTTTACTCTGCAAAATTTCGAATGTGCTTTCGTCACTGAAGCAGACCTGTCAAAAATAGGAAAAATATATAAACTTCCATGTTTATTTGCTTTATTTAACTGAAAATGTATCCATTATTGATTAAATTGCTGTATCTTACCGATCTCCAGAAGTCCACATCTTTGTCTTGTCATTGTTTGGCCCACTTCAGGCGCTTTGCTTTCATTGCAGCTGTTAACTTGGGCTTCCTGGCGGGGCGACAGGCCTTAAAATCTAATTCTTTCAATTTTCTTCGAACAGTGCGCTCAGAAGCATTTACGCTAGCATCCTGGAGTTGTGATTTTATTACCTTTGTGTAGCAAATCTGTTTTCTACACAAATTTTCTTCAAACATCTCTCTGACCGTGGAGTGAAAATTGGTTTTCTACGGCATCTTTTCTTTCTTTTCGGGCTTAATTCCTTCCCTGACTAAATTTTCTTTTTTATGCGTCGTACACTAGCTTCAGAAACCTCCAATCTTCGTGATATTTCTCGGTTTGTAAATGTTTTCGCAATCACAAGGGCCTTCACTTCAGCTTTTTTACGTGGTGAAAGATCGCCTTTTCTACCCATAATGAAAATAGTCCAATTACTTTTTTAAAACACTGCATACAAAATAAACTAATAACTAAGTAGTATAAAACTGTTAAACAAACAATCACAGTTCATAAAGCCACAGAAACACGTCCATACCTGACTCGATTCCGATCGCGACTGATACAGGTTTGTACTTCTTTACGTTCATGTATCACTTTATCAACACAGTGTTGCCATATGTTAAAAATAAATACAAATATGTAGTCTACAACAATTCTTTTAAATAAAAATCAATAATATTGTAGTTTAAATATACCATTATCGCATAAAAACTCTTAAGAAACATAAAATTACTAAAAAAATACAGTGCGTCTAATAATTTGGCCAGGGACTGTATGTTCCATGGAAATTACTTTAATTGAACCAAAAAAAATTTTAGTCATTTTTTTACATATTAGATCTATTTTTCACACAAAATATTTAAAAATTTTACCGATCCACGTTTTTTTTAGTGTTCCGTACGGAACACTTATAAGATCACTTCGGTGTCTGTCCGTCTGTCACACCCGATTTTCTCCGAAAGTATTTGTCATAGAAAGTTGAAGTTTGGTAATAATATAGGAATTGATGACCTCATCAGAGCCATGTAGTTTTGAAAGTTAAATTTTGACTTAAGGGGTTAGTTTTGGGGGGAGAAATCGGAAGTGAAAAAAAAAAAATTTTTGCTAGGTAATCGAGTGTGGTGTCAAATAAAAGCTTGTGAAAAAACGAGTAAAAAATATATGTATAATGTAATATTTGCGCGCACTTTTCTTTGTATTATTTTTAAAAAATCGCGAAAAACCGCTGTCCACCCGCCTTATCTCGAAAAGTACTTATCAAAAAATTTTGAAAAAATCCTTGAATATTCTCCACGGGGTGTAGATTGAACGAAAATTATCACGAGTGCATTACCTGTAATAATTTATCTGGTATATAAAAAAAACAGAAATTTCAAGGTCATCAATTTTCAGTAAAGATTGGAAATAAATTTTGTTGAAAACTCATTTGGGGTGTATTTTGTGAAGTCACTGATCATTTTATACTTCCGTTACAACATTTTTTATGTTAAAAGCAATCAACGTACGTAACACTAATTGCGCAAGTTCAACTTGCACTTGATCGATTTTTTTCTTCTGACGAATTTTTTAAACAAGTATACTACTACCTTACCTCAATATCAGAAAATGTTTTTTAGTCCCTAAGCTTCCATTGGAGGTACTTCAGAACTCATTTAAACAATTTAGGCTCGAGAAATTGGCCATTTTTTTTCTAAAATTTATTATTTTTTAATGCAAATTTACGATTTCTTTGTAAAAAAAATTATATTTTCTTGAGTTTTATAGTATTTTTAGTAACCAGAGTTATTTTTATTATACACAGGCTGAAAAAACTGGCCAGTATGAATCTTATATTTGTACGTCATATTTTTATGTAATATTCTTTAATACCATTTTTATACAAATAAAAAATAAGTTAACCAATAATGATGTTGAAAAGATTATTTTTTTATTGATAACTTTATATGAAGATACGAGGCTGGTTTGAAAAGTCCGTGCAAAAATAAAAACTACTTATGTGTTTGGGGTAAACCTTTTTTATTTTTCGACATAGTCTCCTTTTAGGCTTATACACTTCGTCCAACGATGTTCTAGTTTGTTGATCCCTTCCGAATAATAGGATTTGTCCAAGTCTGCAAAATATCCATTAGTGTCTGCAATCACCTCCTCGTTTGAATAAAATCTTTGTCCCGCCAGCCATTTCTTCAAATTGGGGAACAAATAGTAGTCCGAGGGAGCAAAGTCTGGAGAGTAGGGGGGATATGAAACGAGTTGGAATCCTATTTCCATTAATTTTGCGATCACAACTGCTGAGGTGTGTGCTGGTGCGTTGTCGTGATGGAAAACGACTTTCTTGTGGGCCAATCGCGGGCGTTTTTTCTTGCAGCTCGGTTTTCAAACGGTCCAATAACGATGAATAATATTCACCTGTAAAGTTTTACCCTTTTCCAGATAGTCGATGAGGATTATCCCTTGCGAATCCCAAAAGACAGTCGCCATAACCTTTCCGGCCGAAGGAACGGTCTTCGCCTTTTTTGGTGCAGATTCCCCCTTGGTAACCCAATGTTTAGATTGTTGTTTGGTCTCAGGAGTATAGTAATGTATCCATGTTTCATCCACAGTGACGAAACGACGCTTAAAGTCCTCCGGATTCTTCTGGAACAGCTGCAAACCATCCTTGCAACACTTCACACGATTCCGTTTTTGGTCAAGCGTGAGCAATCGCGGCACCCATCTTGCGGATAGCTTTCTCATGTCCAAATGTTTATGCAAAATATTATGTACCCGTTCAATCGAGATGCCCACAGCACTAGCAATCTCACGCACCTTAACTCTTCTGTCATCCATCATATCATGGATTTGATCAATGATTTCTGGAGTCGTAACCTCCACAGGCCGTCCAGAACGTTCAGCGTCACTTGTGCCCATATGGCCAGTCTGAAAATTTTGAAACCACTTATAAACTGTTCTAATCGAAGGTGCAGAGTCACCATAATGTTTATCAAGCTTCTCTTTAGTCTCCTGAGGCGTTTTGCCTTTCATAAAGTAATGTTTAATCACCACACGAAATTCTTTTTCGTCCATTTCTTGAAAATCACTCGACTTCCTTGATTCACACTAATGCCAAACACAAAGAAATAGACCAATATGGCTGAAACTTGGTGTGCGTTCATTCAAGAGATGCTACTAAGTAAACATAACCTCGATACGCGCCGGTGGTGCCATCTCTCGGACTTTGCACGGACTTTTCAAACCAGCCTCGTATAATAATTAAATTAATAAAAATTATAAAGTTACTGCACAAAATAATAATTTTAAGATACAAGTTTAACTAGTTAAATAAAATAATAAATTATATTTAAATTGTTGTAGACGTATTTTTTATTTAATAGAAATATTACTTCTTTTTCAAAACATTATGAAGCCAAATAAAATTAATTTTCTTTAAAAAAATAAACTGGCGTTTTAATATATCTGACTCTCCACCAAGTTTCATCCAAATCGGTGACCCAAATGCTCTGGCCTCTGTTTGTAAGACATATGGTGATTATTTTATAACTAATAAAAATGATCTTCTTTACGGCAAAGATGATAAAATTCGAGAAAAATTAATTTTTTGAAAGTAACTGTAAATTTGAAACAAAAAACGCATAAAATTGATAGCGAAATGGCCAGTTTTTTCAGCCTAAATGGACAAAATGACTTCCTCAGTAACTCAACATGTACAGTAACCCATGTATAATAATTAAAAATAACTTTAATTACTGAAAATATAATAAAATTCAAGAAAAAATAATTTAAAAAAAAAATCGTAAATTTGCATTAAACAAATTAGAGAGACTAAAATGGTCAATTTCTCGGCCCTAAATTGTTTAAATGTGTTATTAAGTACCTCAAATGAAAGTTTGGGGACTAAGGAACATTTTCTGATATTTTAGGTAAGGTAGTATACTGAAAAACAATTGTTTAAAAAATTCGTCAGAAAGAAAAAAACGTGAATCGGTCAAATTTATCAATATTATGAGGAGTGGAAAATATATTTAATATGTAAAAAAATGGCTAAAATTATGTTTGGATCAATTAAAGTAATGTCCATGGAACATATTTTCTGGTTTCTATTCAGAAGAGAGCTGTTCGCCTGATTGAAGACCCAGAACTCATCACAAACCTTGATACCTTGGAACATCGAAGAACAGTTGAGTCTGTTCTACTAATATACGAGGCTGGTTTGAAAAGTCCGTGCAAAGTCCGAGAGATGGCACCACCGGCGCGTATCGAGGTCATGTTTAGTTAGTAACATCTCTTGAATGAACGCACACCAAGTTTCAGCCATATTGGTCTATTTCTTTGTGTTTGGCATTCGTGTGAATCAAGGAAGTCGAGTGATTTTCAAGAAATGGACGAAAAAGAATTTCGTGTGGGTGATTAAACATTACTTTATGAAAGGCAAAACGCCTCAGGAGACTAAAGAGAAGCTTGATAAACATTATGGTGACTCTGCACCTTCGATTAGAACAGTTTATAAGTGGTTTCAAAATTTTCGGACTGGCCATATGGGCACAAGTGACGCTGAACGTTCTGGACGGCCTGTGGAGGTTACGACTCCAGAAATCATTGATTAAATCCATGATATGGTGATGGATGACAGAAGAGTTAAGGTGCGTGAGATTGCTAGTGCTGTGGGCATCTCGATTGAACGGGTACATAATATTTTGCATAAACATTTGGACAGGAGAAAGCTATCCGCAAGATGGGTGCCGCGATTGCTCACGCTTGACCAAAAACGGAATCGTGTGAAGTGTTGCAAAGATGGTTTGCAGCTGTTCCAGAAGAATCCGGAGGACTTTAAGCGTCGTTTCGTCACTGTGGATGAAACATGGATACATTACTATACTCCTGAGACCAAACAACAATCTAAACAATGGGTTACCAAGGGGGAATCTGCACCAAAAAAGGCGAAGACCGTTCCTTCGGCCGGAAAGGTTATGGCGACTGTCTTTTGGGATTCGCAAGGGATAATCCTCATCGACTATCTGGAAAAGGTTAAAACTATTACAGGTGAATATTATTCATCGTTATTGGACCGTTTGAAAACCGAGCTGCAAGAAAAACGCCCGCGATTGGCCCACAAGAAAGTCCTTTTCCATCACGACAACGCACCAGCACACACCTCAGCAGTTGTCGCAAAATTAATGGAAATAGGATTCCAACTCGTTTCACATCCCCTCTATTCTCCAGACTTGGCTCCCTCGGACTACTATTTGATCCCCAATTTGAAGAAATGGCTGGCGGGACAAAGATTTTATTCAAACGAGGAGGTGATTGCAGACACTAATGGATATTTTGCAGACTTGGACAAATCCTATTATTCGGAAGGGATCAACAAACTAGAATATCGTTGGAAGTAGTTTTTTATTTTTGCACGGACTTTTCAAACCAGCCTCGTACATACACAAAATTCTATTTTATAAAAGAACACTTTCATTTATTATGAACAAATACACGGCGTGTCTCAAAGTAAACTGTACTTTTTGAAAGTAGCCAATATTATTGACACCACCTATTGGATATTATATGCGTACATGGTTCACTGACATTATGTCTAATTTTCATGACAATTGGATGAATAGAAGCTGAGATATTGCGTCCAAAGTGACCGTGTGTTTCAGCTATCGATCGAAAAATGAACGTCGAAACTAGAGCGAAGTTTTGTGTAAAACTTGGTAAAACGCATCAATTGTTGTGCATAAACGTTTTAAAGAAGATCGTGAGGACATAAATGATAGTGAACATGTTGCTCTACCAAATTCGTGGTACCCGAAGAAAACATCGAAATTGTCCATGAATTCATCATAAAAGAACCGAAATCTTCGTTGCGATACATGGAAATGGAATTGAATCTGTCCAAAGCTTCAATCCATCGTATTCTGACTGATCATTTTGGGGCTTACAAAGATTTGCGCACGATTTTTACCACACATATTGACTGATGACCGAAAATTGCTTCGAATTCAACATTGTAAAGACGTGACTAAAGAGTCAAAAAAAAATTCTATTGGAATTGGCGATGAAATGTATTTTTAATATAATCCAGAATCCAAGCGGAAAATCAAAAGTGAAACAATGTTTATTTGCAATAAAACTACTTAATTACTTTGTTAACTGTCACTAAATATATTTGTAAAGATTTTACAATTGCGTTATCGCGATTTCGTAGTACAACTCGCGATAACGCAATTGTAAAATCTTTACAAATATATTTAGTGACAGTTAACAAAGTAATTAAGTAGTTTTATTGTTAAAATGTACTGTCACAAAGTAACGGACCACTCAATCAACTCTTTAATGTTTATTTGTTTCTACGATTCGGAGGGTATAGTACACAAGAAATTCATTCCATTTGGCCAAACGATTAATGCTGTTTATTGTCTAGGTGTTATGAAGCGTTTATTGTAACGTAATCGTCGTGTGCGGCAAAATATCCTTTGGCGACTGTTACACGATAATACACCATCTCATCCTTCGACGGTTATTACTAATATTTTGACCAAAAACGGCATTTTAACCATCAACCATTCACCGTATTCACCTGAGTTGGCTTCGTGCGATATTAATCTATTCCCAAAATTATAGTTGTCGATGAAAGGCAAGCCTTATGCGGACATTGAAGACATCCAAAAGCTTTGATTTTAGACTCATTTACATGTAACATGCTAATTGACCGTACAAAACGCTGTATCGAGTTCGGAAGGGACTATCTTGAACATAAATGAATTTTTCGTTTAAACTCAACTCACTTAAACGAAAAAAAAACATCAACGAACAGAGAGCTCCGTTTGCTGTTTGTAGACCTAACCAAAGCATATGATACCGTCCCAATGAAAAAACTATCGCAAATATTAGAACGATCAATTATAAACAGTACAGCAATCGCCGCAGTAAAACAGCTATACGACCTAGTCACGTTCCCGAATAAAGATGGGAAACATGCTCTCCGAAAATTTTTCTGTAACAACGGGTGTCAGACAGAGCTGCTGTCTGTCTCCTACATTATTCAAAATTTATCTGAATGAGGCATTAGAGCAGGGGTGCTCAAACGGTCGATCGCGATCGACAAGTCGATCGCGGGTACTTTTTGAGTCGATCTCGAGAAAAAAATTCCGATATAGAACTATTCACAGATTTTGTTTTAGGTAACTAAAACAAAATGTAATGAATAAACTACTAAAATTTATTCGATCCACAATTAGGCCAGAATAACCCCCTCATCACTTTCTTTTATCGTAATAACCCCCTGCTAGCGGCAAAAGGCGGCTTTATCAAAGGAACGCGCGGTACTTGTCAAAGAAAAGCCGCGTTTTTGATTCCCGCCGATTTTTCTAGAAACTTCGGGCGGCATGTTTGACGGGAACATTCGAGACTTCGTTCGCGCCGATATAAATGTTGCGCCTGCAGGAATAGAAGTCAGTCTGAGTAGTAACTTGAAGGCGATACATCGATACAAAGTTTATTAATAAATAGTCCAAAATGAGTGCGGCGAAGAAAAGTATAACTTATCATTTTAATAACGATTGGGAGGAAGAATTTTTCTTTTGTATGGTAAAGGATAAGTGCATTTGTCTCATTTACCGTGCGTCAGTTGCAATACCTAAGCGTGGGAACTTAGAGAGGCATCATAAAACGGTTCATAAAAACTATGAAAAGGATTTTCCGTCACAGAGTGAATTAAGAAAACGAAAAGTACGTGATTTGATAACTTGTTTGAAAAAAGAACAAACCATGTTCACAAGACCAGCCAAACAATCAAAAGCTGCAACGATCGCGTCATTTAAAATATCTCATATATTGGCGAAACACAAGAAACCATTTGATGATGGATTGGTTGTAAAGGAAGCATTTATTGAAGCGGGTGAGACTTTATTTGGAGATTTTAAAAATAAAACAGAGATTATGTCTGCTATTAGAGAACTTCAGTTATCTCGTCCGACTGTCACAAGGCGTGTTGAAGTCATGAGTCAGGACATGGCAGATAAACTAAAATATGATATCATGGAATGTACATACTTTTCTTTACAGTTCGACGAATCCACCGATATGACAGACACTGCCCAGCTGTGTATTTTTATTCGAATGGTATTCAATGACATGTCGGCTAAGGAAGAGTTTTTGACAATGATTCCTCTGAAAAGAAAGACCCGTGGCGAAGATATATATGATGTTTTCTTCAATTTTGTAACAAACTACAAGCTACCAATATATAAACCAGTGTGCATTACAACCGATGGAGCACCAGCAATGACTGGAAACGAAAACGGTTTTGTGGCATTGTGTCGAGCTAATGATGATTTCCCTTCATTTTTCTCCTTCCATTGCATTATACATCAACAAGTTTTGTGTTCAAAAGTTCTAAACATGGAGGAGATTATGGGCATTGCCATAAAAATTGTGAATTCTATCCGTGCACGTAGCTTGCAACGACGGCTCTTTAAATTGAATCGTTCATTTCCAAAACCACATAAGTCAAAAAAGTAAAATTTTCAGTAGGCGAAAAAAACTTTATTAAACTAAAACTATCCTTTATAAGAGGAAAAAATTTAATTTAATTCAAATTATTTAAGTAGTTACATAGTTTATCACATAATACATGTAGTTTATTTTCGTTGTTATTAAGAAAAAAAAATTTTTTTTCTTGAGACTTAGATGGTTTTTGCACTGAATATAATTTTGAAGTTATCATTTTCCTTCTTTAAAAGAAAACAAGTCAACAAACTGTCAAAAGGGTTTATTAAAAATGCTTCAAAATACAAACAAACAATAATATTCCTGATTTTAATAATTAATTAAGGCACATAATCAAACTCGTGGTCATTTTCGACATAATATTCTTCCTGGTTCTGTCCTTCCGCGGTAGGCCAGTGGAAAATCCCGTCATAAAATGGAATATGCTGTTCAAGGATACTATTTCTAACTTGCTTAATATTTTCTATTTTTTTGGGGTCCCCATATCAAAGTGCGCATGAGTTGGATAGTTTGGGATCGGTTTGCCATCAATTTGACTGGTATCTGAACAGAGATAACACTTTTTATCTCCCACTCAACTCAAACCCTCGCTAGAAAATCCGTGCAAAAACAACATAAGTCTGTGACTAATGTGGTTTTTGCAACAAACGGTGGAAGTGGATAGGCGGCAATTCGTTAACCGTAAATACGACTTACGTGGCTTTTGCATATAATATGTAGGTACCCTTGAGGAGACGTTTCCTAGCAAAAAACTCAATTTTGCTAAATTTTGACTTATGCGGTTTTTGAAATGAACGATTCAATTGCAGTTGGAAGATAGTGAGTCAGCTGAACACACTGATTTAGTTCTTCACACGGACGTCAGGTGGTTGAGTCGCGGAAAATTCCTAGAAAGGTTTCAAGAATTATTGCCCGAAATAACAGCTTTTCTGGACGAAAGAGGTGATGACGCTCAGATGCTGAAAAAAACGGAAAATGGCTGACTGATTTGGCATTTTTGACAGACATCACAATGCATTTAAACACCATTAATTTAGAGCTTCAAGGTAAAGGAAAAACTATTATTGAGATGATTAGCGCAATAAAACGCATTCAAAAGTAAATTGCAACTTATGATAGATCAACTGAAAAGAAAGGATCTGAAAAATTTTCCATCTTTGAAAGCAAGGGTTCCTCAGTTGAATTATGATATTTATGAGGCAGAATTATCAAATATTTTGGGCCAATTCGAAATACGTTTTTATGATTTCAGTAAATTGGCAAATATCGCATCATTTATGAGTTATCCCTTTTTCGTGTAAAAACATTGAGGAATTAGCTACTGAAATAGCAAGTCAGTTTAACATTGACTCGTGTTCTGTTGAAAATGAGTTAGTGCAGATTATATCAGATATACATCTCAAAGCCACAGCATCTGATACAAAATTCTGGTGTTTTATATCTGAAGATAAATATCCGAATCTAAGGCAAATCGCCCTCCATCTGACGGCAATGTTTGGGTCAACTTACTTGTGCGAGTCTGCATTTTCTGAAATGAAGATAATTAAGTCAAAATATCGCAATCGACTAACTGACGAACATATGTCATCATGCTTGCGATTAGCACTCCGTAATTACGTACCATCTTATGAAAAGTATGCTGAGGACATGCAGTGCCACGCTTCAACATCCAAAGTTACTCTTTAGTTAAGTTTAGACACTAGAACTCGTTTGTTTTGTAAGAGCCAATAAACTCGCAATTTTGAATAATTATGAGTTTTTTCATTGACATTTTAGAGCAAACCTACACTTACCTTGACTAAAAAAATACATATTGTGCGGGAAACTAATATCCATGCCACGATACACCCTACCTAGACGACAATCCTGCATCACACTTACTTGCAGCCTCTCAGAGTCGATCGATCGTAGTCTAACAATATTGAGGTAGATCGCCAGCAGTTCAAGTTTGAGCACCCCTGCATTAGAGAGATGGCGAAGAGCATGTGGAGGAATGGGAATATAACTGACCGACGAAACAACGTTGTATTCTTGATACCTTGAATTTATGACAAGAAAACTGTTTGAAGATTATAAAAACTGGGGTTTAACAGTTAACTTTAAGAAAACCAAATATTTGTGTTTAGGAAGAAAGCAGGGAAGCCTTACTCTAAATACCGGTGAGGTCCTTGATGCTTGTGAAGAGTACATATATCTCGGAACTAACAAAAGTAAAGGCGGTAGAACGGAGAAAGAAGTGGAGAGTAGAATAAGTAAAGGAAAGGCGGTCATAAGACACCTAAACTCTGTTTTGTGGTCTTTGAACATAACATCACAGAGAAAGCACCTCATTTATAATACAGTATTTAAAAGCATCTTATTATACGGTTCTGAAACTTGGCAATTGAAACGATTGGAAGAGAAACTAAAGGCACTCGAAATGAACTCGAATTACTAGCGAAGATCGGCGGGAGTGTCAAGAATAGATAGAGTTAGAAATTAAAGAATAAGGGATGTACTGAAAGTAAAAACCACGATTATTGAGGAAATTGAACAACGGAAACTTATGGGCACGTAAAAAGAATGGAAGAACACCGAATACCAAAGATGGTTCTAAAGTGAGACGCGAAAAGCCAGCGAAAAGAGGAGAAGAGAGGGACCAAGAGCAACATGGTTTGGAGGTGTTCAGAGGGCAATTTCAGAGAGAAATCTAAAACCCGGAGATTGGAAAAATTGAAGAGGATGGAAACTGGGAACCGGAAGGCGAAGACCGCTAAAAAAAAACCGGACTGATGATGATAAATGAATTTTGCAAAATAATAAGTTTTTGTTTCCATTTTTATTTATTATTGTTGTTATTTACTTCAGTCAAATTCAGTATTAATTTTAGAACCACGTGTACTGGGTAAATCACTTTATTCATTTTTTAGATAATATCTCAGCTATGGCCAAGTTTGAACTGTTACATTGTGAAATACTGCAGAAGCAAACTTCAAACCAAAATAAGAAAGAAACTTGATTCGTTCAAATTTGAAGATTTAGACTTTGGAAAAATGGTAAATAGGTAAAATATAATAAAATTTAAGAAAAAAATATTTCAGTCTTCACATCCTACTGTACTTTTTGATAAAATGTTTCTTTTAGCCACCAAAAATTGACGGAGTGAAAGTTTACCACAAGTCGGTTTCAAAAGATTCCATAATTATCGACTTTGAAGTATTGTAAGTGTATTCATACTTATATACTAGATTTAGTATCGTCTTATTCCTTGAAAGTTCTTGCTCTTTAAAAAAAAGTATCCCGGAAATATAAAACACATAGAGAATTTAAAAGTTTATTTTAAGTTCTAACTCGTCAGAAACAATAGGCTGGCTATATTGTTAAATTTTCAGCGTGCTAATGCATAATTTAATTGTTGGCGCTGTAAATTATGCACAACTAAGAGAGCGAGAGATGATTTTTGCAAACAAAACTCTTTCTATACTTATACAGTCGGTCCAAGTTATTGTTGGCGCTCCTGTAAACAACGCTTTGTTGAAAGAGATTCATTTCTAATCTTATTTATGGGTAAACAGTAGATTATAGACTATAAATCCTTCGCGCTTCGATGCTGTGTTACTATGTAGTCATCCAAAAGGTCCGAACATGGCGCACGGTGGCACGAAGTCTCACTGTGCAACTCAAAATTCCGGGCACTTTTCGATCGATATTGCATTAAATTAAAATACTCGTCAGACATGTCGGTTCAACTTGTACCTGCAACTTTTTTCTTAACTTTTTTTTTGTAATTTTGGCTGAAAGATGAAGAAGGTCTCTATTTTTTAAATAATACTATTTTTTTGGGCGATGAGTTTTTTACTGTGTACATTGAAATCTCGACAATTTGTTCTTGGTAATATATGTTTCTGAGGTCGCTGATTACTGTAAAATAGTCATTTTACCAAAAATTTTGAGGATTTTAAGTTATTGGCCAATTTCAGTTATTTTTAGCTTTTTAGTGTTCCGTACGGAACACTTATAAGATCACTTCGGTGTCTGTCTGTCACACCCGATTTTCTCCGAAACTATTTGACATAGGAAAGTAAAATTTGGTAGTAATATAGGAATTGATGGCCTCATCAGAGCCATGTAGTTTTGAGAATTAAATTTTGACTTAAGGGGTTAGTTTTGGGGGATGAAGTCGGAAGTGAAAAAAAAATTTTTTTACTAGGTCATCGAGTGTGGTGTCAAATGAAAGCTTGTGAAAACACGAGTAAAAAATATATATATAATATTATACTTGCGCGCACTTTTCTTTGTATTATTTTTAAAAATTCGCGAAAAATCGCTGTCCCGGGCCTTATCTCGAAAAGTACTTATCAAAAAATTTCGAAAAAATTCTGGAATATTCTCCACGGGGTGTAGATTGAACGAAAATTATCACGAGTGCATTACCTTTAATAGTTTATATGGTATATAAAAAAAACAAAAAATTTCAAGGTCATCAGATTTCAGTAAAGATTGGAAACAAACTTTGTTGAAAACTCATTTGGGGTGTGTTTTGTGAAGTCACTGATCATTTTATACCACCGTAACATAAGTTTTGACTTAAGGGGTTCGTTTTGAGGGGTGAAATCGGAAGTGAAAAAAAATTTTTTTTACTAGGTCATCGAGTGTGGTGTCAAATGAAAGCTTGTGAAAACACGAGTAAAATATATATATATATATATATATATATATATATATATATATATATATATATATATATATATATATATATATATATATATATATATATATGTATATATATATATATATATATATATATATATATATATATATATATATATACAAATATATATATATATATATATATAATGTAATACTTGCGCACACTTTTCTTCGTATTACTTTTAAAAAATCGCTGTCCCCTACCTTATCTCGAAAAGTACTGTTAAAAAAATTTTGAAAAAATTCTGGAATATTCTCCACGGGGTATAGATTGAACGAAAATTATCACGAGTGCATTACCTTTAATAATTTATTTGGTATATAAAAAAAAAAAAAATTTCAAGGTCACCAGTTTTCAGTAAAGATTGGAAACAAACTTTGTTGAAAACTCATTTGGGGTGTGTTTTGTGAAGTCACTGATCATTTTATACCACCCTAACAAAAATTTTTATTTTAAAAACAATCAACGTACGGAACACTAATTGTGCAAGTTCAACTTGCACTTGACCGGTTTTTATAGTTTTTTTTTTTCAGCTGATGACGAAAGAACGAGGAATTTCTGGCTCAACAATATTATTTTAAGATAGTCACGTCACGTAGGCTGAAAAGTTTTTGGTCTAGCTACTTAAAACTCTTTTTTTGCAAAATTCGACTTTATTCATCAACATAGTCTCCTTCAAGAGCGATACAATCAGTCCAACGCTTTTCTAACATTTCTATACCTTTCTAGTAGAACGATTTGTCTTTGCCTTCAAAATAGGCCTCAGTTTCGGCGATAACTTCTTCATTGGAGCCAAATCTCTTTCCTGCGAACATTTTTTTGAGGTCTGCGAATAGATAATAGTCGCTGGGGGCAAATCTGGAGAATATGGTAGATGAGGAAGCCATTCGAACTTCAATTTATGCAATTTTGCCATCGGAACCATTGACTTGTGACAGGATGCATTGTCTTGATGAAAGAGGACTTGTTCATTTGGGACCGTTTCTTTGCGATTTCTGCCTTCCAACGCACCAATAACTCAGACTCATCAACACGTTGTTGTTTTTGGTCCACTATGAGCAAACGCGCTACCCATTTCGAACAGAGCGTTCTCATGCACAAGTATTCAAGCAAAATATGACCCACACGTTCTTTTGATATCTTTAGGGTGTCAGCTATCCCACGCAATTTCACTCTACGGACATCCAAAACAATTTTGTGGGTTTTTAATGTTTTCCGGTGTAACCACCTCATTTGGGCGTCCAGAGCGTTCAGCATCATTTGTGTCTGTACGACCGAGTTTAAATTCAGCATACCAGTTAATGATGAGTGATTTTCCAGGGGCAGAGTCTCCGTAACACTTATCAAGCCATTACTTTGCTTGAACGGTATTTTTTCCGATCAAAAAACAATGTTTAATCAACACACGAAATCCGATTTTTTCCATTATTTTGAAAATATCAAAAGTAGCGTCACTAAAGCCACTGTAACTAGTAAACTAATCGTCGAAATATCATGAAATTTTGACACGTAACTTTTGAAGGTTGGTACTTCCTAAAATCATATGGATTTTTTGAAAAGGGCGATATCTGTGTGTCAGACCAAAAAGTTTTCAGCCTGCATATTATATCCACTTGAAGAATGCTATTTATTTTGCACATTAATAAAAATTTATAAAAAAAGAACAAAATGGTCGAAAAAAAAAAAAAAAAAAAATGGTAAATTACTACAAACAAAACTTATTTCGAACAAAATAATATTATTCATTTTTATATACCTCATACAAGTAGATTATTATCTTCAAATAATTCCCACTTGATAAATTTCAATTGAAAACAAAGAAATAAAATCTTTAAATATATTGAAAATTGGCCATTTATTGAAAATTAAATTAATTTTTGCCAAAATTATTATAGTATCCATTATTAAGTACCTTAAAATAATATTGTTGTACCAGAAATTCCCCGTTCTTTCTTTATCGGCTGAAAAAACTATAAAGAACAGCGGAAAATAACCAAAATTGGCCAATAACTTAAAATCTTCAAAATTTTTGCTAAAATGACTATTTTTACAGAAATATATACTACCATAAGCAAATTACCAAGATTTCAATATACATAGTAAAAAGTTCATTGCCCAAAAGAGTTTAATTAAAAAAAGAGACTTTCTTCATCTTTCAGCCAAAAAAAAAATTAACAAAAAAAGGTACAAGGTGAAGCGCTATGTCTGACGAGTATTTAAAAAATAACCGGTCAAGTGCAACTTGAACTTGCGCAATTAGTGTTCCGTACGTTGATTGCTTTTAAAATAAAAAATTTTGTTACAGAGGTATAAAATGATCAGTGATTTCACAAAGCACACCCCAAATGAGTTTTCAACAAAGTTTGTTTCCAATCTTTACTAAAATCTGATGACCTTGACATTTTTGTTTTTTTATGTACCAGGTAAATTATTAAAGGTAAGGCACTCGTGATAATTTTCGTTCAATCTACACCCCGTGGAAAATATTCCAGAATTTTTTCAAAATTTGTTGATAAGTACTTTTCGAGATAAGCCGCGGGACAGCGATTTTTCGCGATTTTTTAAAAATAATACAAAGAAAAGTGCGCGCAAGTATGACATTATATATATATTTTTTTCTCGTGTTTTTCACAAGCTTTCATTTGACACCACACTCGATGACCTAGTAAAAAATTTTTTTTTCACTTCCGATTTCATCCCCCAAAACTAACGCCTTAAGTCAAAATTTAACTCTCAAAACTACATGGCTCTGATGAGGCCATCAATTCCTATATTATTACCAAATTTCAACTTTCTATGTAAAATAGTTTCAGAGAAAATCGGGTGTGACAGACAGACAGACAGACAGACACCGAAGTGATCTTATAAGTGTTCCGTACGGAACCCTAAAAAATTAATGCAATATCTTAAAAATTGAAAGGCAACTGGTATTTTGAGTTGTACAGTGTGACTTCAGTCAGTTAAAAAATGTTAATGATCTACCAGAACGTGGTTCAAGAGGAAAAGTGTCGGACAAGGACGAAAAAATAAACTATTAACATGTTTTTTTTTTTCCAAAATCTTCAATTTACTTTGCGCTACGGGGCACAAAAATTAAAGCTAAAAGGTTTGGATATATCGTATGAAACGAGTAGCCCTTTGAGCTACCGATTTGAGATGACCGAGTACAATCAAGAAACCACTGCTCAGCGAAAAACAGAGAGAAACGACTCGCCTGGGCAGAGGAAAATATAGATTGAGACTGAAGCAATGTAATATTTTCCGCTGAAACTTCATTTTGGTATTATGTTATCAGCCCACAAGCCTGATCAATTTTCACTAACCGATTGGTTCAGCGCACCGTGAAACACTCTGTAAAGATCCATGTTTGGACTCTTCATTTTCACCTACAATTTGAACTAATACTGCCAAACGATGATTTTTCGATAAAAATGAGGAGTGGATTCTGCAAGACTATAACGAGCCCAAGCATTGAAGTAAAACGTGCAATAGAAAGGGGAATCCGGTATCGTCGCACTAGACTGGTCATTCCAGTCGCCCGATGAAAACCCAATCGAGAACATGTGGTCATACATCAAGCAGAAGCTTCGTAATAAAAAGGTATAAACGGTGAAGCAGCTGTCACGGCAAATTCGGGCAATTTGGAAAACTTTTCCCCAAGGAAACGCGGAAAATCTAGTCAATTTTAATGACAATCCTTTACTGTCGAATAACGTAAAATAAATACTTTTTTAATGAGCAATGTGCGACACGTTCTTACTTGACCGACTGTAAGATGGCGTTTCTTTAACTAACCTGGTTAAACATAATTTAATTATTATGGGAAACCATGTTTTATCACTCTTGTCATTTCTGGTTAACTAGGTTTGTTAACAGAGCATCACCTCAGTATCCATTGGTCCTTTTTGATAGAAATATTTTTTATGCAACAAGAAAACATACAATTTCCACAAGTGAGAAAATCCTACAAAGGGTAAAAGGAAATTATTATTTGAGGACGAGCCGTTTATTTTTAGACAGTATTTCTTTACAAAAAGATAATTACATCTTTTTGTAAAAAGTAATTAATAGCCCAGTCGCCAGGGGTTTTGAGCTCTCATATTAACAAGCTGGATTTTAGTACACAGGTAGTTTTTTTGGACGTAGAATACGATAAAAAAAAAAGTTTGCTTAAGTTTAATGTACGCTAAGCTCACAAAATCCAAAATAAAATAAAAATTTAGTTTTTCGGTAAATAAAATAGATATCGAAAAATTAATAGCACCACGTGAGAGCGGGAAATTTTACAAAAAAAGTAGTATATAGTAGAGTTTTTTTATTAGCGTAAGAATTCATTAAAAATTCGGGTAGGTGATTCAAAACGTCTACGCGCACCGCTCGAAAGTTAATCGATATTACTTGTTTTCAGAGTGTAAAAAAAAAATTAAAGATGGCTTTTGAAGAAGAGACCTTCATCTTTCCGATGATACTCATAATTTTTATTTTTTTGCTTTATAATTTGTAAAACTTAAATTTTTATTTATATGATTTTAACCGATATACAGTAAATTACAAATTTTTGATAAAATATAGTATTGAAAAAAAAAAACCTTGTGCATATATCCCAATTATACCTTAAGTTTCAGTATAAGAATAATTAAAACTACCCAAATTGTCTGTATTATTTAAAAATTGAGTTTTAAAATAGGACATTTGGCGTTCAAAGAAGTACAGTTAAAAATATACTTAATATTAGAAAAACACGAAAAACTTAAAAAAAAATTTTTTTTTGTAATTTTGCTCTTAAAAAAGTGCTCATGATAAACGTATTTTTTGCTTATTATTATTCAAACAACCTAAACTTAAAATAGTATTTATATTTCATTTGTTTTGTTTTGTTTTGTTTGTTTGGCTCGGTTCTCTGTGGACCATTAGCCAGTCAAGATCCGTCTCGTGCTTAGGCAGGGAGCCGCCGACCCTCGGCTATGCTTTACACATTCTCAAGTTTGGATCTCCCCTCTTCGGGTTCTGCGCTTCACCAGATCTCCTAATTGTTCAAAAAAAAAACTTAATTGTTCAAAAAAAAAAATTTTATCTATTGTAAAGGCATTGTTCAAGGAACTCCTCGGGAAAACTGCTACTGGTTTTGGATACAACCTTTTCTGTCAGCCAGGCCCGTCCGATTACGTAGTTAGCACAAAAAAACACCGCCACACGTGTTCACCTACTGCGCCAGTCACATAACCTAAAGCCGTGGGTTTAGGAATCACTCCTCACAGCGCTTAGCAATCCTATGCGATTCGCGCAAGCGGTATTGACCATCGATCCACACTCCGAAGCCCCAAAAACGCCCGAATTTCGCCTTCAGAAGCCCCAACCAGGTAAATGCGTCCGTATGCCACGAACTGTCGACCGGAAGTGTTATATTTCATTTAAACATCCAGGACAAAGAAACAGTTATTGAAAACCCGAAAATTTTAAATTACTCGAAGGAATTTTGTTAATGGCGTTAATATTGGATCCGCCATTTTGAATTTTTCAAATCTGTCCTCGAATTCAAAATATTTAGCGGTATACAGAAACGTTAATTTAATCATAAATGCGGTTGGAAACATGATTATCACTACAACTGAGAGGGTTGAACCAGCCATTTTATTTTATTATTTTTTTTTAAATTACGGTAAAACTAAAAAAATCTATATACTATTTTTTTTGTAAAATTTCCCGTCGCTATTAGTTTTTCGATATCTTTTTTATTTTTCGAGATATTTGCAAAAAAAAACGAAATTTTCTTTTTATTTTCGATTTTGTAGGCTTAGAATAATTACATGTTGTGCTTTAGAGCAGCAAACTTTTTTTTTCGTATTCTACTTCGAAAACACTATTTGTATGCCAAAATGCACCCTGTTGACATTTAATGAGAGCTTTGCGTCAAAATTTGCCTCTGACGACTGGGCTATTATACATTTCTATGACTAATTTAGTTATGTTTGATTTTTAGTTACGACGGAGACTGCGATATAAACTTTTCAATGTCAGGAACTCAAATTGGAACAATAAAAGATTTTCAGGTAATTATAATGTTCGTTATGAGAAAAAAAATAACACAATACCTTTACTTTGTATTATTATTTTTTTTGATTCAGTACTTAACCAGTTTAACGAGCTCATTATAATACCGGACAAATGTATTATTTACGATGCTGAATCTAGAAAATTATTCGATAAAATGACCAGGAAATTATTTAACTATTAATTAACCTTGGCATTAAGCTGTTAAAACCTATTAATAAAATCAAGGACATAATTGGAGTCTTCTATAAATAATTATACTTGTCCCATTTATATAGACGACAAGAAAGCATAAACATTATGAACGTAGGATCTGAAGAACTACCTAATATCACAGAAGTGGAAATACAAGTTGCATTGAAGCAAATCAAAAGAATAGATGCCCTCGAGAAGATCAAATCACTGTAGAAATGATGAAACTGGGCCATAAATCTCTAAAAGGTGCATTAAAAATCCTGCTAAATAAATGTCTCTATAAGGGAAAAATTCCAATAAAATGATTTAATTCAACAGTTGTATTTCTCTTTAAGAAACGCTATTACTAATATCGAAAATTTTCGGCCCAGATCTCTTCTGTCGCATGTATATAAGCTCATCACTAAAGTCTTAATAAATCGCTTAATAGCAAAACTACTGTAGAAAGGGATTTAGCATGATTGACCACATCTACTAGTACAGAAATCTACAGAATCTATTGATTTTCATAAGGCATTTGATACTCGTGAAATCGGTCGGTTCTCAAATCCCTGTCGAATACAAGAATATATATTCCCGATATATAAGATTAATAGAGAACATCTATAAGGAAGCATCTATCATATTAAAGTTGATGAAACAACTGTCACTAAAAATATACCATTAAAAAGGAGTGCGTGAAGAAGATATTATCTCACCAAAACTGTTTACGATGGCCCTTGAAGTCTTTAAAGAGATAAACTGGAATGAGATGGGCATCAACATCGACGGCACCAGACTAAATCATCTTAGGTTTCCAGATGGCATAGTCGTGATAGCTAACAACACGAATGAGCTACAGGAAATGTTAATTCAGATGAATGTAGCCTCTGCAAGGGTAGATCTTAAAATTAATTTAAAAAAATAAATGAATGGGCCCTGAAGATACCAACATACAGATAAGAGATAACTCCATAGAACGCGTCCACAAGTATATTTACTTAGGCCACACCATTAAGATTGAAAAGGAGAACCACCATGCAAAAATTACTAGACGAATAGAGTTGGCATGGGCAGTTTTTGGGAAACAAGGGCATATCTTAAAAAGTACTATGACATCCATAAACCTAAAAACTAAAGTCTACAATACCTGTGTCCTATCTGTCAGCACATGTGGACTAGAAACGATGTGCCTCGTTAAAGCATTTGTTAAAAAGCTTGCAACTTCACAGAGACCTATGAAAAGAAGCATGCTTGGTATCTCCCTTAGGGAAAGAATTCATAACAACCAACCACCTAAAGTCAATAATATAACTTTGAAGGTGAAAAAAGATGAAGTGGCGATGAACGAGTCTTGTGGCTATATCATCCGGAAACAGATGGGTATACAAGATCACAGAATGGAGACTCAGAGAAACAGAGATAGGCGTGGGACGTCCACAGAAACGATGGGTCGATAACATAAAAGTGGTAGCGGGCAACCAGTAGTTAAAGGTGGTAAGAAACAGGGAAGCATGGAGGAGACTGAAAGAGACCTACGTCCAGGAGTGGAAAAATACGGGTTGAGAAGAGAGAGAATAAAATTAAAGGGTTCAAAATATAATATTTTTCACGTAAACATCCGCCGCGTGATGTTTCTTTCAGTCATTTGGTGTTTGGAATTCATTCATCAAAAGTCTCTACAAGAAAAAGAGCAATAAAAAAAATGGATTCAGCGATTATGTTTCCATTTTCTTTTAGTATACTAAACGATACAAGCAGCCATATAAAACATAACTGACTGGTGGTTCTTACAAATAAGCGCGAGACTTCTTCAGAGTCCATACTTATAACTATTAAATATTATAAAATGCGACGTAAAAAGATACATGTCAATTTCGCAACGTTATGATTGATAAATTTGAAAAAAAGATAGAAATGGATTCGACCAATCACAATGGTTAAATTTGACAAGTTTCATCTTTTGTCTTCGAGTAGATATACCACTGCAAGTTCGTTTGGCTGTGCTTGAACTCATTAAAGAAAAAAATAAGGGAGCTTTAATTAACTTCATTTTTCTCCTCTTTTTATTTTAGATGGGTGTAGAAGTCAGAATTGTATTGAAGCCACTTTTGATGAAAGTGCCCCTTGTTGGAGGTATACAGATATTTTTCCTTAACATCCCCGACATTCACTTTGAATTAGAAGGAATAACAGGAATACCAGGATTTAGGTACATATATACATATATACATATATACATATATATATATATATATATATATATATATATATATATATATATATATACATACATACATACATACATACATACATACATACATACATACATACATACATACATACATATATATATATATATATATATATATATATATATATATATATATATATATATATATATATTCATATAGATCTCGGGCGTAGCCAAGAAGGGGAGGTCGATCATCAACTTTGAAATTGATGTTATGTGACACCCCTCTACTTGTATATTAACGCCCCCTCCTCCATCAATATTTCATAAGTAATTCCGCCTCCAATGATTTCTTTTTTTTCCTTAAGGAAACGCCCTTTGCATCCATAAACCCCTTCCGCCCCGTGAAATTAACTACGCCACTGAAACATGTGTATATGTATGCTATTTGTTTCAATAGTGTAAAATAATATAATATGTAATGCCTCTTTGTATTGTTTTTAGTTATTTAGTACGTCAGAAAAATAGAAGAGATTATTAATAAAAAATTGGTGTTTCCAAATAAAATTACTAAACGATTCAGTAAATCAATCGAAGCCGCAGAAATAAAGTCAATAGAAGCTGAAGTAAGTTTTTAGACCAACATTACAAAATTTATTATTTTTAAAATGATCAAAAACTAATGATTTTTGTGATACTAGCTTCTTTTAAATCTTCCTATATTTTTGACAGATCTGATAAAATCTGTTAATTCCGAGGATGTAGAATTTCTTGAGTAGAAGATTGCCAACTATCTCTCCACCTTCAGGTGGTCTCTTTGGTGGACCTTTGCCTGCTGGTTTTCCTTTCAGAGCGATCCGGGGTAGTCTTTGCTCCACCATTTTTTTATGTGGTTATCCCACTGTATTTTTATTTGTCTACCCGATCTTAGCACGGCTTATAAGCCATATTGTTTCCTGATGTCAGTGTTTCGTATCCTGTACCTCCTTGTTTTACCAACTATTACTATGGTTTCTATTTTGGCGTCCAGTCTAATGAAGTACTACTAACTTAGACAAAATTCTCTCTGCCCTTTAATTTTTTTTTTTATAATTGTAATATTTTTTTTTTTTAAATGCTCATAATTACTTTACTTTGCTTTACTTGTAGTGTAAAATGTACCTGCAAGTTTTTTTATTTTTTTTTTATTTATTTTTTAATATAAAACCGATTTTTTATGAAAAAATTATAAATTTTCCGTAAAGTAGGTATTTGGATAGTTACGAATCCTGTACATTCACTTGGACTTGAAATGAAAATTATTTAAAATTTAAATTCACTAACTCTACCATAAATCTAAACTGAAAATGGTCGGACCTGAAAAAATTGACCAAATTTAGACATTTGTCAACATTTTTCGAGTTTTTCTAGTAAATATATTTACTCGTCTTCTTAGCTATTCCCGTATTATCTCAGGAATGTAAACCAAAAATATTACAAAAACGTGTAACTTATGAAAAACTGTCCTCAGTTTGAGGCATCTTTTTTTGTACCCTGTGAGAAGTTGTTTGTCCCACGCTTGAGCGCAATTTTGTAACATTGGAACTTGCCCGCACGTTGTGGTGTCATTTTGTAGCTTATGAAAAGGTGTTTAATTGCGCCCCACGTACACTGCGTCATTTTGTACCGTTTGAATATTGGACGCCCCAAGCTTGAGCACAATTTTCTTGCAGCCCCGCTTTAATTTCTGCTAATGAATTGAGTGGATCCTGATTTTTAAAAGAACTAAAGAAATTAAACAAACACTAGCTCAGTTTTCCTTGGTAGAGAAATATGGGTAAGAGATAATTGTCTTACGTCTTTTTTGGAATTAATTTCTATTTTTTTTTTTTTAAAAGGCTTTAGCTGTACCAAATTTTTGGGCACCATCCATTTTAAAATAGAAAGGATCTAACTTCAGCTAAAAAAATGGAAAAATGCTGAAGGGTTTTATGGGTATTACTAAAAAGAATTAGTCTAGTACAACTTATCCTGAAAAGAAAAATAAATATTCAGTGAGACACTAGCTTTAATCAAAAAAGAAAATTTATTCATGTTTTTAAAATGAAAAGTTCTAACCTTTGCAGTTTTACCTAACAAATTCTAGCCTAACTAGTAGTTGTTACATTAAAATTTCAGACTATTATAACCCCCGAAGACGAGAAATCGTGCTTTACACTTCACTTTTTAGTCTGTTTTACGTTGCAGTTAAGGCGCTACTCTCGAATAAGTCTATTGAAGGGAGTTTTGTTGACTTACTGTTTTTTATTCCTACTGTGATCGACTACGCCCGATTTCACACTTTTTCTTAACAAACACTTAGAAAGCTCACTACGGCTTTTATTTAAGACACTGGTGCTTTTACTTAGCGGCTCTGATGAAAATTAGCCTACTTCGGCTAGATGGAAAATAGCCTCTCGGCTAGACGGTACTGCCTGGCTGCGGCTAGATGGAAAACAGCCCGGCAGCGGCTTGATGGTACTGCCTGGTTGCGGCTAGATGGAAAACAACCTTGGTCGGCGGCTAGATGGAAACGACCTCGATTTACGGTCTGCGGAGCCTTAAATAATCGTGCGACTTTTGCCAGTAATATCACGACGCTCCAATCAAAACTGCCGATCAAACATTCCACCAATCGCGGCGTAGCGAGAGGTTCGGTCAGGAACACGCACAACTCACTATATACCGAACGTCTGGGAATCCCTGTTTAATATACCGTTCGGAACAAAAATGAAAATAAGTACAATTTGAAATGGAAAAATCAGTAACATTACATGGTCTTAAAATCTAGGAAAAAAATGAATGTTACATTTACCCCCTTCCAAAAAGAAATAGACTACACTAGTCTATTAAACTTGGGCTACTTATGAAAAGGTACAAAGTGGTACACTATCACTTAATACTGAGGTCAGAACTTAAAACAAAAGTACAAACTTCGGACCTTACTACTAGACTTAACTTAATTAAGCACTAATATTAAGTACAATGAAGACCAAATGAAAATATTTGCAAGTACACAAGAATCTTATAACTAGACTTAACTTAATTAAGCACTAAGGTTAAGTACATCAAAAAGTAAATAAAAATCCTTGCATGAACATAAGAAATACCTGTTCAAAGTAACAATCGCGGTCTTCTTATATAAAAGAATCAGCTCTGTTATTGTTACCAAAACAAAAAAAAAATAACTTTGTCTAGACTCTTGTCTAAATCAAAAAAATGAACTGAAATAAAATATGAACACCCCCCTTAAAATCTTTTAAGGATTGTCTGAAAATTTTCTATTTCAGCAAAAGAAATTTATAAAAATTCTTAAATAAAGAAAAAAAATAAAAAAATGATTCTAGTGCAGACACTTACACTAAAAAGAAAAAGTCTTGTCAGACCATTTCGCACAAAGCCAAAAAAAAAAATATCTGGATAAATATCCAGACAAACGCTCGGGAAAAATCGCCCTCAATGCTCTAGCTCATCGCTAAGAGAACATTCCAAATCTAGTATCACTACTAGTCGCACTCGGAAAATAATCGCACTCTATCGCCCAATGTCGACGTCCTAAGACATCTAGACATGCTAAAATCGCTAGGGAAAACGCTCTGGTTGATCGCCAGAAAACACGTCAGCTTATCGCCAACAAAACGCTCTGGTATATCGCCAGAAAAAAACTCTCGGCTCCTCGCCAAGAAAACACTCTGGTATATCGCCAGAAAAAACCTCGGCTCCTCGCCAAGAAAACACTCTGTAAATAGTCCTCGACTACACAAAGTCTGCGTTCTAAAAGAACAATCTCGCCTTTAACATAGTGAGCAGCTAGAAAAGCTAACAATATCACTATAGGCACAGTGAATAGCTATAAAAGCTAAAATTCACCCTAAACACAGTGAATAGCTATAAAGGCTAAAATTCACCCTAAACACAGTGAATAGCTATAAAAGCTAAAATTCACCAATGTTCACAAAGAACAGAATGATTAGTCCACGCGCAACTAACATTCAAGGAAACATTCCTAGCACAACTATATGAGACAGCAAGTCTCGAAATAGGACCTCCCTAAAGTCATAATCCTATATATGGGAGTCCATAAACAAAACGACTCAAAATCACGCATTTTGAGCACATGCCCTCAGGCAACCAACATACACCGAAATATATACAGAAATATGTACAGAAATATATACAGGAGTTCAAATCCCAAACTCTTGGTTATGATAACTCCATACTGAGCTTGGTGAAAGCTCTTAGCAAAAGCTAATCAAATCTTCGGCACATCGCACCAAAGTGACAAATCTGCCTAGAAACATGAGCCAGAAGAAACGCCCTCCGTCATTCTTCAGGGTGGCTACACTGAAATATAAAACTTAACCAGCATTGCGCCTCTTCAAGTTGCATGAAGAACCCTCGTGTACTGGTCTCGCCCTAGAACAACAACGAAAAACATTCAATCCATCCCACATAACAGGAGACAAACACCTCACCACGATATACTGAATGGTGGAGACAATAAAATACAGAATTGGTGACCCTGGAGTCCACCAACAAAAGGGAGTAGATTATAGCATCCACTAAACTGAAACGGTGTCTACCACACCACCATAAGTCAAAAAAATTTAATCAATAGGGTGTTCCGAAACACACTACTGCCAACAGCCTGTCACCACTAATAGGCTAATTGGAGCTGAGGTCGACTACAGTAGCTAGGCTCTCCTTTGGTTCAAATAGAAATAATCATTGGGTAACAAAACCCCTAAAGGTCCCAAAGGTCAAACGTTCACCCCCCATAGACTACCCTTCCAATCAGTCTGTTCCTCAGGAAGACTAACTCCCTGCCAAACGTCGTAACGGCATCTGTTAGCACCCGGTGCATCACAGCCTGTAAAAACAGATAACTCATGGGATACAACCTAAAAGGTTTACAAGGTTGACTTAACCAAGCTTCTAACGAAATTTTTTTTAAAAAACGAAAATGAGCTTAAAAAGCTACATGAAGCAAAAATTTCTCAAATTTTTGGTGGCAACGCAACAAAACTTTTGAAGACGACAAGAGCTTTTCCAGCTTAATCAGAAACAAGAAGAAAACATCGTTGACAGCTAAAATATTCGATCATGGTGTTAATCGTCTCCCTAAACAATAGCCTCTAGAAGAAACTGCTACAGGTATCAGGCATAACCGTTTTCTGTCAGCCCAAACTTCTAGATTACCTCTTGGAAATCTAAAAATTCGGTTAGGAATCTTCCTTCACTGCGCTTAGCCTCTCTTGACAAGGTTCTCATCTCGGTATCAGATTTTGATCATTTCTTTGTGAAACGACTGTCTTACTCTGCTCTCATCTCCTGTAAATGATCAGCCTTTAGTTCTCCTGCAGAACTTCAATTCTCTATCAATCTGATAGTAAACCGAAAAAACTCAACATACGCCTATGAGTCCATGCAAAAAAATTTAAAAAAAATTTGTGACTCAAAGGTAACGTTTAAAACGGCTCTGAAAAGAATAGAAAGTACCCTCAGTTTGTCAATTCAGAAGAAGATCTAAATCAAAATAATCCAAGTCTTAGACTTACTGGATAAACCAAAATCAATTTACTCTTAATTGCACCCTACATATACCACTAAGGTAATAAAAATACACCCACTCGGGTAACAAACTTTGAAATTGCTCTTAAAATCTTGACTCTACATCACACTACACGAGCTCCATCTTGCGCTTGTCCTAACTCAAGATCACCTTGGATTGCCTCTAATCAAAATTTCGCTTCCAAGTGTCAAGAACTGGATGTTATTTGGGGTCATAAGCAAATCAAATCCCGCGACCACCGACATACCAGTCTTATGATATATCCTGAGTGTGACTCTTTCGCAAGCTCGCAACAGCTGAGTCGATGTTAAACATCAACACAATCAACCTAAGTTTGGGATATGGCCAATACCCAAAACCTTAGCATTAAACAATAAAAGTAAGCCATTCTCTGCTCAACTTTTATAACAGTCAAAAAGACGAGGTCGTCACCTCTACAGAGCAACATCAAAAAAAATAAGGTAAAGCAATTAAGATAATGTAAATATAAATTATTCTTCTTCTGACAAACTTTCACTAGGGTTAGTTCCGTTGAATGGTTTTAAGTCTTTAATATGCCATCGTCCTATTTTAGTCCCATCTAAATTAACTAAACCATAAACTAAATCTGAAATCTTTTCTCTAATCACGCAATGCACATACTTAGGTACCAACTTAGATGTGAATTTATCTGCTGCACTGGAAAGAATTTTATTTTTTTCGCCAAACGTGAACACCTATATTAAAGGCAAAATCCCTTTTTCCAAGGTTGTAAGACTTACTGTTCCGTTCATAAGCCTTATGTATCCTACTACGCACGTCGGTGAAAATGTCTTTTAAACCCTTCAAATTTTCGGCGTACGCATCCCTGTTACCCGGAATTATTTCGCTGTCAATATTGACATCCAAATCTAAGTTTTTATAATATGATCCAGATAGAGGTATATGTCTGCCGTAAACTAAGAAAGACGGTGTGAACCCTGTTACTTCGTGTCTTGCGGTGTACACGGGATTAAAACGGATGTTAAAACTATATGTCTCACTTAAGCTCTTAAGACACTCAGAAGTAAACTGAGTACCGTTATCGCATTTCGAAAGCGATGAAACTCCGTGGATTAGAAGAATATCGTTTTCTAAAATTTTCAAAAAGCATTCGGCTTTAGAGCTTTTCAAAGGAAATAACACGGTATACTTTGTTAACCAGCAAGAAATTACGAAAAGTCATCTATTTCCTTGTTTTGAACGTGGAAATGGACCTACTAGATCAGCTGCTATGACTTGAAAAGGGTAATTAACCGTTTTCCCCCCCCTCTTTTCCCATCAGTCCCATAGGTAGTGCATTTGGAGATTTCTGCGCTCCACATATTTCACAAGTCCTCACAAACTTTAAGATATCAAAACGCATTTTAAACGCATGTTGTCTCAGCCTAATCGCCCAACGTGCTAGTTTGCCACTAGGGTTTTTAATAGAATTAAGCCACAATAAACTATAATGATCTGTTATGACCGTGAAAGGAACACCTTCGATGTAAGGTCGAAATTTTTCGATGTTAAAGAGTACGGCTAAACATTCTTTTTCAACAACCGAATAGTTACGTTCAGCCTTTGACAAAGTTCTACTGGCATACGCTATCACTCTTTCCTCACCATTGATTTTCTGTGTTAGGACGCCCCCTAAACCGGTATTAGAAGCATCACTAGAAATATAAAACCGTTGTGAAAAGTCTGGTTGGGATAAAATGGGAGCTGAAACCAATAGCTCTTTAATCTTTATAAAAGATTCTTCGGCTGCCTTTGTCCAATCTATCGATTGTCCTTTTTTTCGTCCTTTCAAAAGATCATTAATAGGCGACAACAAGGTAGAAAAATTCTCGATAAAACGCCTATACCATGAACACATTCCTACGAAGCGCTTAACTTCCGTAGTATTAGTAGGTCTCGCATAGTTAACCATGCTTGCTACTTTATCCGGATCGGTACGCAAGGAATTTGAGCCTACAATATAGCCTAAAAACTTTAGAGAAGTTTTAAAAAAAATCACATTTGCTCAAATTTATCGTCAGTCCGGCCTCTTTCAATTTATCTTTTACTTCTTTAAGTAAGCGAATATGCGATTCGAAGTCTTCCGATGTTACTAAAATATCATCGAGATAGGTAAAAATATGTGGCTCATATTTCGGACCAAATATAGCGTCCACTAAACGTTGCTGAGTTTGAGCAGCGTTTTTTAGACCAAACGGCATAGTTACGAACTGATGATGTCAAAATTCTGTCTTTGCTCGGTAATGGATAGTTATCAAATTTGCTGACCTCGTTGAGCTTTCTTCCGTCAAAGCATAGACGATTTCACTCCGAGTTTCAACTTTTCGTCTAACTCCTTATTCAATACTTTTGACATGTTCGGAGACATGGCGATGGGCCTTGTCTTTACAGGATTGGCATCAGCCGTATCTATAGACATGTTGATTTTATTCGTTCGGCCTAACCTATCTTAACTACTTATTTCTTTGAAAGAGCTTATTCCTTTTTCTGCCTTTAAGCGTTCCGTCCGCGAGAGATCATCTAGGGTACATAGACGCGAGAACAGGTTTTCTAAAGGACTTTCTGAATAACAATCTTTAAAACTTGTATGATAATTGACTTCTAGGGACTGTGGATACCACGAATTATCTTTAAAATTTACTAAAATTCCGAAATTTTGTGTGCAAAATCACATCCTAAAACCAAAGTATGTGATAGAGAAGGGACTACTAAAGCAGAGATTACTAAAACAATGACCATTGCAGACTAGCGGCAACTCAACCGTACCTAAAACTTTTAGACGGCTGCCATCTGCAGTGGTAACACTTCTATTTTTGACGTGGCATATTTTTATACTTAAATGACTTAAAATTTTAATACCATTCTGACCTACAACGGAGGCATTTGCACCAGAGTCAAGTAAAGCCGAGAAATGGGCACCTAATAGATTTATCTTGATATGCGGTCTGTTATCTAAGTATTTATGCACGAATAAAGGAGACATGTGACCATTTGGAGAAGCAGGAGTTTTAACTTGAGAAGGATAAATTTTTATTAGACTTAAAAAAATCAGAAACTTTTTGTAACTATCTAGTCCAATCTGATTTATTGGAGTATTTCTTTACTTAAGATCCTCGTTAGAATCTTTCTTTTATCCGCGACCGGACGTTCTGAGAAAGTACGACGGATTTTCAGTTCGTAGTCTAATTCATATTCCAGTAGGTGATTGACTTTAAAATTGAAGGCTTCCATGGTAATTTAGTTTATAAAATTTAAAAGAATTGTTTAAAAAGTCGTAAAAATATTTCTCCTGTGCTCCAATAGTCAAAATAAAATCATATAAAGGCACTTAAAATATGTAAACTTCTTTACTAAACATCAAAAAAAATCTTCGACAATTTCAAAAAAAATTTCTAAGTATTGCCTTCTATTAAAATCCTTTTACCAAATATGTTAAGAATTTTCAACAAAAAATCTCCAAATACCGTTCCGTATCAGCAAAGTATTTTTAATATTCATGCAAAACATCGTTGAGAAAAAAATAGTTTTTTGTTCGGTTAACCGCAAAATAAATCTAACACTGCAAAAAATTAAAGTAAACCAGCACATCTGCTAATCTGAACTATAAAGTTAGCTGTTAAGAAAAAAAACAGGGATCTCTTATCTTAGAGTCAACAACAAAATTCAAATATCACCATCAGATAAATTGAAATAAATAATTCTACAAATTTCCTGCTTTTGTCTTATTGCTATAGTGTAGTTTCTTTTAAATAAATATTATGAAATAAAAATATCTGCAAAGTTAGAGCTTTTACTTTGTTCGAAAGCTAGTACACTGAACCCTTTTTTAAAAAAATAAAATTCCAAAAGCCCCGCGTTGACAGCGCTATTTTGTAACTTATGAAAAACTGTCCTCAGTTTGAGGCATCTTTTTTTGTACCCTGTGAGAAGTTGTTTGTCCCACGCTTGAGCGCAATTTTGTAACATTGGAACTTGCCCGCACGTTGTGGTGTCATTTTGTAGCTTATGAAAAGGTGTTTAATTGCGCCCCACGTACACTGCGTCATTTTGTACCGTTTGAATATTGGACGCCCCAAGCTTGAGCACAATTTTCTTGCAGCCCCGCTTTAATTTCTGCTAATGAATTGAGTGGATCCTGATTTTTAAAAGAACTAAAGAAATTAAACAAACACTAGCTCAGTTTTCCTTGGTAGAGAAATATGGGTAAGAGATAATTGTCTTACGTCTTTTTTGGAATTAATTTCTATTTTTTTTTTTTTAAAAGGCTTTAGCTGTACCAAATTTTTGGGCACCATCCATTTTAAAATAGAAAGGATCTAACTTCAGCTAAAAAAATGGAAAAATGCTGAAGGGTTTTATGGGTATTACTAAAAAGAATTAGTCTAGTACAACTTATCCTGAAAAGAAAAATAAATATTCAGTGAGACACTAGCTTTAATCAAAAAAGAAAATTTATTCATGTTTTTAAAATGAAAAGTTCTAACCTTTGCAGTTTTTACCTAACAAATTCTAGCCTAACTAGTAGTTGTTACATTAAAATTTCAGACTATTATAACCCCCGAAGACGAGAAATCGTGCTTTACACTTCACTTTTTAGTCTGTTTTACGTTGCAGTTAAGGCGCTACTCTCGAATAAGTCTATTGAAGGGAGTTTTGTTGACTTACTGTTTTTTATTCCTGCTGTGATCGACTACGCCCGATTTCACACTTTTTCTTAACAAACACTTAGAAAGCTCACTACGGCTTTTATTTAAGACACTGGTGCTTTTACTTAGCGGCTCTGATGAAAATTAGCCTACTTCGGCTAGATGGAAAATAGCCTCTCGGCTAGACGGTACTGCCTGGCTGCGGCTAGATGGAAAACAGCCCGGCAGCGGCTTGATGGTACTGCCTGGTTGCGGCTAGATGGAAAACAACCTTGGTCGGGCGGCTAGATGGAAACGACCTCGATTTACGGTCTGCGGAGCCTTAAATAATCGTGCGACTTTTGCCAGTAATATCACGACGCTCCAATCAAAACTGCCGATCAAACATTCCACCAATCGCGGCGTAGCGAGAGGTTCGGTCAGGAACACGCACAACTCACTATATACCGAACGTCTGGGAATCCCTGTTTAATATACCGTTCGGAACAAAAATGAAAATAAGTACAATTTGAAATGGAAAAAAAAATCAGTAACATTACATGGTCTTAAAATCTAGGAAAAAATGAATGTTACAAACGTCTACCCGAAATGGTCTAATCTGAAAAATCAGGCCAATTTGGCAATTTCTCAGCTATTTCTACTGCTATATTCTAGTCAATACATGCAAATTTCGCATTACTTTTGTGATATTGGAAAATTATTTAAATTTAAAATTATCTTATGATGAACTCATTTCAGTTATCCCTAACCTAATATAACCTAATGGAGGAACTTCCCGCCAAGAAATCCGAACCTAATATGATTTAATCCTAAAGAACTCTAAACCTATCATAACCTAATACTAAGAACTTTGCATCAAGAACGCTAAACCTAACATAATCTAACGCTAAGAACTTTACACCAAGAATTCTTTTTATTATTAATTTTATTAAAGTTTTAGAGTATTTTCCATCAATATATATATATATATATATATATATATATATATATATATATATATATATATATATATATATATATATACAGTCCCTGGCCAAATTATTAGACGCACTGCAAGATTTCATGTAAAATATTAATTACCGAGTGATATTGTACAGTTTTATTATTTTAAATTGATTTGTTTTTTATTTTTATATTATCCAATCAATTACCTATTTATTTGACATAAATAAAACAGCATTAATTTAGAAAAGCATAAGTTTATTAAGTTTTAAAGAAAAGTGAAATTAATGTTAGTAAAAGTCAATATTTAGTTGAGCCACCTTTAGCCGCTATCAAAGCTTTAATTCTGCGCGGCATGCTATCAATGCAAGATTGTACTGTCTCCTGCATTTGAGGATGATGATTCCACACATGAATAATCTTTTCTAGGAGCTAGGTTTTGTTGGTAATGACATCTTTAGCCACTTCTCTTTTCATCAGCTCCCACGGGGTTCATATCAGGGCTATTACCCGGCCAATCCAACAGAGGGATATTTCTTTCTGCCAAAAAAGCTTTAACAGACCGAGCAGTGTGGCAGGGAGCTCCATCTTGCATGAAAGTGAATGGTTCCCCATTGGGAAACCATTCTCTGAACTGCGGAATCAACCGATTTTGTAATACTTCTTTGTACTGATCTTGCCTCATTATTCCTTTGACGACGTACAGACGTCCAGTGCCCTTGCCGCTGATGACTGACCAAATCATCAGTTTGGTGGGATGTTTAACCGTCGGGACGACACAATCAGGATGAAACTTTTCTCCATGACGACGACGCACATACTGAGCTTTACTCTGCAAAATTTCGAATGTGCTTTCGTCACTGAAGCAGACCTGTCAAAAATAGGAAAAATATATAAACTTCCATGTTTATTTGCTTTATTTAACTGAAAATGATAATAATGTATCCATTATTGATTAAATTGCTGTATCTTACCGATCTCCAGAAGTCCACATCTTTGTCTTGTCATTGTTTGGCCCACTTCAGGCGCTTTGCTTTCATTGCAGCTGTTAACTTGGGCTTCCTGGCGGGGCGACAGGCCTTAAAATCTAATTCTTTCAATTTTCTTCGAACAGTGCGCTCAGAAGCATTTACGCTAGCATCCTGGAGTTGTGATTTTATTACCTTTGTGGTAGCAAATCTGTTTTCTACACAAATTTTCTTCAAACATCTCTCTGACCGTGGAGTGAAAATTGGTTTTCTACCGCATCTTTTCTTTCTTTTCGGGCTTAATTCCTTCCCTGACTAAATTTTCTTTTTTATGCGTCGTACACTAGCTTCAGAAACCTCCAATCTTCGTGATATTTCTCGGTTTGTAAATGTTTTCGCAATCACAAGGGCCTTCACTTCAGCTTTTTTACGTGGTGAAAGATCGCCTTTTCTACCCATAATGAAAATAGTCCAATTACTTTTTTAAAACACTGCATACAAAATAAACTAATAACTGAGTAGTATAAAACTGTTAAACAAACAATCACAGTCCATAAAGCCACAGAAACACGTCCGTACCTGACTCGATTCCGATCGCGACTGATACAGATTTGTACTTATTTACGTTCATGTATCACTTTGTCAACACAGTGCTACCATATGTTAAAAATAAATACAAATATGTAGTCTACATACCATTATTGCATAAAAACTCTTAAGAAACATAAAATTACTAAAAAAAATACAGTGCGTCTAATAATTTGGCCAGGGACTGTATATATATATATATATATATATATATATATATATATATATATATATATATATATATATATATATATATATATATATATATATATATATATATATATGTCTGAGATACGTGATAGTAGAAATAATAGTTTTCTGAGAAAATTTGGATAACTCTGCATGCTGCCGTTTTTCAGCCAATTTTACGTGGGTTTTAGTATTTTAATTATTAGGTTTGTGTTTTACTTTTTTCATTAAGCGTGTGTTAAAAATATGTAATCTTTAAATTTATGTTAAATAATTCAGAATTTTTCGTATTAGATTTAAAGTTCTTGGTGCAAATTTCCTCTACTTGGTTATGTTAGGTTGGGGGTAATTGAAATTAGTTCATCCATAAAATAATGTTAAATTTAAATATTTTTCCAATATAACAAAAGTTATGCGAAATTTGCATGTATTGACTAGAACATAGCAGTAGAAAATGGTGGGAAATGGCCAAAATTGGCCTGATTTTTCAGATTAAACCATTTCAGGTCAACATTCTTCTTACATATTTGGTTACATTCTTGGGATGATATGGTAATATCTAAAAAGAAGAGTAAATTCATATATTCACTAAAAAAACTCGAAAAATGTAAAAATTTGGTCAATTTTCTCTGGTCCGACCATTTTGAGTTTACGTCAGTGGTAGGGTTGATGATTTTTAAACTCTAAATAATTGTTAAACATCTCAAATGTAATGTTTATTTTTTATATTCACTAAACAATCTCGAAAAGAGCGAAAAATGACCAAAATTACTAAATATTTGAAAATCTTACAAATTTAAAAAAAAAATGGTTATTTTTATCGTAATCTGCGACCTCAAAAACTTATTATAACGTTGGAAAATTTCATGTCCACGTAAATGTACAGGTTCCCTAACTATCCAAATATCTATTTTATGGAAAATTTATAATTTTTAATGTTCCGTACGGAACACTTATAAGAGCACTTCGGTGTTTGTCCGTCTGTCTGTCTGTCTGTCCGTCCGTCTGTCCGTCCGTCTGTCTGTCCGTTCGTCTGTCTGTCCGTCTGACTGTCACACCCGATTTTCTCCGAAACTATTTGACATAGAAAGTTGAAATGTGGTAATAATATATGAATTGATGGCCTCATCAGAGCCGTGTAGTTTTGAAAGTTAAATTTTGACTTAAGGGGTTAGTTTTGGGGGGTGGAATCGGAAGTAAAAAAAATTTTTTTACTAGGTCATCGAGTGTGGTGTCAAATGAAAGCTTGTGAAAACACGAGTAAAATAAATATATATATATATATATATATATATATATATATATATATATATATATATATATATATATAACATATATATATATATATATATATATATATATATATATATATATGTATGTATGTATGTATGTATATATATATATATATATATATATATATATGTATGTATGTATGTATGTATATATATATATATATATATATATATATATATATATATATGAAGATTTGATTTCTTGACTCTTTATGTAAATAAATCTTTTTGATGTATCTTGGGTTTTGGTTCATCAAATGAAAATCTTTGAGTTCTTTTGAATTTTTTTTTATATTATTTTGACGTTTCGCCCCTAGTTTTGGGCATTTTCAAAAAACAGTTTGCCATGTCTAGAAATAAAATTAAAAATACATCACAGTCTTGCTTTAAATTACAACAATAACACTGGTTTACAAACATAACACGTATAATTATATAAATAAAAGGAAAAACACTGTTTTAAAAATTTTACATAACTTAGTTTAAATTTAATTTCTATTTACAAATTCCATATTTTTAAGTACCTCGAAAACAAGCGACCGTGATTAATGTATTTCAGTCGATGGTTAGTGTTAAGACTGGCGAAAAATATGTGTGTACGCTGGCGGACGAACTATTTTTTAGTATGATACCATTTTTGATAGTTTTTTATATTAATTTTGAAATGTTTTTATTTGCTTTTTTTTTATTTATTTAATTGTTTATTTTTACTATTATTATTAAGTTTAAAGAAATTGGCACTAATTAGGTAAGATGTTATTGTATATTAAACTTAGGTCTTTGATGTCAGTTCTGTCGTTTACCGCGTTTTTTTTTCCCTCCTTATTTCTATCATTTCTTTAATTATCAGTTTATGATAATTGTGGTCCTTATTTAGGATCTTGGTTTCTTTGTAATTAAAACTGTGATTTGTTTCGTTTTCGTGCTTGTTGAGTGCGGTTGTAACGTTTTTTGTGTATTTGTGGCCGTTTAATCTATTTTTTAGCAGTTGGCTAGTCATACCTATGTACTTTTTTGGACAATTTTCACATGGGATAGTATATACTACGTTGGAGTCTTTTGTTATGGGTGTTCTATCTTTCAGTTTAGTGAATAGGAAATTTAATTTGTTGTAGGATTTGTGGCAGACAGATATGTCGTATTTGTTTAATGTGTATTTTAATTTTTCGGATAGTGCTCTTATATATGGTAATGATATGTATTTTTTTGTGTTTGGTTGTTTGGGTTCGATTTTGTGTTGTTATCTTTTGTATTGTTATATAGTCGGTATGTGCGTTTTTTTTTTATTATTTGATTTATGACATTTATTTCGAAGCCGTTTGATGATATTGCCCAAAAAATTTATGGTCTACCCAAAATCCATAAACAAGGTATTCCACTAAGACCTATCGTCTCATGTATTCAATCTCCGTTCTATAACTTATCAAAATATCTTTCAACCTGTATCTCCAATATAATAGGAAAAAATAATTTTTTTGTCAAAGATTCCTTCACCTTCAAAAAATTCATTGACAACGTAAACTTACCACAAAACTACATCCTTCTATTTCTCGACATAGTGTCACTCTATACAAATATCCCCAACGATCTAGTAATAAAAATTCTTAATGAAAAATGGAATCTTATAAAAGAGCATACCACTTTATCAAAAGAAAACTTCATAGATGCAGTTAATACAACGCTTACAACAAATTATTTTCAATTTAATGACTTCTTCTACAAACAACTGGATGGTTGTGCCATGGGATCACCCATATCTGCCACCATCGCGCAGCTTACCATGGAATACCTAGAGGAAAATGTGATGAAACAACTAAACCACGAAATTGCATTCTTCAAACGCTATGTCGACGACTGCATCATGGCAGCACCTAGAGATAATGTCGACGAAATCCACGAAAAGTTCAACGCATTCCATCACAAACTCCAATTTACTATAGAAAAAGAAAAAAATGAAGAAATAAACTTTCTAGATATGACTCTCATACGCGGGAAAAAGAACAACAAAATCCTAACTAAGTGGTACACTAAACCAACGTGGTCAGGTAGATATCTGAACTATCATTCAAACCACTCAAAATCTCAAAAAATAAGTGTAATAGCGGGATTGACCGATCGTGCCATCACATTGACCTCTCCACAATTTAGACCGGTTATCCTTAAAAAAGTAAAAGAAACTCTATCATCAAACGGCTTCGAAATAAATGTCATAAATCAAATAATAAAAAAAACGCACATACCGACTATATAACAATACAAAAGATAACAACACAAAATCGGACCCAAACAACCAAACACAAAAAAAATACATATCATTACCATATATAAGAGACCTATCCGAAAAATTAAAATACACATTAAACAAATACGACATATCTGTCTGCCACAAATCCTACAACAAATTAAATTTCCTTTTTACTAAACTGAAAGATAGAACACCCATAACAAAAGACTCCAACGTAGTATATACTATCCCATGCGAAAATTGTCCAAAAAAGTACATAGGTATGACTAGCCAACTGCTAAAAAATAGATTAAACGGCCACAAATACACAAAAAACGCTACAACCGCACTCAACAAGCACGAAAACGAAACAAATCACAGTTTTAATTACAAAGAAACCAAGATCCTAAATAAGGACCACAATTATCATTAACTGATAATTAAAGAAACGATAGAAATAAGGAGGGAAAAAAACGCGGTAAACGACAGAACTGACATCAAAGACCTAAGTTTAATATACAATAACATCTTACCTAATTAGTGCCAATTTCTTTAAACTTAATAATAATAGTAAAAATAAACAATTAAATAAATAAAAAAAAGCAAATAAAAACATTTCAAAATTAATATAAAAAACTATCAAACATGGTATCATACTAAAAAATAGTTCGTCCGCCAGCGTACACACATATTTTTCGCCAGTCTTAACACTAACCATCGACTGAAATACATTAATCACGGTCGCTTGTTTTCGAGGTACTTAAAAATATGGAATTTGTAAATAGAAATTAAATTTAAACTAAGTTATGTAAAATTTTAAAACAGTGTTTTTCCTTTTATTTATATAATTATACGTGTTATGTTTTGTAAACCAGTGTTATTGTTGTAATTTAAAGCAAGACTGTGATGTATTTTTAATTTTATTTCTAGACATGGCAAACTGTTTTTTGAAAATGCCCAAAACTAGGGCGAAACGTCAAAATAATATAACAAAAAATTCAAAAGAACTCCAAGATTTTCATTTGATGAACCAAAACCCAAGATATATCAAAAAGATTTATATATATATATATATATATATATATATATATATATATATATATATATATATATATAAAGGGTGATTCATTTAGAGGTACTTTTTGTGATGGGGATTTAAATGCAGATTGCGCATGCGTCGTGTCAACAGAAGTGGCATTCCTGTTCAGTAGTGTTTGACAATTCATAATGGAAAGACTTAGCCCGGCACAGCGTCTACAAATTGTTCAACTTTATTACGAAAATGGGCGTTCTACGAGGAATGTGTATCGGGCGCTTAGAGCAACTTATGGTCCACATAATCGGCCTACCGAACGCACAATTCGCTCTACCATCAATAAGTTTGAGACCCAATTTTCATTATTGGATAATGCTCGACCGAATAGACCACATCCAGCACGTAGTGAAGAAAATATAGGGGTGGTAGCGGAGAGTGTACGCGAAGACCGTAAAGTGTCGATTCGTCGCCGTTCTCAACAGCTTGGCCTGTCATATTCAACAACTTGGCGTATTTTACGTAAGGATCTTTCTTTAAAAGCATACAAAATTCAACTAGTGCAACAACTGAAGCCGACCGACCTTCCGAATCGTTTCCGTTTTAGTCGTTGGGCTCTTGACAAGCTTGCAGAAGATCCACTGTTTTCGAGAAAAATTTTGTTCACCGATGAGGCCCATTTTTGGCTTAATGGGTTCGTGAATAAACAAAATGCCCGTATTTGGGGTGAAGAACAACCTGAGGAGGTTGAAGAGCTGCCATTAAATCCAGAAAAAACAACTGTTTGGTGTGGTTTATGGGCCGGTGGAATAATCGGTCCATATTTCTTCAAAACAGAGGCCGGCCGGAATGTTACTGTGAATGGTGACCGTTATCGCGCCATGATAACAGACTATTTGATGCCAGAAATTGAAGCCCGTGGTCTCGACGAAATTTGGTTCCAACAAGATGGCGCCACTTGCCATACAGCCCGTGAAACCATGGCTTTACTGCGAGAGCAATTCGGCGAACAGATCATTTCACGCTTTGGACCAGTGAATTGGCCGGCTAGATCATGTGACATCACACCTCTTGACTTTTTCCTTTGGGGCTATGTAAAGTCCAAAGTCTACATGGATAAGCCAGCTACAATTGAGGCATTGGAGGCCAATATTACTTGAGTCATTGGCCAAATACCACTCGAAATACTCACACGCGTCATTGAAAATTGGAACTTCAGAATGGACGTTGTTAACCGTAGTCGCGGACAACATTTGAAAGAAATTATCTTTAAGAAATAATTGTAAAGAATGGTTCTTTTATATGATAATAAAGATTATAAAATAAAATTGTTTTTATTCATTTTTTTTTATTTAAAAAAAAGTACCTCTAAATGAATCACCCTTTATATATATATATATATATATATATATATATATATATATATATATATATATATATATATATATATGTATATATTGTAATACTTGGGCACACTTTCCTTTGTATTATTTTTAAAAAATCGCGAAAAATCGCTGTCCCCCCTTACCTCGAAAAATATTGATCAAAAAATTTTGAAAAAATTCTGGAATATTCTTCACGGGGTGTAGATTGAACGACAATTATCACGAGTGCATTACCTTTAATAATTTATCTGGTATATAAAAAAAAACAAAAATTTCAAGGTCATCAGTTTTCAGTAAAGATTGGAAGCAAACTTTGTTGAAAACTCATTTGGGGTGTGTTTTGTGAAGTCACTGATCATTTTATACCTCCGTAACAATTTTTTTTTTTTAAAGCAATCAACGTACGGAGCAGTAATTGCGCAAGTTCCACTTGCACTTATCCTATTATTTTTTTATAAATATCGGTTTATAATGAAAAATAAATAAAAAAATCAAAAAACTTGCAGGTACATTTTAAAGTACCATTCATTACCAACATTTTAAAATTATTACCAAACGATGAAAATTAAAGAGCAGAGAGAATTTTGTCCAAGTTAGTAGTACTTCATCCGACTGTTCGGCGGTACGTAGCATACTTTTTGTTTTATTGGTATTGTCTCGTGATTCTATACCGTAGGTCTCTCTTAAGCAACCTGAGATAATTGCTGCTTTATTGATTAATCCTCCAAGGTCTCTGACTGGGTAGGTAGCTTGATAGGTCCACACCAAGGTGAATTTAAACTGGGTTAAATGTTCTGTTGGTTTATTTTCCACTACGAGTTTGCACCTGGTGGAGTCTGGCAATAGTGATGCTTTTGGTCTTTACAGTAGATATGTTCACATTAAACTATCGACAGGCTTGATAAAATTTAAAAAGTTGTCTCTGTAGGTCGTCCTCACTTTCGGCAATCAGCACTGCGTGGTCTGTGTAACAAACCAGACTAACTCTGCTTTTACCCATCCTGTATCCCATTCCTAGTGATTCTTTCTTTTAAATCATATTGGTATAATAATATTCTATGAAAATACTAACTTGTTCTTTATTACTTCGAAACATGATTTACGGATTTGTGTGACTGTTTCAGAAATAAATGATTTAGTTATTAAAAAAAACTTGATAACTTTTTATTGGAAACATTTTTTCTAGGGTGTTTTAAGAGTACATGTATTTGAGGCCAGAGATCTAGAGAAGAAAGATGTAACAGGAAAATCGGATCCTTATGTTATTCTAAATGTGGGTGCACAAGAACATAAAACTCAGGTTATAAAAAGAGACCTCAATCCACAATGGGATTATTATTGTGAGGTAACTACTTATTACACTATTTACAGTCGCCTATAACTTTGAAGTTTTTGTTGGCATCCCTGCAAACAATGTTTTGTGGAAAGAGATTCATTTCTAACCTTATTTATGGTTAAATAGTACAGGGTGAGTCAACGATAGAGTAGAGTTCTCATTTATTTCGGGAATGACGAAAAAATGTTAAATACAATAGTTTTAGGGAATGTTAAGGTGCACAGTTTAAAATTATTTTTGAGTAAACAGGGTACTTCAAAAAACTGCAGCCGATATAACATATGTTTTTTTAAATGGAACATCTTATCTTCTAATTTATTTTTAAATTCTGCGTAAATTTTTTTAACTTTTTTACTAATATTGTTATATACCTAAACCTAGTAGTTTTTCTAATATTTCAATTTTTTAAAGAAAATACTAGTTTTCAGTTTTGTAAAAAATTGCCAGTAGCGGCATTGTTTCTGAAGGTGGAATATTCATAATTGGTACGAGCGTTCTATAGAGATGAAAAAAAGATATATGTAAAGAAATTTGAGTTATATGCTACAGGGTGTTCAAAATAAATTTATGCATTTTGACTATTTTAAATCGAAAAATCTCAAATTTTTTAAATGGCACACCCTGTATATTATTATTTTTTCTGATAGATTTTACAAAACCCTCCAACTTTTATTAAGTATGTCATATACCTATTTCTAATAGTTTTCGATTTATTATGAATTTTTCAATTTTTACCCTTGTTTTTAATACACTTAAGTATAAGATCATAGTTGCCAAGACAAAACAAAAATGTAGGCATTTTCAAATTTTGACATGTCTATTAAACAAGTAAAAATAGTTTAATTTATTGTAGTAAATGACGTATAAAGGTAATAGTTATGGATTTTTCTAAAAATGAATTAATTGATATGGTTTATATACTGGGCGAGACGGAAAAAAAAAATTGTCTTATGGCAGTAAGACTTTACGGAGCGAAGTACCCTAATAGACGTCTACCATCTGGAAAATTTTTTCAATGCTTAATGGAACGGTTTGATGGTAGTGGTAGCGTTGAGTATACGAAACGGAAAGTAGTAAACCAGAATGCTACCAATGAGGAAAAAGAAATGGAAATTTTACTTCATGTTGAAGATAATCCCCAGGTCAGCAGCCGTCAACTAGCTGACTTATCTGACACATCCCAATATCCGGCTAATCGCACCACGAGAAAATACAAGTATCATCCCTTTCATATGAAACTACACCAAGAACTTCAAGACCGTGATTTTGAACGACGAGTAAACTTTTGTACCACCATGAATGGCGCAATAGAGGCCGATCCAAATTTTTATTCTAAAATAATGTTTTCTGATGAAGCTACGTTTCGCAGTAAAGGAGCAGTTAACAGCCATAACATGCATTATTATTCAACAGTTAATCCATTTTGGGTCCGGGAAGTTCAAAACCAAAACCATTGGTCGCTTAATGTATGGTGTGGAATATTAAATTTTCGAATTTTTGGGCCATATTTTTTCCGCGAATTGCTTAACGGGCCTAGATTTCTAAATTTTTTGCAAAACGAATTACCCCAACTTCTTGAAGAAGTTGGTAACTTTGAAAGGGAACAAATGTGGATTCAACAAGACTCCTGCTCATTACCACCGGGAAGTTCGGGAATTTTTAAACCATCGTTATCCACAAAAATGGATCGGTAGGGATGGACTCATTCAGTGGTCCCCTCGATTATGTGACTTAACACCTTTAGACTTCTTTTTGTGGGACTATATTAAAGATCGTGTTTATGTGAATCCCCCTGCAGCCCCAGTAGATATGGAAAATAGGATACGGGATGCGTGCAGGACAATAACGCCCTTTATACTAAGGAAAGTGAATATAGTAAAACGACTAAACAAGTAGACGGGCATATTTTTGAACATTTATTACGTCATAATAATTAATCATTAGATAAGTTAAACTATATTAGAATTATTATTAACTATTTGTTTATGTTTCCACAATAGCGTAAGAATATTAAAAACAAGGGAAAAATTGAAAAATTCAAAATAAATCGAAAACTATTAGAAATAGGTATGTGACATACTTAATAAAAGTTGGAGGGTTTTTGTAAAATCTATCAGAAAAAACAAAAATATAGAGGGTGTGTCGTTTAAAAAATTTGAGATTTTTCAATTTAAAGTAGTCGAAATGCATACATTTTTATTTTGAACACCCTGTAGCATCTAACTCAAATTTCTTTACATATATCTTTTTTTTCATCTACCTTCAGAAACAATGGCGCTACTGGGAATTTCTTACAAAACTGAAAACAAGTATTTAAAAAAAAAAAAATCCTTAGCAGCTAGCGACATGCAGTTTGAACAAGGTTGTACAAAAAGACATTCTTTAACATGTATTATAGCAGGGAAAGTGCGAGGAAAGCTCGTTCTTATATAAAAAATGATTCAATGTTTAATTATTCTAAAATTTCGATGTTTTCATATATATTGCGAAGACCTAAAGCAAAAAAAAAAAGTCCAAAAAAAAAAAATTCCTTAGCAGCTAGCGACATGCAGTTTGAACAGAGTTGTACAAAAAGACATTCTTTAACTTGTGTTGTAGCAGGGAAAGTGCGAGGAAAGCTCGTTCTTATATAAAAATGATTCAATGTTTAATTATTCTAAAATTTCGATATTTTCATACGTATTGCGAAGACCTAAAGCACAAAAAGTCCAAAAAAAAAAAATTCCTTAGCAGCTATCGACATGCTGTTTGAACAGGGTTGTACAAAAAGACATTCTTTAACTTGTGTTGTAGCAGGGAAAGTGCGAGGATAGCTCGTTCTTATATAAAAAAATGTTCCAATTTTTAATTATTCTAAAATTTCGATGTTTTCATATGTATTGCCAAGACCTATAGCATAAAAAGTATAAAAAAAAAATTCCTTAGCAGCTAGCGACATGCAGTTTGAACAGGGTTACTCAGAATTTAAAAGTAAATTAGAAAATAGGATGTTATATCGGCCACACTTTTTTGAAGTACCCTGTATACTCAAAAATAATTTTAAACTGTTCTCCTTAACATTCCCTAAAACTATTATATTTAACAAGTCGAGAGCATTCGTTAGCAAGTAAGTGAAACGATAACGACAGTTAAAAAATGTTGATGATCTACCAGAACGTAGTTCGAGAGGTAAAGTATCGGACAAGGACGAAAAAATGACAATTAATAGGTTTTCCCGAAATCTTCAATTAACTTTGCGCCAAGGGACGCTAAAACTAAAGCAGAAAGATTGGGATTTACCGTTTTTTTTTGTTACTTTGTGACCTACAGAATGCGTCACCAAAATTCGGAAGAATTTTAATTGAAATCTCCCGCCATATTATGTTTCCACCAGAGATCGCCGTTGGCGTCCGAATAGCAAACTGAAGTAAATAATGTTAATCTAAAAACTGACGTCATATCGCGATCATCGAAGGCCTTCGTGCTGGCCCTGTCAGCACCGGAAATAATTAGGTTTCTCGTATACTCTAAATCAACTATTTATGACGTTGTAGCCAAGTTCATGGTTCAAAAATAGTTCAACGAAGGTTCCGCTACGCTGGCGATGGGCAGCCACTGGAAAGAATATACCGTGAAGACTCCTGAAGTCATCAAAAGAACTCGAGCCCTGATCTGAAAGGACCCAGAGCAATCGTTATGAAAATTGGCACACAATTAAGGTGAGATAGGTGCTCTCTGAAGGTGCCAGGGCAGAGCGAGTTGCTCGCCGCAATCTATTTATCTGGTCTTTGAAACACGAACCGGCGAACACATCCGTTTTTTTTTCCGATTAAAAAAATTTTGACTGTTGATACCTAAATTAACCGGAAAAATGATCGCTGGCTTGCTTACGACGCCGAGGATCCTCCGTTGTTGCTAAAACGAAATTTCCGTATGTGCCAGCATCCACGTACTAAGTATAGTGTTCAGTGAGGGTGATGTCATGCCACCGCATTTTTTCCAAAAAGGGGACACTATGATCAGAGAGGTATATTTGAAAGTTCTGAACAATATAATGAAAACGAGGAAAGAAAATATTGCGAGGGGAAAGCCATATGTTTTCCAGCGGGACGAAGTACCGGTTCACACGAGCCATTTGTTCCAGAACTGACTCTCAGACAAGTTTGACATGTTTTGGTACAAGGAATTCTTGCCTCTTAATAATCCAGATTTGAATTCCTTAGACTACTACGTATGGGGTATAGTTGAAAGGGACACAAACAAGTTCCCAATGTGACATAATTAACGGCCGCTATTGAGGCAATGTTCGCCAATATGAACAGCGTGGAATTACAGAGGGCGTGCCGGCACTTCAAACCGAGAATGGAGACCGTTATTCAAGCTAATGGAAGTTACATTGAATGTTTGTTATTACATAGATGCCCTAAATGTGAAACGATTTTTCTCAAATTTCATTTTTCATTAAAAAACATGCCCCTAAAAAAGTTGTTTGTATAGTCCGGATTTTAGTGACACACTCTATAAATGTATCATTTTATTTTTTAACAAGTAATTGCTTTTTAAAAACTTACAATTTCAAAAATATAATTTATATTTTCTTAAAAATTAAATTGAATGTTAAAGTTTGAAGTAAACAGTAAACATTGACTTAAAAAGAATAAGTTATAATATTTTTAACCTGTCTTATCTTAGTGTAATTTAATGCACCTGAAAAATAATCCAGGTGCCTTCCTTTGTTGGAGATTTCACAATATTGCGTGAGATTGCTGATAAAGCAATCTGAATCTTTTCCTTTGTCTATATAGAAGGTTCCTTCGTTAAGGGTTCTTTAACTAATATATCTAGTAGTAATCTATAATATATATAAAATGTAACGTTTGTCTGTCTGTCTGTCAATCTGCCCGTTAGTGCGCTTGTCACTGGAGAACCACTTATCCGATTTACGTGCTTTTTTTTTGAACATACATATGTTCTCTGGCCAGGTTAGAGAATATATTTTATTACGTAAGGTAGCATAAGAAGTAAGCAGTGACGATAATAGTGAATCAAGTCGGAAAAAAGTTTGCCGCTAGCGGCAATACACTGCCTAAACCATTAAATATGGAATAATATCATTTAGCAAAGAATAGTAATATCTATAAAATGCAATGTGTCTCTGTTTGTCTGTCTGTTAATGTACTTATCACTCCAGAACCATTTATCTGATTTACGTGTTTTTTTCTTAATTCCTATCTGTCAGCTGTCTGCCTGCCTGCCTGTCCATTAGTGCGCTTATCAGTCGAAAACTACTTATCCGATTTACGTGTTTTTTGTTAATTCATACATATGTTCTCTGGCCAGATTATTTTATAATCTGTAATATATATAAAGTACAACGTCTCTCTGTCTGTCTGTCTGCCTGTCTGTCTGTCATTTAGTGCGATTATCACTCGAAGTCCACTTATTCGATTTATGTGCTTTTTTTTAAACATACATATGTTCTCTGGCTAGGATATAGGATATATTTTATTATGTTAGATAACATTAGAAATAAGCAGTGACGTTAATAGTGAAAGTTCTCGGGCCAGGTTATAGGATATATTTTACTACTTTAGGTAACATAAGGAATAAGCAGTGACGATAACAGTGAATCAATACGCTCCCTAAACTATTAAATATGGATCAATATTATATAGTAAAGAATATAATATATATAAAATGGAACATCTCTCTGTCTGTCTGTCCGTTAATGCGCTTATCATTCAAGAACCATTTATCCGATTTACGTGTTTTTTTTTAATCCATACGTATGTTCTCTGGCCAGGTTATATAATAATAATAATCTATATAATGTGGAAACAGGGAACCACATTGACTAAATGTGAGAAAAAGAACCAAAATAATAATAAGCTGACTTGGCTTAGGCCCGTCAGCCAAACATGGAACCACATTGACCAAATGTGAGAAAGAAGAACAAAAACAATGGTAATAAAATATTATGATTCGAGAACCACTTATCCGATTTACACTTTTTTTTTTAATTCATACATATGTTCTCTAGCCAGGTTATAGGATATATTTTATTACGTGAGGTAATATAAGGAATGAGCAGTACGATAATAGGGAATCAAGTCCACGCGAGCGGAGTTGCCGGCACGGCTAGTGTTTAGATAAAGCTAGTTTTTAGAGTGAAAAAGACAAATTCTATATTTATTTTATAATTTATATTTGTGAGGGAAAAAAGTGGATAAATAACTTTAACGGGTGCGATTCTTTATTTGAGAATTGTCACAACTTTTTTCAAGTTATAGAATAGCCCTGTCAGGATGGCCGACAAAAACTTTTAATATCAACGAATGTGAAATTATTTTTTTACACTGTAAGGCCATCAAAATCACAATATTTTATATTCACTGTTTATTTCAAATGTTTTTATATACATTTTATGTTTCAGTTTATAATTTTGGATCCAGTAGCGCAGCAACTTTATTTCAAATTATTTGATCAAGACGAATTCAACAAAGACGAGTTTCTTGGAAGGTGAGTAACATCGCAACTATTTCAAAAACGACTCATTTTTGTATAAAAAAAAACAACACAAAGGTATTAAGAGATTCACCAAAGGTGCTGGCTTAAATTTCAGAATTTATACTTATTCTTTGGTTTATAATAGAAGTAATATACTACAGGGGGTGAGAAGTCCGGGACTTTCCGAAAGGTGGCAGCACAAACAAAATAACGTATGATTTCCAGTTAGTGTCAACTGTCAGAAGATTCGTGTAAATTTTTTATGACATTTTGCCTATTAGTTTGCAAGAGATTGCTGCGAGACTAAATGTTGACAATTCGACTGCATTTCGTCATTTAAAGCAACTTGGATACACTTCGAAACTCGGTATATGGGTTCCTCACGTTTTGACAGAATAGAACAAACTGAACCGTGTTTCCAAAGCCATTTTCTCTCCTCACCTGTCAACAAAACGAACCTTTCTTGGATCGAGTCAAGCATGGAAGTGAAAGAGCAAAATCTATAGCAAAGGCTGAATTGCATTCCATAAAAGGTGTGCACCAGGGTTGCATTTTGTCTCCCCTCCTCTTTAATATCGAAGTAGTATACAAGAGAACGCTAGAAGAAAGTACTGAAAGCATAAAGATAAATGGAGAAACACTTAATAACATAAGCTATGCTGACGATACAGTAATACTCGCTAGCAGCATAGATGAGCTAAATAGCCTAATGGAAAGTTTACAAAGAACAAGTGAAGATTATGGGCTAAGCCTAAACCTCGATAAAACCAAATGGTTGATAATAAGTAAAAACCAACAACCAGCAAAACAATTAATACTAAACAACCAGAGAATTGAACACATAGAATCTTACACCTATTTGGGAACAACTCAGGCCACAGTAATACGTGTGAAAATAGAAGGATCGAGAGCATCGTTTAATAATATGACGAGCATATTTATCTCCAACAGTATAACCCGACCTTTTAAAATTAGACTGCTCCAATGTTATATATTTCCGGTACTGTTGTACGAAGTAGAAGCATGGACGATGACCGAAACGCTCATGAAAAAGGTTGAGGCCTTTGAAATGTGGCTGTACAACACGTATCCTGCGAATATCTTGGACGCATCACATCACTAACGAGGAGGTACTGCGTCGGTTCGGTAAAGAAAAAGAGGTGGGAATAATTATTAAGAGAAGAAAGCTGGAATATATCTTATGAGGCACAATAAATATCGGATACGTCAGTTAATAGTCCAAGGAAAGACAGACAGCAGGAGTGGACCCGGGAGAATAATTTTTTATGAGCTTCTTTCCCATGGCCAAACAATAACTGCAAAGAAGGTCTGTGAGCAAAGAACACAAATAAAACCAACAATTTGTTCTGAATGACCGCAAAGTGAAAGTGAGAAAGATAGCTGACAACGTAAAGATATCAACAGAAAGTGTGAGGCATATTTTGTATGAATAATTACATATGAAGAAGCTATGTGCCCGAGGATGCCGCGCACTCTCACGATTGATCCAAAAATGTGCATGGAATAAAACTAATTTACTATCTTGGGAAGGGGGCGAACAATCAGCGGAGACTATAAGGTAGGTGATGAAATTAAGAAAAAAAGGCCGCATTTACCGAAGCAAAGAGCGTTGTTTCACCAAGATAATGGACCAGCTCACAACTCCATAAATTCCATGGTGAAATTGGACCAATTGGGCTATGAATTGTTTCCTCATCCATCGTATTCACCAGATCTGGCCCCCAGCCATTATTACCTCTTTCCAAATTTGAGAAGGTGGCTCCAGAAAAAAGGATTTGGCTCAAATGAAGAAGTCGAATGGGAAACTGAGGCTTATCTTAGAGAGTTCAACAAATCGTATTATATGAAAGGTATCCAAATGTTGGAAGATCGCTGGAATAAGTATATCGTTCTTGAGGGAAAATATGTTGCAGAATCAAATCGATTTTTGGTAAACACATTGTTTTTTCTTCAAAAGTCACGAGACTTTTCATCCCCTGTGTATAGCGTTAGTCCGGGTACTTTTGGATCGCGCCACGTATACAGATATCCTTTGAAAAGGTTGAAATAAAGTATTTTATTATTAATTTAACCCCATTTTTAGTGTTCCGTACGGAACACTTACAAGATGACTTCGGTCTGTCCGTCTGTCTGTCTGTCTGTCACACCCGATTTCCTCTGAAACTATTTGTCATAGAAAGTTGAAAATTTTGGTAATAATCTAGGAATTGATGGCCGCATCAAAGCCATGTAGTTTTGAAAGTTAAATTTTGACTTAAGGGGTTAGTTTTGGGGGGTGAAATCGGAAGAGAAAAAAAAATTTTTTTACTAGGTCATCGAGTGTGATGTCAAATGAAAGCTTGTGAAAACACGAGTAAAATATATACATATATATATATATATATATATATATATATATATATATATATATATATATATATATATACACACACATAATGTAGTACTTGGACTCACTTTTCTTTGTATTATTTTTAAAAAGTCGCGAAAAATCTCTGTCCCCCCACCATATCTCGAAAAGTACTGATCAAAAAATTTTGAAAAAATTCTGGAATGCTCTGCACGGGGTGTAGATTGAACGAAAATTATCACGAGTTCATTACCTTTAATAATTTATCTAGTATATAAAAAAAAACAAAAATTTCAAGGTCATCAGTTTTCAGTAAAGATTGGAAACAAACTTTGTTGAAAACTCCTTTGGGGTGTGTTTTTGTGAAGTTACTGATCATTTTATACCACCGTAACAAATTTTTTTATTTTAAAAGCAATCAACGTACAGAACACTAATTGCGCAAGTTCAACTTGCACTGGACCGGTTATTAAAAGATGATGAGTAAAATCTACTAAATGAATTCGCGAAGTTTTGCTTATAGACTAGTTTTGATTTTAAGGGACAATTTATTGTTTTAACTATGATGATATCTTTTACGTTCTAGTGGAGCTGTAGAAATCTTTCAAGTGATCAAACCTGGAAAAAACTGATCAATGGTTTAACCTGGAAAACGTAAAGCACGGAAAAATTCACATGAGGTTTACTTGGCTGGCACTGTCTTGTGAAAGTAACGCGATAAGTGCCGTAAGTATTTTCTAGAAATTAGAGTATGTTTTAAACCTTAAGCCGCTAAAAGCGTATTAAAACGAAATTAGTTAAGTGACGTTTAAAGTATTGTTTACATGGTAAATTTGACATTTATCTGTACGACGCACAATGAGGACGAATACATTTTCTGGCTGCAATTTAATTTTCTTTTAATCTTCATTCTTAATTTCTGTCACTTTTAATCTTCTTCGTATCTCAGTGTTAGGAATACGATCTTGGGATCTAATATTTAGCATTCTCCTCTTAATTGCTCTTTGGGTTAGTTAAAGTTTATATATTATACTTTTATTTAAATCCTACGTTTCAGTATCCTATGTTAATACTGGCAGTACAGGGTGAGTCAACGATAGACTAAAGTTCATTATCTCATTTGTTCCGGGAACGACGAAAAAATGTTAAATATAATAGTTTTAGGGAATGTTAAGGTGCACAGTTTAAAATTATTTTTGAGTATACAGGGTAGTTCAAAAAAGTGTGGCCAATATAACATATGTTTTTTTTAAATGGAACATCCTATTTTCTAGTTTATTTTTAAATTCTGCGTAAAATTTTATAACTTTTTTATTAATAATGTTATATACCCAAACCTAGTAGTTTTTCTAATATTTCAATTTTTTTTTAAAAATACTAGTTTCAGTTTTGTAAAAAATTGCCAGTAGCGCCATTGTTTCTGAAGGTGGAATACTCATAATTGGTACGCGCGTTCTATAGAGATGAAGAAAAGATATATGTAAAGAAATTTGAGTTAGATGCTACAGGGTGTTCAAAATAATTATGCATTTCGACTATTTTAAATTGAAAAATCTCAAATTCTTTAAATGGTAATTTGCAAAACGTATTACCCCAGCTTCTTGAAGAAGTTGATAACTTTGAAAGGGAACAAATGTGGATTCAACAAGACGGAGCTCCTGCTCATTACGACCGGGAAGTTCGGGAATTTTTAAACGATCGTTACCCACAAAAATGGATCGGTAGGGATGGATTCATTCAGTGGCCCCCTCGATCATGTGACTTAACACCTTTAGACTTTTTTTGTGGGGCTACATTAAAGATCGTATTTATGTGAATTCCCCTACAACACCAGTAGATATAGAAAATAGGATACGGGATGCGTGCAGGAAAATAACGCCCTTTATGCTGAAAAAAGTGAAGGAAAATATAGTAAAACGACTAAACATGTGTATTCAAGTAGACGGGCATATTTTTGAACATTTATTACGTCATAATAATTAATCATTAGATAAGTTAAACTATATTAAAATTTTTATTAACTATTTGTTTATGTTTTCACAATAGCGTAAGTATATTAACAAAAAAGGGTAAAAATTGAAAAATTTAAAATAAATCGAAAACTATTAGGAACAGGTATATGACATACTTAATAAAAGTTGGGGGGTTTTGTAAAATCTATCAAAAAGAGTAATAATATACAGGGTGTAACATTTAAAAAATTTAAGATTTTTCAATTTAAAATAGTCGAAATGCATAAATTTATTTTAAAAAACACCCTGTAGCATCTAACTCAAATTTCTTTACATATATCTTTTTTTTCGTCTCTATAGAACGTTCGTACCAATTATGAGTACTCTAGCTTCAGAAACAATGGCGCCACTGGCAATTTTTTACAAAACTGAAAACTAGAATTTTTTAAAAAAATTGAAATATTAAAAAACTACTAGGTTTAGGTATATAACATTATTAATAAAAAAGTTATAAAGTTTTACACAGAATTTAAAAATAAATTAGAAAATAGGATGTTCCATTTAAAAAAAAACATATGTTACGTCGGCCACACTCTTTTGAATTACCCTGTATACTCAAAAATAATTTTAAACCGTGCACCTTAACATTCCCTAAAACTATTGTATTTAACATTCTTTCGTCATTCCCGAAACAAATGAGATAATGAACTTTACTCTATCGTTGACTCACCCTGTACATATTGATCGAACACTCTAGCTTGTATTTGGGAAGTCCAGTTTAAACGTGGATTATAACCTTCTGAACGCAGACCAAGCTAACGAGACTTTAAACTATTTTTTATATATATTTACGTTTAATAGGCGAGTACAATTAATAAGTCTCAGTCCAATACCTGTATGCTTCCAATGCAGCTTTTACTACACGATAACAGGAGACCATTCAGTTTTCTTAGCGGTGTTGCACGCAAGCGGACTAAGGTAACTTTTTGCACAAAAGGGACTATAGGAATAGAATCAGGGTTGCGATTCTCTCTACTGGCTTCTACTTGTTACTAATTTATCAATATATATTGCTTTTTTTCCAAAAAAACACCTTTTTAAGCATAAAATGGTTTAAAAGCCTTAAGTTTCATCTGATCGTTTTTCCTCTTTACATATGATAGGTTTGATGTTCTTGGTGAAAATGGCTAAAAACTATATTTATTGAAAAATGAGTTCAGAGTATGGTCAATAATCAAAAATCCAGACAGATCGATAGAGATATCACAAACGAAGTTTGCAAAAAAAATATTGAGATTCCTTAAAAATTGCGTGGCTGAGACTCATTTTATTGCCTAAAAAGTTGTTTTTTTTTTTGGATTCTTTTCTTAAATTATTATCAATTGCTTACCTTCTCGAAGTACTTCGTACAATACCCGACATGTTTCTGGAATTATATATCCAAGGGTTTGTTGTGCAATTCCAACTGACAACCTTAAACAGTTGTAGCACCGACCACTTGCCACAAATCTTAATGTAGCAATAAGACGCTCTTCTGGTGAAATTGCTTTTCTCATTGCATTATCCGTTTTTGTTAACACACACTTTACTAAAGACAATAAGTAGTTAAAAGTATTTTCATCCTTGCGTAAGTAGTTTTTGAAATCATCAGGATCGTCTTGTCGCTGTTTTAGAAGCGACATCAATAACCACGTTTTAAACCCACTTTGTACGAGATTTAGTTAGTTTTATCATGGTGTAACCCAACATTCCATGGGAAAGCACAATATGCCGGTGGTCTACGCTCATCGCAAAAGTCAAAACTGAACGAAAATACAAAAAAAAATCTGTCATATTTTATAGAATTCCGAAAGATCAGCGATTGCAGATATATCTTTCCAATTTAAAAGATAAAACATTTGTCCAGCACACATGAACTAAATTAACTAACCTATTAATTTGTTACGACAAATCGCTTAGATAAAAACTACTAGTTAGTGTCACAGGCTCAATTTATCTGAATGATATTTTATACCAATTTGTCTGTCGATTTATTGGTTCGATTTATCGGTGAAATTTATCTTATATGTACAGTCCCTGGCCAAATTATTAGACGCACTGCAAGATTTCATGTAAAATATTAATTACCGAGTGATATTGTACCGTTTTATTATTTTAAATTGATTTGTTTTTTATTTTTATATTATCCAATCAATTACCTATTTATTTGACATAAATAAAACAGCATTAATTTAGAAAAGCATAAGTTTATTAAGTTTTAAAGAAAAGTGAAATTAATGTTAGTAAAAGTCAATATTTAGTTGAGCCACCTTTAGCCGCTATCAAAGCTTTAATTTTGCGCGGCATGCTATCAATGCAAGATTGTACTGTCTCCTGCATTTGAGGATGATGATTCCACACATGAATAATCTTTTCTAGGAGCTGGGTTTTGTTGGTAGTCACATCTTTAGCCGCTTCTCTTTTCATCAGCCCCCACACATTTTCAATGGGGTTCATATCAGGGCCAATCCAACAGAGGGATATTTTTTTCTGCCAAAAAAGCTTTAACAGACCGAGCAGTGTGGCAGGGAGCTCCATCTTGCATGAAAGTGAATGGTTCCCCATTTGGAAACCATTCTCTGAGCTGCGGAATCAACCGATTTTGTAATACTTCTTTTTACTGATCTTGCCTCATTATTCCTTTGACGACGTACAGACGTCCAGTGCCCTTGCCGCTGATGACTGACCAAATCATCACTTTGGTGGGATGTTTAACCGTCGGGACGACACAATCAGGATGAAACTTTTCTCCATGACGACAACGCACATACTGAGCTTTATTCTGCAAAATTTCGAATGTGCTTTCGTCACTGAAGCAGACCTGTCAAAAATAGGAAAAATATATAAACTTCCATGTTTATTTGCTTTATTTAACTGAAAATGATAATAATGTATCAATTATTGATTAAATTGCTGTATCTTACCGATCTCCAGAAGTCCACATCTTTGTCTTGCCATTGTTTGGCCCACTTCAGGCGCTTTGCTTTCATTGCAGCTGTTAACTTGGGCTTCCTGGCGGGGCGACAGGCCTTAAAATCTAATTCTTTCAATTTTCTTCGAACAGTGCGCTCAGAAGCATTTACGCTAGCATCCTGGAGTTGTGATTTTATTACCTTTGTGGTAGCAAATCTGATTTCTACACAAATTTTCTTCAAACATCTCTCTAACCGTGGAGTGAAAATTGGTTTTCTACCGCATCTTTTCTTTCTTTTCGGGCTTAATTCCTTCCCTGACTCAATTTTCTTTTTTACGCGTCGTACACTAGCTTCAGAAACCTCCAATCTTCGTGATATTTCTCGGTTTGTAAATGTTTTCGCAATCACAAGGGCCTTCACTTCAGCTTTTTTACGTGGTGAAAGATCGCCTTTTCTACCCATAATGAAAATAGTCCAATTATTTTTTAAAACACTGCATACAAAATAAACTAATAACTGAGTAGTATAAAAACTGTTAAACAAACAATCACAGTCCATAAAGCCACAGAAACACGTCCGTACCTGACTCGATTCCGATCGCGACTGATACAGGTTTGTACTTATTTACGTTCATGTATCACTTTGTCAACACAGTGTTGCCATATGTTAAAAATAAATACAAATATGTAGTCTACAACAATTCTTTTAAATAAAAATCAATAATATTGTAGTTTAAATATACCATTATTGCATAAAATTACTAAAAAAAATACAGTGCGTCTAATAATTTGGCCAGGGACTGTATATGCAGCTAATTATTTTAAAATGACAGTGACCCACCAGAAAATATACATGTCATCCATAAATGAATGCCGTAGCAGTCAATGTATTAATACAACTTTTAATTATTTACAGGCAGCAGAAGAAACAAGACTTCTTAAAATCGAAAACATACACACTGCCTTATTGACAATCTACGTTGATTCAGCAACAAAGTTACCAGTAAGTAATAGCGAACCGATTTAAATTTTTTATGGGGCATAGCGCACGTGCTGTAGGGACATCCCAAAATTGTTACAAGAGCAACATGTGTGCGGAAAAAGCGATTCACGTTGGTCTTGAAACGCTTTTAGTTGTACTCAGGGATTAAGTTCTCCGAATACCAGGTGTACAAGTATGAAATGTGGATTTCAGACAACAGATGGTACACCAATGCAGTTTGTGCTATAAAGATTTGACACTACGCCATTTTATTGTGTCATCAACCAGTGTCAGACGCGCACGAGTGATAAATTGGAAAAGTGTGTGCATAGTGTTGTGTTCATTATGTCGAAATTTATACCGAACAAAGAGCATTCGCGGAGAGCATTAATTTTTTGTTTTCATTTGAAGAAAGCTGCTGTTAAATCATACTGATTACTTCGAGAAGCTTATGGTGAACATGCTCCATCGCAAGATACGTGTGAACGATGGTTTCGGCGTTTCAAAAGTGGTTACTTCGATATTGCAGACAAGGAACTTGGAAAACCGCCAAAAAAATACGAAGATGTGGAATTGCAAGCATTGTTGGACGAAGATGATTCGCAAACACAAAAACAACTCGCCGAGCAATTAGGCGTTAGTCAACAAGCTGTTTCCAATCGGCTATGAGAGATGGGAAAGATTCAGAAGACCGGTAGATAGGTACCACATGAGTTGAACGACAGGCAAATGGAAAAGCGCAAAAACACGTGTGACATTTTGCCCGCTCGGTACAAAAGGAAGTCGTTTTTGTATCGTATAGTTACAGGGGATGAAAAGGGGAGTTATTTTGAGAATCCTAAGCGCAAAAAATCATGCGTAGACCCAGGCGCATTATCCACATTGACCGCAGAAAGACGATGCTCTGTGTTTGGTGGGACCAGAGGGGCTTGGTCTATTATGAGCTGTTAAAACCTGAAGAAACGGTTGATACTAAACGTTACCAACAACAATTGACCGATTTGAAACCGTTCGCTGCTTGAAAAAAGGCCAGAATACGGAAAGAGGCAACACAAAGTCATTTTTCTTGACATGACAATACTCCATCACATACGGCAAAACCAGTTCGCGACACGTTGGAAGCACTCAGCTGGGAAGTTCTACCCCATGCGGCTTACTTACCAGTCTTGGCTCCTTCCGATTACCAGTTGTTTGCATCGATGAGTCACGCACTTGCTGAGCAGCGCTTTGGTTCGTACGAAGATGTGAAAAAATGGCTCGATAAATGGTTCGCAGCAAAAGGGGCGTGGTATTCACAAATTGCCCGAAAGATGGGAAAAATGTATAACAAGCGTTGGAGCATACTTTGAATAAAGCACTTTTTATCATTCTTCCGAATTTAACATTTAATACTTGTACACCTAATAAAAGACTGCTTGAAAATGGTTGTACACAGAGTGACAAGCTGAACTTCGTACAGATGTGAAGTATTGGCGGGACGTGTACTCCTAGCAAGCACAGCTTGGGGATGAATTAAGCGGGCTACATCCATTGAACACTTTCCATGAAAATACTTGTAGAATAAACTAAAGTCGCCAACCGTTCTTCCTTCGATATTCCAAGAAATCAAGATTGCTGGTCAGTTCTGGATCTCCAATCAGGCGAACAGCTCTCTTCTGAATTGAATTCAACAAAGGCAGTGTATGTTTGGGAGCGAAGCCCCAAACATGGGAGCAGTATTCCATCGTTGGTCGAATTTGAGCTTTGTACAGAATTAACAGTTGTGGAGTGTCAAGCTTTCCACTTTGAAATAGCAGTCCCAGCTTTTGAAGGGTCTCTTTTCTATGCAGGCGACATGCTCATGCCAAGACCTATTTGCTCCCAAGTTAAGGCCCAGCAACTTGAGGAACGATGCTAGAAGAATGCATATGTCGAGTTCTGCGACGTTAACTTTTTTAGAAAAAACTGCCGCCTGATTTCTTGTAGTGTTAAATTCTAGTTGGTGACTTTGTTTGATGCTTGTTATTATACTTAAAGCCCGAGTCTTCTTTAGCATCCATATCATTTATGCGATTAAGTTTTTACTTTGTTTAATAATATACACTCCTGGACAAAATTAACGCAACAATATATTAAATCATACAAATCTCTATAATGAATTAATTTTAATAATTTTTTATGAACATTGGTTACACTAAAAGTTAGAAAAAACTTATTCGGATACTTTAAAAGTGAATTAGCTACCAAATTTCTCTATAAGATTCGAATTAAAATTATTCTTAAGACCTAATAACAAAATCGTTGAAATTATGTAATAATGAAAAAAATAAACTGGGACACTAGTAGCAAAATTAATGGTGTAACTGGGACACTAGTAGCGTGTGTTGCCTCCTCTACTTCGGATGACAGCGTTTATGCGCCTAGGCATGCTTCTAATTAAATTTTGGATAAAATCTTGAGGAATTTGCTCCCATTCTGTGATAACTGCATTTTCAAGTTCCCTCAGGTTTCTAGGTGCAGGTATATGACGTTTGACATTTTTCTTAAGGTGATCCCATACATCAGATCCGGGCTTTTTGGTAACCATTGCATAATCGGTATATCAACTTGATTAGGATAAGCGAGTACCTCTCTAGCCACGTGAGGTCGAGCGTTGTCTTGCATAAACAGGAAATTGGGCCCCACAAAATGACCGAAAGGCATCACATGTTCTATTACAATATTCTCAAGATAGTAGTCAGCATTCATGGATCTCGTACGGACAGGAACTAACTCTGTGCGAGCATCAAAGCAGATGCCACCCCAGAACATAACAAAGCCACCGCTGAATGGAATCCTTGCAGAGATATTGCAAGGAGCAAACCTCTCTCCTGATCTTCGCCATACTCGCTCACGACCATCTGGATGTTTTAGACTAACCCTAGTTTCATCTGTGAAGAAAACTTGTTTCCAATCATCCACAGACCAGTTTTCGTGATTTCGAGCAAAAAATAACCTGGCAACTCTGTTCTCTCTAGTAAGCAAGGGCGCAGTGGCTGGTCTCCTACTGTTTAATCCAGCTTCATTTAACCGTCTTCTAACTGTTTTAGCAGAAATTGTGACATTGCGAACAGCTTCGAGTTCGTTTCTTATTATAGAACTAGTGATAGTCCTGTTTCTTAAAGCATATTGTCTTATAAAACGTTCATCTAGGTCGCTAGTGCATCCTTTTCGCCCTTGCCCTAGCCTTCTAGAATAAGTTCCTACTTCATTCAAGCGTCTTCCCATACGACTTATTGTGGAACGATGTTTGCCTAACAAATTGGCAACATAACTCTGACAATATCCCTCGTCCAATAAAACTGAGGCTCGCACTATCTTGTGTTCAGTTAAAATTCCTTGTTCGATTCATTTTTCTAATTCTTCGGGGTGAAAAATAAAACAGTCTACCACAAAAACGTATTACTTTGAAAAAGGGAACAATTTATAAGCTTACTTTTAAAGAAAATCTATCGCATTATTACAGAAAAATTGTTTATCTTCTAAAAAATTCTTTAAAATTGTAAATGTAAACGAATTGTTTTGATTTCTGTCATGAACAACGAAACAAAATATGCATAGCCTACTATTCAAATACTCGATAAACTTTAAAACTGACATAAGAAAAAGATAAATTAATTTTCAGATTGTTGCGTTAATTTTGTCCAGGAGTTTATATTGTTGATTTATTTTCAATTTTTAGCAAGTAAAATCATACAAGAGACCAGATCCCTATCTGATTCTGACAGTAGGCAAGAATCAAACAAAAAGTCGAGTTAAAAGACATACCTGCAATCCGGCCTGGGAACAAGGATTTTACTTATTGGTGAAAAATCCAGAAAATGACTCACTTATAGTCAATATTTTAGGTAAATATTTAAGGTAGCCTTTCCATAATAATTCTTCGAAGTCAGTTAACGTATTAAAGAAGTTATTCACGTCCAAAGTGGGTTCTACCAGGTGTACAAGTATGAAATGCGGATTTTTCTTCAAAAAAAACATATTAAATTCGGAAGAATGATAAAAAGTGCTTTATTCAAAGTATGCTCCATAGCTTGTAATACATTTTTCCTATCTTTCGGGTAATTTGTGAATACCACGCCAGTAAAAATCTTCCCCTTTTACTACGAACTATTCATCGAGCCATTTTTTCACATCGTACGAACCCAAGCGCTGCTCAGCAAGTGCGTGACCCATCGATGCAAACAAGTGGTAATCGGAAGGAGCCAAGTCTCGTGAGTAAGCCCGATGAGGTAGAACTTCCCAGCTGAGTGCTTCCAACGTGTCGCGAACTGGTTTTGGCGTATGTGATGGAGCATTAGCATGAAGAAAAATCACTTTGTGTTGCCTCTTTCGATATTCTGGCCTTTTTTCAAGCAGCGAACGGTTCAAATCGGTCAATTGTTGTTGGTAACGTTTAGTATTAACCATTTCCCCAGGTTTTAACAGCTCATAATAGACCACGCCCCTCTGCTCCCATCAAACACAGAGCATCGTCTTTCTGCCAAAGCGATTCGGTCTTGCGGTCGATGTCGATGGTGCGCCTGGGTCTACCCATGATTTTTTGCGCCTGGGATTCTCAAAATAAATCCACTTTTCATCCCCTGTAACCATACGGTGCAAAAACGACTTTCTTTTGTACCGAGCGAGCAAAATGTCACACGTGTTTTTGCGCTTTTCCATTTGCCTATCGTTCAATTCATGTCGTACCCATCTACCGGTTTTCTGAATCTTTCCATCTCTCGTAGCCGATTGGAAACAGCTTGTTGACTAACGCCCAATTGCTCGGCGAGTTGTTTTTTGTGTTTGCGAATCATCTTCGTCCATCAATGCTTGCAATTCCACATCTTCGTATTTTTTTGGCGGTTTTCCACGTTCCTTATCTGCAACATCGAAGTCACCACTTTTGAAACGCCGAAACCATCGTTCACCCCGTATCTTGCGATGGAGCATGTTCACCATAAGCTTCTCGAAGTAATTGGTATGATTCAACAGCAGTTTTCTTCAAATGAAAACAAAAAATTAATGCTGTCCGCGAATGCTCTTTGTTCGGTATAAATTTCGACACATTGAACACAACAACACAACACTATGCACACACTTTTCCAAATTATCACTCGTGCGCGTTTCACACTTGTTGATGACACAACAAAATGGCGCAGTGTCAAATCTTTATAGCACAAACTACATTGGTGCACCATCTGTTGTCTGAAATCCGCATTTCATACTTGTACACCTGGTAAATAAATTTGCTTAATTATTAGTGTTCCGTACCGAACACTTATAAGATCACTTCGGTGTCCATTTCTCTGTCACACCCGATTTTCTCCAAAACTATTTGACATAGAATGTTGAAACTTAGCACTAATATAGGAATTGATGGTCTCATCAGAGCTGTGTAGTTTTGAAAGTTAAATTTTGACTTAAGGGGATAGTTTTGGGGGGTGGAATCGGAAGTGAAATTTTTTTTACCAGGTTATTGAGTGGGGTGTCAAATGAAAGCTTGTAAAAACATGAGTTCAAAATTATATATAATGTAATACTTGCGCACACTTTTCTTTGTATTATTTTTTAAAATTGCGAAAAATTGCTCCCCCCCCTTATCTCAAGAAGTACTGATCAAAAAATTTCGAAAAAAATTCTGGAATATTCTCCACAGGGTGTAGATAGAACGAAAATTATCACGACTCCATTACTTTTAGTAATTCAGCTGGTATATAAAAAAAAATCAAGGTTATCAGTTTTCACTAAAGATCGCAAAAAAACTTTATTGAAAACCCATTTGGAATGTTTTGTGAAGTTATTGTTCATTTTATATCTTTGTAACAAAAATTTTTATTATAAAAGCTTTCAACGTACGGAACACTAATTGCGCAAGTTCAACTTGCACTTGACTGGTTATTTTATTTTATAGATAAAGATTCAGATGAGCCATTGGATAGAATTGCATATAATATAAGGGATTTACTGCACCAACCTTCGATGCAGATAAGCAAGGAAGATATTCCACTTTCGACAAATCCAGAGAGTACCATAACTATTTCACTTCAACTAAGAGTAAGTTTAATATAATAATTGTTATATACCAGGGGTGGCCAACTTGATTAGACCCAAGATCTATTGTTTACTGACTAGACTCTGTGCGATCTACCAATTACATAACAACAAAAGTGGTGAGAGAATCCATCCCTGTCTTATACCTTGGGTTATTTTTATACTGTTGGACTTTTTACAGCCCAATTTTAACTTCCACTGATTAATTCCAGTGCAGATTTTTTATAATACAGTCGACACTGTTTATAGTGAAACTCTATATAGTGAAAAACTCTTTATAGTGCAATTTTTTCAAGACCTAGAATATTTTAATGAAATTTCATGTAAAAAGCCCTGCATATAGTGAATCTGTAACAATTTTTACCGGAATTTTATGTATAAATTTTTATGCATTTATTGAGATCTTGGCCATTTCGGGTTTCCCATTTTTATCTAACAGCACGAATTCCATTTTTATGACGCATTCTTTTGAAAAGGTTCTTAACGCGTTTATAACGCCTAATGGTTGGCAATAGGTAGATTTCTGTGAGAAACCCGGGGAATAACCCATTTTATAGAAACGGGGGGAAAAACCCATTTTATAGTCGAGGCCTAGTAATTCGCAAATTCAGGTTCAGTTTCTTTTTGTTTAAGAATCAAGTAAGATGTCCAAGCGAGTGTGTTTAAGTTTAGTTGAGAAAATTAAAGTTTTGGAGGAAGTTGATAAAGGCTGCAAAAAAATCGATGTTGCTGCAAAATTTGGTGTTTCTCCAAGTTGCGTCTCTCTTATAATAAAAAGTCGCGACAGTATCATCAAGAAACCTAGTGTTCCAATCAGTCGAAAACGAATACGGGTGAGTACTTACGAGGATGTAAATGAAGCAGTTTTACGATGGTTTCAAGTACGTACGCATCAAAACGTACCAATATCGGAAAATTTGCTAAAGAATTTAACTGCGTTAATTTTCAAGCTAGTGAAGGGTGGTTGAGTGCCTGGAAGACTCGCAATTCAATTGTTTTTCAAGACGGTGTCTGGCGAGAGTGCAAGCGTTAGTCAGGAGGACTGTGACATTTGGACTGAAACTGTTTTAAAAAGTGCATTAAAAAAGTACGAGCCAAAAAACGTTTTCAATTGTGATGAAACCGGTTTGTTTTTTAAATGTTTTGCCAAATAAAACTTTTGCTTTTAAAAGTGATAAATCTTTTGGTGTTAAAACAAGTAAAGAAAGGGTGACACTTATGGTTGGAGCAAACATGGATGGCTCAGAAAAACTGAAATTACTGCTCATAGGTAAAAGCAAAAATGCCCGTTGTTTAAAAGGAGTTAAATCTCTGGAGTTAGATTACGCCAATAATAAAAAGGCATGGATGACTTCTGAGATTTTCGAAAGATGGATCAAAGAACTGGACACGAAAATTAAAAGCCAAAAGCGAAAGATTGTGATGTTTATAGACAATTGTCCTGCACATCCAGTTACTGTAAGTAAAAAATTAAGGAATATTGAATTGATCTTTTTTCCACCAAACATAACCTCCAAATTGCAACCTATGGACCAGGGTATTATAAAAAACATAAAACATCATTACCGAAACAGAATTGTTCATAAAATTGTTAATGCGATTGATAACAACCTTCCAGTCCAAAAATTGATTACCCTTAAAGAGTGTATAACCAAAGTCGCTAAAGTATGGAGTGAAAATGTTTCTCAGAAAACTATCAAAAACTGCTTTTCTAAAGCAGGTTTTACTGAAAAAATTGACGAATGGGAAGAAGAAGACGAACTGGATCTCGCTACCTTAAATAGGCAATGGGGTATTCTACAAAAAACTGCTACCGTCGACGCAGATTTTTTACTTGAAGATTTCTTAGAAATCGACAATGATGTTGGCACGACAGATCTCCCAACTGACCAAGACATAATTGACGATATAAAAAGTATAGAAGATCATGAAGAAGAAACTGAAACCGGGGGAATGTCCTGCTAAATTTAGTGAAAATGAAATAAGAAATGCATTTGACATTGTGCGAACTACTCTCA
>CM032447.1:242452139-242656205 GCA_019049505.1 Pachyrhynchus sulphureomaculatus | reverse complement strand
CGCTCATACATCACATCCCTATGAGTTGCAACTTTTACTACCTTTTATATGGAAAACCATATCCCGTTAGAATAAATTGCGAAATGATTTTTTCGTCGCTCCTATAACGCTCTAGGCCTTTCCCTGTAGCACGTGGGTTGTATCCATACAAAATAGACAAATAATTCCACCAAATTCTGATTGCTAAAAATATCTTTTTCGCGCTTATATGTTTACAGTGGTGGCAAACGGAGGCCCGCCTAATTACAAAAGGGAATACGCACATTTTGTCTTAATAATAAGAATAATTTGAATTCTATGTTTTATTACAAAGAATTTTGTTATCTTGTCAAGATAACACAGGTATCTAAAAAAATCCTCTGTCTTTTAAGTGAGAAATGTGTTTTCTTAAGTATTTTTATGCTGAATCCAAAAAATTGAGGTTTTTTCAAAAAACACACTTTTAAAGTTGCCAGAAAACTACTAAATTGAAAAAAATACGTTTTAATAATAAATAATGTAAAACTGTATAATCATTAAAATTATGATTTCGGACATCTTTAAATGTACTGAATCTACATTTATTACAAAAACTTAAAAATATTAGGTTTTAGTTTCACATTTAAAAACACGCATACACTACCTTTAACTAAGCTACATAGCAAAATGCTGTTTAAAATAAATATGTGCAACAGTTAAATTAAAAAATTGTTTTTATTTTTTATTAATATTGAACAAAACTGTTATTTTCAGTGTTTTTTGGAGTTCTTAATCCTCACTTGACATCAAAAAATAAAGTTTAATGTTCAGTTTCAACAAAAAACTCGTTTTTAACATTTTCAAGGGCGCTACGTGGTTGGTAAAATGCTTTTTTAAGAAAATAAATGGAATGAAATAATAGTTTTGTTCAATATTAATAAAAATTAAAAACAATTTTTTAATTTAGCGGTTACACATATTTATTTTAAACAGCATTTTGCTACATAGCTTAGTTGAAGGTGGTGTACGCGTGTTTTTTCTTAAACATGAACACTAAAACCTAATATTTTAAAGTTTTTATGTTAAATGTAGATTCAGAACATTTACCAGGGGTACAAGTATGAAATGCGGATTTCAGACAACAGATGGTGCACCAATGCAGTTTATGCTATACAGATTTGACACTGCGCCATTTTGTTGTGTCATCAACAAGTGTCAGATGCTCACGAGTGATAAATTGGAAAACTGTGTATAGTGTTGTGTTGTTGTGTTCAATATGTCGAAATTTATACCGAACAAAGAGCATTCGCACGAAGATGTGGAATTGCAAGCATTGCTGGACGAAGATGATTCGCAAACAGAAAAAACAACTCGCCGAGCAATTGGGCGTTAGTCAACAAGCTGTTTCCAATCGGCTACGAGAGATGGGAAAGATTCAGAAGACCGGTAGATGGGTACCACATGAGTTGAACGACAGGCAAATGGAAAAAGAGCGCAAAAACACGTGTGACATTTTGCCGCTCGGTACAAAAGGAAGTCGTTTTTGCATCGTATAGTTACAGGGGATGAAAAGTGGATTTATTTTGAGAATCCCAAGCGTCAAAAATCATGGGTAGACCCAGGCGCACCATCCACATCGACCGCAGAATGACGATGCTCTGTGTTTGGTGGGACCAGAGGGGCGTAGTCTATTATGAGCTGTTAAAACTTGGGGAAACGGTTAATACTAAATATTACCAACAACAATGGACCGATTTGAACCGTTTGCTGCTTGAAAAAAGGCCAGAATACCTAAACAGGCAACACAAAGTCATTTTTCTTCATGACAATGTTGCATTACATACGGCAAAACCAGTTCGCGACACGTTGGAAGCACTCAGCTGGGAAGTTCTACCCCATGCGGCTTACTCAACAAACTTGGCTCCTTCCGATTACCACTTGTTTGCATCGATGGGTTACGCACTTGCTGAGCAGCGCTTTGGTTCGTACGAAGATGTGAAAAAATGGCTCGATGAATGTTTCGCAGCAAAAGGGGAAGATTTTTACTGGCGTGATATTCACAAATTGCCCGAAAGATGGGAAAAATGTATAACAAGCGATAGAGCATACTTTGAATAAAGCACTTTTTATCATTCTTCCGAATTTAACATGTTTTTTTTAGAAAAAAAATCCGCATTTCATACTTGTACACCTGTGTAAAGATGTCCGAAATAATAGTTTTATTCCATAATTTTAATGATTATACAGTTTTACATTATTAAAAGGTATTTTTTTTTAAATTTAATAGTTTTCTTAAAATCTCACGGTGGATGTACGAGTATTTTATGATTTTTTGAGATTTAGCATATACTTATATACTTAAGAAAACACGTATCTCACTTAAAAGACAGAGAATTTTTTTTATATACCTGTGTTATTAATGCATCATAATATGTTCTTTAAAAGCTTCGTTAACTTATTATGTTTATATTTGCTTATTATTGTAGAAGTGAACACTTTGAAGATACTGTTAGTGAATTTGATGAGTATATTGCTGGTCCTTCTAGAGTAGTGTAAGTATATTAAGTGTAGTTATAAAAGCATTTTAAGTACTTAATACTTTAAAATGTATGAACACGTTAGTGTAAAAAATAAGAGAAATAATTAAACTGGATTGTAAAAGATCAAACGCGTGAAATAGTATTATATGTAGAGGATATTGTTGCCTGTATAGCAGGATTTTGAATGAGATAACTAAAAAACGTAAAAACTGTCCTGAATGCCTCTATTTACTAGAAAGTTTTTTGCAGCTATGGTTTTATTGTCAGTCTGTAATTGAGTAAATTCCAGGTAAATCTATAAATAGTGGAACCATTGCCTATCAGGTACCTGAACTGACCCGAACCTAACTCGGGTAAGTCTCGTCAGTTTGTGCGTTCTTACTAATGAGAGTAGATCGAATTCGGCGTGTTATTTTATGTTAAGAAAATAGTGTTTTTGTGTTATTGAACAGAATTAAAATGAGTTCAGGTTCCAGTTCAAGAAGAAGTTGTGTAAATCAACCTGATGTGTTTTGCTATATATGCGGAGAATACATGTTTCAACAAAACAGACAAACTATTACTGACTTTGTAAAGCGAGCGTATCTTGGATACTTTGGAGTTAAGCTTGGTGATCAGGACAAAACGTGGGCCCCGCATCTCGTATGTAAAACTTGTACAGAGCATTTACGGCAGTGGACTACCGGGAAAAGAAAATCTCTAAAATTCGGCGTACCAATGGTTTGGAGAGAACCAAAATCTTTTATAAATGTTAAAATGAGCAATTTACAAGTTACCAGGTGTACAAGTATGAAATGCGGATTTCAGACAACAGATGGTGCACCAATGCAGTTTGTGCTATAAAGATTTGACACTGCGCCATTTTGTTGTGTCATCAACAAGTGTCAGACGCGCAAGAGTGATAAATTGGAAAAGTGTGTGCATAGTGTTGTGTTGTAGTGTTTAATATGTCGAAATTTATACCGCACAAAGATAATTCGCGGACAGTATTAACTTTTTTTCATTTGAAGAAAACTGCTGTTGAATCGTACCGATTACTTCGAGAAGCTCATGGTGGATATGCTCCATCGCAAGATACGTGTGAATGATGGTTTCGGTGTTTCAAAAGTAGTGACTTCGATGTTGCAGACAAGGAACGTGGAAAATCGCCAAAAAAATACGAAGATGTGGAATTGCAAGCATTGTTGGACGAAGATGATTCGCAAACACAAAAACAACTCGCCGAGCAATTGGGAGTTAGTCAACAAGCTGTTTCTAATCGGCTACGAGAGATGGGAAAGATTCCGAAGACCGGTAGATGGGTACCACATGAGTTGAACGACAGGCAAATGGAAAAAAAAGCGCAAAAAACACGCGTGACATTTTGCTCGCTCGGTACAAAAGGAAGTCGTTTTTGCATCGTATAGTTACAGGGGATGAAAAGTGGATTTATTTTGAGAATCCCAAGCGCAAAAAACCATGGGTAGACCCAGGCGCACCATCCACATCGACCGAAAGACCGAATTGCTTTGGCAGAAAGACGATGCTCTGTGTTTGGTGGGACCAGAGGGACGTGGTGTATTATGAGCTGTTAAAACCTGAGGAAACGGTTAATACTAAACGTTACCAACAACAATTGACCGATTTTAACCGTTCGCCGCTTGAAAAAAGGCCAGAATACCAAAAGAGGCAACACAAAGTCATTTTTCTTCATGACAATGCTCCATCACTTACGGCAAAACCAGTTCGTGACATGTTGGAAGCACTCAGCTGGAAAGTTCTACCCCATGCGGCTTACTCACCAGACTTGGCTCCTTCCGATTACCACTTGTTTGCATCGATGGGTCACGCACTTGCTGAGCAGCGCTTTGATGTGAAAAAATGGCTCGATGAATGGTTCGCAGCAAAGGGAGAAGATGTGGTATTCAGAAATTGCCCGAAATATGGGAAAAATGTATAACAAGCGATGGAGCATTCTTTGAATAAAGCACTTTTTATCACTCTTCCGAATTTAACATGGTTTTTTTAGAAAATAAATCCTGCTAATGCTCCAAAAATATCATTGTTCAGATGCTAGGATATAGAGATTATTTAATTTGGTTCTGAACATATACGGGATGTGTCATTTAACAAAAAATTTAAATTATTATTGATCCACCCCGATGTATATGTGTAATTGTTTCAGGAATAATACAGAAGAGAAGGTTAATTTTCAAGAAAATTATTTAGAACCTATGTAAGTATGATGCAAAATTTTAGAAACTAGTTATAAATATAAAATTTGAGAGTAATAAGGAGTCAATGAGCTGATGCGAGTTTTGGCGAAAGCCACAGTCGATATTTTAAATGAAGGCAATATTGCAAGTGTAAAATACGTTGCCTAGCCCATAATAATATAAAAGCGCTACAGGCCATGAAGGCCTAGGGCTTAGTAAAACGTGTGTCCGGTTCCCTCTTCCATCATCCGGCGTCCAAGTATTGTTGGATCGTATGTCTCCATTCTATTCTGTTCTGCGCCTTCGTCCTCCAGTCTCTGACCCCTATGGCTCTTAAATCCTCCTCAACATGTTGCAACCATCTCCTTCTCGGCCTTCCCCTCCGTCTCGGCCTTCCCCTTCTTCTCGCACCACAGGCTTCATCGGCAGCACCAGTCTCTCTCTTGTCAAACGTTACGTGCCCTAACCATCTCATTCTTTGCGCTCTTATAAAAGATGTGATTCTAGGTCCGTCATATAAGTGTTCCAGTTTCTGATTTGTCCGCCTAGTCCACCCTTCCGGTGTATTTCTTCCTCCGTAGATCACTCTTAACATCCTTCTTTCCCACCTCTCTAGCGTCTCTTCCTCCAATTTATTCATTACCTATGTTTCACATCCATAGGTGACAGTAGGTCTTATAACCGATATATAAATCCTCAGTTTTGTCTTTCTAGAGATGTACTTTGATTTCATTAAAGCATTCAGGCTCCCACATTTTTGGTGGCCCTTTGCTATTCGCGCCTTCAATTCGCTCCCCTCATGCCCGTTTTCTTCCAGCAGTACCCCCAAATATATAAATCTATCCACTCTCTCAAATTTATATTCCCTTCCATCATAGGTCACTACATTAAGTTCTTTTTCTTTCTTAGGTTCTGTTCTTCCTGCTATCATATATTTCGTTTTTTCAGAGTTGATTTCTAATCTATACTTGCCTCTCCTATTAGTCTTTTCGTTCTCTTTACGAGTTCTCTGCTAGACTTTGCTATCAACGTCAAATCATCCGCATATGCTATACACTGGTGCACCTTATTAAAAATTGTACGGTTAGCCTCTAGGCTGCTCTCTCTTATTAACCTCTCCAAAACTAAGTTAAATAACGTCGCAGACAGTGGGTCGTAGTCCCCTTTCCACTATAAAATCCTTTGATTCCAGGCCATTCCACACTATTTTATTGGTCGTTTTTTGTAGAGTCATTTTAACTAATCTGATTAGTTTTGTTGGTATTTCTAAATGGAACAATGCTTAATACATTCTGTCTCTTATAATTCTATCATAAGCCTGCCGGAAGTCTATAAACAGGATATGTAACGCTATTTTATGCTCATAGCACGTAGTTTGAATTTCTTTAACAGTGAATATCTGATCTGTTGTGGATCTGTTACTTCGGAAACCCCGCTTGATATTCCCCCATTCTTTCTTCTGCATACCCGTTCAGTCTCTTCCGCAATACCTTTGTCTAGCCTAAGTACCAGTAAAATGACCTTTAAATTAATAAATTATGTATTTATTTTAATCAAGATGAAACTTTTTATCTAAATGAAAATAGTATCTATTATTTCATATTTAGCGCGTTAATGCCGTATTTTTTTTTTATTTTTTCTGTATACAGAATGTTCGTTGTATATTAAAATTTACCACTAACCAACTGAAAAGGCGTTAGTCGTTGCTAAGCAACTTTTACAACAATCCAAACGAAAACCGCTGCCAAACATACACTGCATTTGTTGGATTCTATTCAGAAGAGAGCTGTTCGCCTGATCGGAGACCCAGAACTGACCAACAACCTTGATTCAATGAAATGTGTAAGAACTGTTGGCGACGAAAACCTTCACGCGAAGTTTCCTTTTGTTCACAAAACAGTTTTTTTTTAAACGCTCATCGTAAATAAACTACTTGGTCAGTTTCTGAGCTGCCACTGTTTTAACAACAACAAATTTCAAATTTTACAATCATGGTAATGTCATAACTCAATAGCTCTATCTAGTAGTCGTTTGTAAAAACTTAAACGGCGGCCCTCGTATACGGGATATCATTTAACAAAAATTTAAATTTTTATTCTTCCACTCATATTGTAAATAAATCCTATATTTAAAAATATGTTTAAAATGTACATCACCATAAAAACGTATAATTGTTTCAGGAATAATACAGTAGAGAAGGTTGATTTTCAAGAAAATTATTTGGAACCCGTGTAAGTATGATGCAAAATTTTAGAAACTACTTTTTGAAAAAATATAAAATTTAAGAGTAATAAAGAGTCGATTAGCGGACGCAAGTTTTGGCGAATGCCCAGTCGATATTTTAAACGACGGCAACATTGCAAGTATAAAATACATTTTGGATGGTTGTAGCTTCTACTTGATGGAAATTCATTTTAAATATATAATAAAAGACTGTTTTTAGTCAATTTCCACTGGTTTATTTAAATTGCGATGACGCGTTTCGCTGTCGATGCAGCTTCAGATATACATTTTACACTGTCAAGTTAGGTTTAATGTTCACAATTTTATATAATTTCTTAATTATAATATTACACCTAATTAAATTACATTGATAGTATTGGAAAACCCACACAGATTTGGAATTAGGATAATAAATTCAATAATGGTGAATTGTTTAAATCTACCTGGTCGTTGAGTAACGTATCTGTAGTCCTTAATCGATTTATTTGCATTGTCTCTAAAAGGTTTAGTTTTAAACCTTTTTGTTGGGTGTGTAAAATTTTGAAATTCTTGTTAAATATGTGATTTTCTGTTAAAAGATGATTAGCATATGTTGAATTAGACTTTCTACGGATGAAACTTTTTTCGTGTTCTGTAATTCTTTGTATAAATGTACGTCCAGTTTGTCCTATGTATGTTTTTGGACATGACCCACATGTTAATTGATAAACCCCTGATTTATTGTCTTTATTGATTTGTGGTTTGTAGTTTTTGATATATTTCCCTATAGTATTGATAGTCTTGTAAGCTATGTTGATATTTTTTTGATTTAAAAATTTTCCCAGTTTTTCTGTTGATTTGCCGAAATAGGTTAAGCATTTAAATGTGGTTTTTCTCTCCTTAAAACGTGGGTCTATTTCTGAGATTGCCTTGTTTCTAAGTTTTTTCCTAACGATGTTATCGATTAAAGTAACTAAATAACCATTGTTAACAGCTACTTGTTTTATGTAGTTTAATTCTTTAGTAAAATTGTCCTCTGATAAGGGGATATTAGTTAGTCTATGTATAAAAAGCTATGATAAGCCTCGAGTTTATGATGGTTAGGGTGGTGAAAACTATTGTGAATTGTGGTATCTGTATGACAAGGTTTGTGATCATGTTTTTTCATGGTTTTACTGATTGTTAGGTCTAGGAAGTTGATTTTCCTTTCGACTTCTTCCATTGTAAAGAATTAATGTATTGTAAAAAGTGAGTTAATTGTCTGTCCGTACCTGTAAAGCATACAATTATATCGTCTACGTATCGATACCAGTATAGACAATTATTACTATTGTTATGGTTGTTAAATATCATTGTTTCAATACTGTCCATGAAAATTTCGGCAAGTAATGGACTTAATGGACTCCCCATAATTAACCCTTCCTTACTATTTTAGAAAGTATTGTTAAATTAGAAATAATCAGACCAGTTGTTTCCTATATGTCTGCTCCAGCATATAAGACGTCATCCTTTTTAATTGATTCAATCAAATATCATACCAAATTTGAACCTAAATATAGTATCAAAAAACTCATACGAACTAGTGAATAAAGTTAAGAATACAATAATACCAGATAATTCTAAATTAGTTTCTTTCGATGTCAAAAACTTATTTCCAAGTGTTCCTCCAGACGAAACAATAATTTTAATAGAGAACCTATTAACAAAAAACAAAGTAAATGAAGTTATAAAAATGAACATAATTAATTTATTAAGAACTTTCCTAGGACAAAATTATTTTTCATTTAACAATAAATTCTACAATAATAAGGAAGGGTTAATTATGAGGAGTCCATTAAGTCCATTACTTGCCGAAATTTTCATGGACAGTATTGAAACAATGATATTTAACAACCATAATAACAATAGTAATAACTGTCTATACTGGTATCGATACGTAGACGATATAATTGTATGCTTTACAGGTACGCACAGAAAATTAACTCACTTTTTACAGTACATTAATTCTTTATATAGAAATATAAGTTTTACAATGGAAGAAGAAGTCGAAGGGAAAATCAATTTTCTAGACTTAACAATCAGTAAAACCGCGAAAAAAACATGAATTTGCAATATATCACAAACCTTGTCATACAGATACCACAATTCACAATAGTTTTCACCACTCTAACCATCATAAACTCGCGGCTTATCATAGCTTTATACATAGACTAACTAATATCCCCTTACCAGAGGGACAATTTTACTAAAGAATTAAACTACATAAAACAAGTAGCCGTTAACAACGGTTATTCGGTTACTTTAATCGATAACATCGTTAGGAAAAAACTTAGAAACAAGGCAATCTCAGAAATATACCCACGTTTTAAGGACAGAAAAAATCACATTTAAATGCTTAAGCCAATCCGACAAAACCAACAGAAACACTGGGAAAATTTTTTAAATCAAAAAAATATCAACATAGCTTACAAGACTAACAATACTATAGGGAAATATCTTAAAAACTACAAACCACAAATCAATAAAGACAATAAATCAGTAGTTTATCAATTAACATGTGGGTCATGTCCAAAAATACACATAGGGCAAACTGGACATCCATTTATACAAAGAATTACAGAACACGAAAAAAGTTTCATCCGTAGAAAGTCTAATTCAACATATGCTAATCATCTTTTAACAGAAAATCACACATTTAACAAGAATTTCAAAATTTTACACACCCAACAAAAAGGTTTAAACCTAAACCTTTTAGAGACAATGCAAATAAATCGATTAGGTACTACAGATACGTTATTCAACGACCAGGTAGATTTAAATAATTCACCATTATTGAATTTATTCTTCTAATTCCAAATCTGTGTGGGTTTTCCAATACTATCATTGTAATTTAATTAGGTGTAATATTATAATTAAGAAATTATATAAAAATTGTGAACATTAAACCTAACTTGACAGTGTAAAATGTAGATCTGAAGACGCTGCATCGACAGCGAAACGCGTCATCGCAACTTAAATAAACCAGTGGAAATAGACTAAAAAAAGTCTTTTATTATATATAAACTACATTGTCTAACCTAAGTACCAGTAGTAAAATGACCTTTAAATTAATAAATTATATGTCTATTTTAATCTAAATCAAGATAAAACTTCTCATCTAATTACAAATAGTACAGTCTGTCAAGTAAGAACGGGTCCCCGATAATTCATTGGTTCAAATCGATAGGGGGATCCTTTGCCTACGAGTCATTTTAGTAAAAGTTGCGGTGGATTCCGAAACTTTCGTCCTAAACACATAAAATTCAAAATGTGTCACTTGTTTGCGCGTTGGTTCCAGGCAGTCTTCCTTTGTTCCCATCCAAAGGGGCCTAAAATGACACATTCCGCGGCCTCTAAATATATTAAAAAGTCTGAGTCGTTTGTGAAGAAGGTAAATCATTTTAACGAGACGAAAAATGTCGACGACTTGCCAAAATGTGGCTCGGTAGGCAGTCACTCCAAAAGTCGAAGAACGAATCGTGACTTTGTTTTTACGGGATCCGGAACTGACGCTGCATCAAGGAGCGGCAAAATTAAGAAAATCAGGTTTGGATGTGTCCCACGAGACTATTCGTGCTTATGATGTCAAATTCCGAAGCACGTCGAACACACTTTTACTAGGCGAAAATCACGTGGTGAAGCGGCTCGCTTGGGCACACGATTACATACTAGAATGGCTCTCACAATCGCCGGACGCTAATCCTATTGAAAATGTTTGGTCCCTTTTAAAGAGAAAGCTCCGAGGAAAGACTCCGAGAATGTTGATTCAGTTGTCTCGCGAGATTTAAAAAATATGGAGAACATTGCCATAGTATGCAGAAAATCTCGTCGACAGCATGGCTCGAAGATGCCAGGCGATTATTAATGTAGGAGGCGATTGGACAACTTACTAAGGTAATTTCGCTGGTGTTAGCACACCAAAGAATACATTGATGGCAAAAAAATGTTCTCGAAACACATTTTTTCAAGAATACGAGCCGTCACGTTCTTACTTGATAGACTGTATCTATTATTTAATATTTAACCCGTTAATGCAGTTATTTTTTTTTTATTTTTTCTCTGTACAGAATGTTCGTTGTATTTTAAAATCTACTACCCACTAACTGAACAGTCGTTAGTTGTTGCTAAGCAACTTTTACTATAATCAAAACAAAAAAAGTTCTGCTGCCAAACATACACTGCATTTGTTGGGTTCTATTCAGAAGAGAGCTGTTCACTGGATCGGAGACCCAGAACTGACTAACAACCTTGATTCATTGGAACATCGAAGAACGGTTGGCGACTTGAGTCTATTCTACAAGTATTTTTATGGAAGGGTAGAATGCTTGGTTCACTCTCTGACCTGGTGGAACAAATTCCGAGTGAACGATCCCTCTCATATCAAAAAAAAGAAATGAGCATTGTTTTCACATTTGATTTCACCTGACGAGCTTTTTTTGGACAAGGAGAATTCACAGTTTTCCATTAATTGTACTGTTGTTTTGTCTCAGGATCGTAACTGTAGCACCATGATTCATCTCCTGTAATGATTTTGCAAAAAAAATCGGCGTAGGTTTCGAATACGCTCCTTCAGTTCACGACAGGCCTCGCTCTTAAAAAACGACGAGTATACTACAAGTACTAACCTAACCACAACACAATTTCCGTTACTTTTGGGTCCCCTTCCACGTATATATATCGTTCTCTTAGAGAATTTGAGATGTAAGGTCTTAATGTAAGATCTGCTTAGACTGGATTATTGAATTCAAATATCCCAAAATATACAGGATGTCTCGGTCAACAAAAAAATTTAATTATTGTTTTCACCCTTGTAACAAATAACTACTGTTTAGTTAAAAGTATTTTTTAAATGTACATCACTACAAAACAGTTATAATTGTTTCAGGAATAATACAGTAGAGGAGGTTAAGTTCCAAGAAAATTATGTAGAACCTATGTAAGTATGATGCAAAATTGTTGAATTGATATTATAATTTTCGAAAAAAGTAAGGAAACTTCTGACAGATTTTTTCCTCTCCGTCATGTCATTTCCCGCTCTTTTTATATGTTAAACTTTCCCACGCAATGGGACTATTCTAAAAGTGACGAGGTCTGAAAGTAACAGATAACAATAACAGATTTTATAGCACTTTTGGGTCGCACCGCGTATATATATATATATATATATATATATATATATATATATATATATATATATATATATATATATATATATATATATATATATATATATATACAGTCCCTGGCCAAATTATTAGACGCACTGTATTTTTTTTTAGTAATTTTATGTTTCTTAAGAGTTTTTATGCAATAATGGTATATTTAAACTACAATATTATTGATTTTTATTTAAAAGAATTGTTGTAGACTACATATTTGTATTTATTTTTAACATATGGCAACACTGTGTTGACAAAGTGATACATGAACGTAAATAAGTACAAACCTGTATCAGTCGCGATCGGAATCGAGTCAGGTACGGACGTGTTTCTGTGGCTTTATGGACTGTGATTGTTTGTTTAACAGTTTTATACTACTCAGTTATTAGTTTATTTTGTATGCAGTGTTTTAAAAAAGTAATTGGACTATTTTCATTATGGGTAGAAAAGGCGATCTTTCACCACGTAAAAAAGCTGAAGTGAAGGCCCTTGTGATTGCGAAAAACATTTACAAACCGAGAAATATCACGAAGATTGGAGGTTTCTGAAGCTAGTGTACGACGCATTAAAAAAGAAAATTGAGTCAGGGAAGGAATTAAGCCCGCAAAGAAAGAAAAGATGCGGTAGAAAAACCAATTTTCACTCCACGGTCAGAGAGATGTTTGAAGAAAATTTGTGTAGAAAACAGATTTGCTACCACAAAGGTAATAAAATCACAACTCCAGGATGCTAGCGTAAATGCTTCTGAGCGCACTGTTCGAAGAAAATTGAAAGAATTAGATTTTAAGGCCTGTCGCCCCGCCAGGAAGCCCAAGTTAACAGCTGCAATGAAAGCAAAGCGCCTGAAGTGGGCCCAAACAATGGCAAGATAAAGATGTGGACTTCTGGAGATCGGTAACATACAGCAATTTAATCAATAATTGATACATTATTATCATTTTCAGTTAAATAAAGCAAATAAACATGGAAGTTTATATATTTTTCCTACTTTTGACAGGTCTGCTTCAGTGACGAAAGCACATTCGAAATTTTGCAGAATAAAGCTCAGTATGTGCGTCGTCGTCATGGAGAAAAGTTTCATCCTGATTGTGTCGTCCCGACGGTTAAACATCCCACCAAAGTGATAATTTGGTCAGTCATCAGCGGCAAGGGCACTGGACGTCTGTACGTCGTCAAAGGAATAATGAGGCAAGATCAGTACAAAGAAGTATTACAAAATCGGTTGATTCCGCAGCTCAGAGAATGGTTTCCAAATGGGGAACCATTCACTTTCATGCAAGATGGAGTTCCCTGCCACACTGCTCGGTCTGTTAAAGCTTTTTTGGCAGAAAAAAAAAATATCCCTCTGTTGGATTGGCCCCATTGAAAATGTGTGGGAGCTGATGAAAAGAGAAGTGGCTAAAGATGTGACTACCAACAAAACCCAGCTCCTAGAAAAGATTATTCATGTGTGGAATCATCATCCTCAAATGCAGGAGACAGTACAATCTTGCATTGATAGCATGCCGCGCAGAATTAAAGCTTTGATAGCGGCTAAAGGTGGCTCAACTAAATATTGACTTTTACTAACATTAATTTCACTTTTCTTTAAAACTTAATAAACTTATGCTTTTCTAAATTAATGGTGTTTTATTTATGTCAAATAAATAGGTAATTGATTGGATAATATAAAAATAAAAAACAAATCAATTTAAAATAATAAAAACGGTACAATATCACTCGGTAATTAATATTTTACATGAAATCTTGCAGTGCGTCTAATAATTTGGCCAGGGACTGTATATATATATATATATATATATATATATATATATATATATATATTTATATATATATATATATATATATATATATATCGTTTTCTTTCTTAGAGAATCTTAAATTTGGACGTAAGGTCTTAATGTAAGATCTGCTTAGACTGGATTATTGAATTCAAATATCCCAAAATATACAGGATGTCTCGGTCAACAAAAAAAAAATTTAATTATCGTTTTCACCCTTGTAACAAATAACTACTGTATAGTTAAAAGTATTTTTAAAATGTACATCACTACAAAACATTTATAATTGTTTCAGGAATAATACAGTAGAGGAGGTTAAGTTCCAAGAAAATTATGTAGAACCTATGTAAGTATGATGCAAAACTGTTGAATTGATATTATAATTTTCGAAAAAAGTAAGGAAACTTCCGACAGATTTTTTCCTCTCCGTCATGTCATTGCCCGCTCTTTTTATATGTTAAACTTTCCTTTTTCAAACCAACCCATGCAATGGGACTATTCTAAAGTGACGAGGTCTGAAAATAACAGATAACAATAACAGATTTTATAGCACTTTTGGGTCGCACCGCGTTATATATATATATATATATATATATATATATATATATATATATATATATATATATATATATATATATATACGAGGCATGTTTTTTAAGTAAGTACCGTTTTGGAATTAAAAAAAAAAGTGCAAAGATATCGCTATAATTTTATTTTTACATGAAAGCCTGTACCTTAATCTACTTTTCTACATAATTTCCGTGAATATTGAGGCACTTGTCATAACGTGGCACCAGTTTTTGAATACCCTCCTCATAAAATTCTGCCGCCTGACTTGTTAACCACTGTATCACAAATGTTTTGACTTCGTTATCGTCTTGAAGACGCTGACCACCCAGGTGCTTCTTCAAGTGCAGGAACAAATGGTAGTCGCTGGGCGCCAGATCAGGGCTGTATGGAGGATGATCTAGAGTTTCCCATTTAAAAGATTTGATGAGATTTTTGGTCCGATTAGCCACATGTGGACGGGCATTGTCATGCAGCAAAACGATACCCTTACTCAACTTGCCACGTCTTTTGTTCTGGATTGCACGACGCAGATTGTTCAATGTCTCACAATAAGACGCTGCATTGATTGTCTCATTACGAGGCAGAAACTCCACTAGCAATACTCCTTTTCTGTCCCAAAAAAACTGTGCACATGATTTTGCGGGCAGAAATTGTTTGCTTAAACTTCACTTTTTTGGGTGATGATGAATGTCGCCATTCCATGGATTGTTGTTTCGATTCTGGTGTGACGTAGGCCACCCATGTTTCGTCACCAGTAACAATTTGGTCTAAAAAATGTTCACCTTCATTGTGGTACCGCTCAAGGAAAGTCAATGCACTGCCTAAACGTTGGGTTTTGTGCAAATCCGTCAACATTTTTGGAACCCAACGTGAACACAATTTCCGGTAATTCAAGTTCTCGGTCACAATGCGATACAAAACACTACGAGAATATTGAGGAAAGCAGTCGCACAATGATGAAATTGTAAAGCGTCTGTTTTCTCTCACCTTTTCGTCCACTTTCTGCACCAAATCTTCATTAACGACCGAAGGACGCCCACTCCGTTCTTCATCATGCACATTTGTGCGGCCATCTTTAAATGCTCTCACCCATTTCCTTACCATTCCATCACTCATAATGTTTTGTCCGTAAACTTCACAGATCTCACGATGAATATCGATCGGTTTTACGCCTTTAGCACTAAGAAATCGTATAACAGCCCGTACTTCACAATCGGCGGGACTCACGATTGTCGGAGGCATCTTAAACACTCAGTAAACAACGTATACAATGAAGAATCAGACTGTAATGGCGTCAGTGCGTAGACATGAGATGTAGGTTACCAGCGCGCATGCGCGGAACGCCGACCGTATCGCTGCGGCGGCGGAATCGCAAAACGGTACTTACTTAAAAAACATGCCTCGTATATATATATATATAAATAAAGGGTGATTCATTTAGAGGTACTTTTTGTGATGGGGATTTAATTGCAGATTGCGCATGCGTCGTGTCAACTGAAGTGGCATTCCTGTTCAGTAGTGTTTGACAATTCATAATGGAAAGACTTAGCCCGGCACAGCGTCTACAAATTGTTCAACTTTATTACGAAAATGGGCGTTCTACGAGGAATGTGTATCGGGCGCTTAGAGCAACTTATGGTCCACATAATCGGCCTACCGAACGCACAATTCGCTCTACCATCAATAAGTTTGAGACCCAATTTTCATTATTGGATAATGCTCGACCGAATAGACCACATCCAGCACGTAGGGAAGAAAATATAGTAGCGGAGAGTGTACGCGAAGACCGTGCAGTGTCGATTCGTCGCCGTTCTCAACAGCTTGGCCTGTCATATTCAACAACTTGGTGTATTTTACGTAAGGATCTTTCTTTAAAAGCATACAAAATTCAACTAGTGCAACAACTGAAGCCGACCGACCTTCCGAATCGTTTCCGTTTTAGTCGTTGGGCTCTTGATAAGCTTGCAGAAGATCCACTGTTTTCGAGAAAAATTTTGTTCACCGATTTTTGGCTTAATGGGTTCGTGAATAAACAAAATGCCCGTATTTGGGGTGATGAACAACCTGAAGAGGTTCAAGAGCTGCCATTAAATCCAGAAAAAAACAACTGTTTGGTGTGGTTTATGGGCCGGTGGAATAATCGGTCCATATTTATTCAAAACAGAGGCCGGCCGGAATGTTACTGTGAATGGTGACCGTTATCGCGCCATGATAACAGACTATTTGATGCCAGAAATTGAAGCCCGTGGTCTCGACGAAATTTGGTTCCAACAAGATGGCGCCACTTGCCATACAGCCCGTGAAAACCATGGCTTTACTGTGAGAGCAATTCGGCGAACAGATCATTTCACGCTTTGGACCAGTGAATTGGCCGGCTAGATCATGTGACATCACACCTCTTGACTTTTTCCTTTGGGGCTATGTAAAGTCCAAAGTCTACATGGATAAGCCAGCTACAATTGAGGCATTGGAGGCCAATATTACTCGAGTCATTGGCCAAATACCACTCGAAATACTCACATGCGTCATTGAAAATTGGACCTTCAGAATGGACGTTGTTAACCGTAGTCGCGGACAACATTTGAAAGAAATTATCTTTAAGAAATAATTGTAAAGATTGGTTCTTTTATATGATAATAAAGATTATAAAATAAAATTGTTTTTATTCATTTTTTTTTTATTTAAAAAAAAAGTACCTCTAAATGAATCACCCTTTATATATATATATATATATATATATATATATATATATATATATATATATATATATATATATATATATATACGGCGTGGTTTTTAAACAGAAAAGCGAAAAAAGAAATTATGATTGCAGATAATACAGTTCCTAGTAATCGTGCACACCGCAATGTTTCTTAAAAAAAGGGGTTCCTAGGGGAACGCGTGTAGCGCCGCCATTTTTTTTCTTTTTTATTAAAATTTCACAAATTGTATTTAACCTATGTTTTATTATATAAAATAAGTGCCTTATTTATATAATGAACAGTCTTGCTAAAAAAAATCTTAAAAAAAACGCTTTTTTTTCGGCTCTGTGACTAGGTCTTCTGCTTGTCAACCCAAGTTTGTCCACTCCTGGACGTAGCTCTCTTTTAATCTCTTCCATGCTTCTCTATCTTTTGCCACCTTTAACCACTGCTTGCCTGCTGTTACTCTGATATCATCGACCCGTCGTTTTTGATGTCCTTAAAGATGAAATATTAAAATGTGAGAAAAAATTTACCGGCTTAGCAATGCTGTAAGATCTCTGACATGTCCTTTAAAACAGTAAAGTATCTGTCTTAATAGTCGTTTAAAATAATAAAAAAAAATTAACTAACCTTTTTGTTTCAGGGAGTTTGTAAATGTTAAAGTGGATCCAGAAAATGTTAAACGCCCTGCGTAAGTAAAGAAATACATCTAAAGAACTGTAGGACTATTCTATAAGCTCATTTATACTCTATCCGTTTGCAAGGCGAAGTAATAAATCATGTAAAATTATGCAAATTAACTTCACGCGATAGTACGAGCACAGTAAACACACTATGCAGTAGCGAAACTCAAGGATAATCGCATAGGGAAATCAGGTTCGTTTTCAGAAGGTCACGTGGCAATCCGCCATGTTAAAAGTGGACCAGCGCGAGATTTGAAATACAAATAAAATTGTGCAAAGTTTTATCATTCAAAATCATAGATATAGAAATGTTTGAAAATTTTTGATTTGTTATTTAATACAGCATGAGTAATATAAAAGTTAATGTAGCATGAGTAATATAAAAAAAAAACAAAAAGAATGGAGCACTTTGTTAGAAAATAAATGAATACAGGTGAAAAATTTAGGAAGGTATTTGATGGAATTCTTCATATTCAACTTCAGTTTTTAATAACCTTATCCAAAAATTCAAAAGTCTATCAAAGTTAAACGTCACTGTTTGAGGTTTAAAGTTTTATTTACATCATTTTTCAAGTAAATTTGTGATTAAAGGTGTTGTTTAAGGACTAAATTAATTTAATTTTAATTGTCATTACTAAGATGTCAACATCTTCTAAAATAAGAGCATTTTTTTCTAAGCAGTGTTGTGTGGTTTCGTGTGATAGATCTCTCGTTAATTAAAAAACACTGTATCTACTTTTTTGGTACTTATTTTTTCTTAAACTACAAAAACTATATTGTGTAACTTCGAGAAAGGTTAATATAATATTATTAATGAATTATGAACGTATATGTATAGACCTCTATGTTCTATGTGAATGATTCTTAGAGGTTCTATACCATTTTGTGTTCCGTTATCTGTATTGCTTTTTGATAATGTAATTAACGCTTACTTTTATTTACAATGAATTAATATTTAGATCAAAGAGTCAATACAGTAATTTCGTAATTATAGTTACATACAATACTTAGTTATGACCAAGCTGACTTGTCAATTATAACTATATTGGGAATGTGGAATCTTTGGCACAATGACACTACTCAGTATATATCACCACTACACCAAACATTTTATTTTTGCACTCGACGCGCGTTTCGCTAACCATATTAGCTTCATTAGGAGAAATGATTGACTCATATATACTGAGTATTATCAATTACAGTTTAAAAGGAAAATAACTATATTTAATTTATAATATAGGTATACAACAATAGAAACAAGTTCTTTATAGGAGGAATATTATTAACAGGTAAAACTAAATCTTCAAAATTTTAATAGTAACCATAATTACCATCAAATGGACTTCGATTAGTTGTACTGTCCATTTAACGAACTTATTTTCAGAATATTTTACCCTCTGGCACACATCGTCTGACAAAATCATATTACAAAAATTTCTTTAGAATCGCATTAAAATTTTTCTTATTTTAATAGCATATTTGATTCAATAATCCATTTATATCAGTTATTTCAATAATCCCATTCCCCAGTGGTTTTGTGATATCAACACGACACTTAATATTTAAACTTTCAAACCCAGCTTATAAGAAAATAAAATATACTGTCTAAAATTTGAAAATAATAAATATGTTGTTATAGGTTCTGTATTCCTTACAATATATTCACAGAAACTTTTGAAGGATTGGCATGAAAAAGGAGCAATGTAATTTATAGAGAAAAATAAAAAAAAAAAAAGTCACTTTCAGAGTATTAATTGTACTTGCAATTAAACAGTGTTGAATTTATCAGGTTTATTATTAGAAAAGGTGTGTCAAACAATTAATTCAGATGAAGTTATTGAAAACTAGAAGCCTCTTGAGAATACACCTTTTAGAAAAAAATAATATGTTTTATTTATAATTTATCAAATATAAATAGTTTTAAATAACTGAATACTAGTTTACACAAAAATAAATCTTTCTAAAAACCAGAATTTGGAGGATTATTTATTAATCATAAAAAAATTACACAGGCACACAAAAAAAGTTTTTCACTACTGAACAGATCACTATACCTATATGTATTTTTAACCTGAACTAAGTTTAGAAATAAATTTCAAGCTTTAATGACCAAATCACTCTACCAATACGAACGTTTTATTAAATCAATCAAGGTTCCCTGGAAGGCCGTCTCTTGAGCAAATACGCCTAAACAGAATGTACATTAGTAATGATAATATTGTTTCATGCATATTGTATTTTTTCAAAAATGCATTTAAGATAGTGAAAAGTTGTCTTGTGAAAGCAAGCAATAGAGATTTATTAAAATAATCAACAACTTTAATCGCATACCATGATTTCTATGAAATCATTGTTTCAACTAAAAACAGAGGAACTGCAAAAAAAAAATCATTAATGCAGCAACTTAAACTTTGACGGATAATACTGTTGATGATTACATGTGATGTAAAATAATGCATAATTAAATTTAGTTATGATTTAGAATAATAGTCTTAGCGCGCCCTGATTGAGTTAGAAATTTCATATTTGCAAATTTTAGAGCATAAAAAAGTGTGACTCGAGCAAATAATTTGCGAAAATAATAATTATATGGAATATTGCAATTCTCAACGGCACAACAATAACCTCCTTTCCCCATGATTATATAAATTGTTTTTCAACCTTTTCGATTCTCTTCACTTACAAACGTTTTTAATTCTCTTTGTCTACAAACTCCCTTTCTTTCTGTCTTTATATTCATGTAAACTGCAGTCACGTCAAGAAACGATGGACAATACATTTCCAAAGACACATTTCGAGATCGGATGTAAACACTGAGCGGCCATTTTGAAAAAGGACCCGTCGACGCACGCGCCGTCAAAAATCTGGTCATCAAATTGGAGCTCAGTTTCGCTACTGTAGTATGTTTACTGTGGTACGAGTCTCGGTACCGCACAGTACATTTTACACAAAAAAGTTACAACAAGATTATTTGTACCGGTAGTATTAGCTTGGACTAACATTTATGGAATTATTCTCATTGAATATGAGTTCCCATCAAGTAACGGCTGAGTAAGTTAATTAGTTTTACTTTTAATTAAAAATCCCTGCATACTTTTGGGAGGTAGTGTATAATGTTTAAATTACTTTCAATTTCTTTGTTGCTCTGCCTGTTTAGTAGTTTCATATTAGTTGCAGTGGCTTAACCTAGGATTTATTTATGTTTCAGAGATGATATTTTGGAGAGTGGGACTTCCCAAGAAAATGTCCCAAAACGTCCTATGTAAGTATGAAATGAGGGAACTTTCGGTCTATTAATTTTTTCACGATAAGCAACATCTTTGGACACAATCGGCAAGGTATTATTTATTTTGTTTTTCTTTTTAAGGTTGGTTAAAAATAGGAACTATCGCTGATCTACCTAAATTTTTGTTGCCAAATCAGAAGCTTATTTATCTTCCGGATACATCAAAGTAAGTATACCTAAGTCTAAGAGAAATGGATTGTATTATCTCTATCTGCCATAGTTTGGTGTCTTGGTGGTGATTCCGTCGATAAAGACATTCAGCTTTGTGTCCAGCGTTTTGGTGGTCTGCCTTATGGCCTTTTTAGTATTAGGTTTTCTGCTCTCCTAGTGGTTCTGGGGAGCCGCCACCACCAAGACAGCAACGAGGCATTGCCCACTAGAAGAAAAAGAACTCTAGTTTGACAGTTTTCTTTTATTCGATTTCTTTATCGATGTATTTACTTATAGTGAGTAACGTGTAGAAAACACAATAAAAATAAACTCTGAATTAGAATGAATGATGAAGTTTTTGTCAACATCTGGTATGTGTCATATCAATTCTTTCAAGACAGATTTATGAACAGGTTTACGTGTTCAAACATTTTAATATTTTAATAAAGGATACTTCTTGTATCAAGATATTCTTGAATTACATGGGACTCAACTTCATTTATGTATTCAAATAGTCTCCTTTTAGACTGTTTAAAATTACTGTGTGAGGATAACCTAGTGCAGAAAGTAACGGACATGGAATAACTGATTCACATTGGTTTTGAATTGCTGACAGTATCTTGGGGTGGGAAACAGTCCTGGGCAATCCATTTCAAATGGATGAAGTGTTCCATATTTCTTAAGGTTGGTATGAGGAGTGACGAGTTGAACTTCTGGGGGATATTAGCAATGGTAGCGGATGTTAGAGCATTCCAGGTGTAGGTCGAATTCCTGGCCTTTTTTAGCAGGTTGTTAATGTATAGGAGAAATAGAGTACGATACGGTATAAGCTTTGGGCACACCGGCGCACAGTCGGATAAAGTACTATTAACTTGGATAAAATTCTGTCTGCCCTTTAATTTTCATCGTTTTGTCATAATTTTTAAAATGCTCGTAATGAATGGTACTTTAAAATGTACCTGCAAGTTTTTTGATGTTTTTATTTATTTATTTTTTTTAATATAAACCGATTTTTTAAGGAAAAAAATTATAAATAGGTATTTAGATAGTTACGGATCCTGAAGATTTACGTGGACATAAAATTTTCCTATATTATAAAGGGTTTTTGGGGTCACAGAGTACGATATAAATAACCGTTTTTTTTTAATGTGTAGGACTTTCAGATATTTACCAATTTTGGCCTTTTTCGAGATTGTTTAGTGAATATGAAAATAAAGATTTGGCAATTATTTAGAGTTTAAAAATCACCAACTCTACCATAAACGTAAATTCGGACCTGAAAATAATTGAGCAAATTTTTACATTTGTCAACATTTTTCGAGTTTTTCTAGTGAATATATGAATTTACTCTACTTTTTAGCTATTACCACATCATCTCAAGAATGTAAACCCCAATTTCGGCCATTTCTCACTTTTTTTTACTGCTATGTTTTAGTCAATATATGCAAATGTCGCATTACTTTTGTGATATTGGAAAATTATTTAAATTTAACATTATCTTATCGATGAACTCATTTCCATTATCCCCAATTTAACAAAACCTAACTGCGGAATTTTGCAACAAGAACTCCAAATCTAATATGAAAAATTCTGTATTATTTAACATAAATTTAAAGATTACGTATTTTTAACACAAGCTTAATGAAAAAAGTAAAATACAAACTTAATAATAAAAAGACTAAAACCTGCGTAAAATTGGCTGAAAAAGGGTAGTATGCAGAATTATCCAAATTTTCTCAGAATACTACTAGTTCTACTATCGCGTATCTCAAAAATACATATTATTGATGGAAAAAAGTCCCTAAAACTTTAATAAAACTTATAATAAAAATAAATTTAAAAGACTTTCAACAAATGTTGATTTTTGATTTTTAAAGAAGTGGATACAATGTTTTTCCTAGGTGTACCCCAATTGGTAACTCATACAGAACCCTATAACCAACAAATTCATACTGAAGATGGAGGAACTATATAAATTATTTTTTCATGGTTATAACCTCCGTAGTAGTAATACTAAAATCATTGTATTGGTTTTTAGGGAAAATGCTTTAGAATTACCCGCGGAAGAGGAAATATTGAGGTAAGTTCTAATAAATCCGTTCAAGTATTGAGTAGATTTTAATATATTTTTGAAAAAAAAAAATCGTGGATCTTGAGATTATACCGTGCTAAAATGGAGTGACTTTCCGACATTTCGCCAATAATTGCCCGAGACATTGTCAGGGCTCGTTACTATTAGCGGTTTTTTGTTGTTTTTGTTTTTTTTTGTTTTAGAGTGATGTTGTTTTTTTTTTTGTTTGTTTTGTTTTTTTTGTTTTTTTTTTTTTTGTTTTTTGTTTTTTTTTGTTTTTTTTTTTAGAGCTCACTGACCGTGAAGATGAGGGGGGGGATCAAAAGCAAATTTCGTTTTGTTCTATCGAATTTCGTTACCTTGAGGGTTTACTATCAAGTAAGAACGTGTCCCTTTAAAATGCTAATGATCCAGTAGTTCGTCCAGTCCCCATCTATCTTGAGGATGTCGGATTCCTCTTTCCACTGACTACACGTTTTACTTCGATGTTTGGGGTCGTTATCCTCTTAAAGAGAAGGAATTTCTTTTACCGACATGTCAAAATTTGACAATGCCTACATTTTTGTTTTGTCTTGGCAACTATGATGTTATAGCGTAAGTATATTAAAAAAAAAAAAAACCGGTCAAGTGCAAGTTGAACTTGCACAATTAGTGTTCCGTACGTTGATTGTTTTTAAAATAAAATTTTTTGTTAGGGTGGTATAAAATGATCAGTGACTTCACAAAACACACCCCAAATGAGTTTTCAACAAAGTTTGTTTCCAATCTTTACTGAAAACTGGTGACCTTGAATTTTTTTTTTTTTTTTTTTATATACCAAATAAATTATTAAATGTAATGCACTCGTGATAATTTTCGTTCAATCTATACCCCGTGGAGAATATTCCAGATTTTTTTCAAAATTTTTTGATCAGTACTTTTCGAGATAAGGTAGGGGACAGCGATTTTTTAAAAGTAATACGAAGAAAAGTGTGCGCACGTATTACATTATATATATATTTTTTTACTCGTGTTTTCACAAGCTTTCATTTGACACCACACTCGATGACCTAGTAAAAAAAAATTTTTTTTCACTTCCGATTTCACCCCTCAAAACGAACCCCTTAAGTCAAAATTTGTGTTACGGTGGTATAAAAATGATCAGCGACTTCACAAAGCACACCCCAAAGTTTGTTTCCAATCTTTATTGAAATCTGATGACCTTGAAATTTTTGTTTTTTTTATATACCATATAAATTATTAAAGGTAATGCACTCGTGATAATTTTCGTTCAATCTACACCCCGTAGAGAATATTCCAGAATTTTTTTCGAAATTTTTTGATAAGTACTTTTCGAGATTAAGGCCCGGGACAGCGATTTTTCGCGAATTTTTAAAAATAATACAAAGAAAAGTGCGCGCAAGTATAATATTATATATATATTTTTTTACTCGTGTTTTCACAAGCTTTCATTTGACACCACGCTCGATGACCTAGTAAAAAAATTTTTATTTCACTTCCGACTTCACCCGCAAAACTAACCCCTTAAGTCAAAATTTAATTCTCAAAACTACATGGCTCTGATGAGGCCATCAATTCCTATATTATTACCAAATTTCACCTTTCTATGTCAAATAGTTTCGGAGAAAATCGGTGTGACAGACAGACAGACAGACAGACAGACACCGAAGTGATCTTATAAGTGTTCCGTACGGAACACTAACAAGGGTAAAAAATTGAAAAATTCAAAATAAATCGAAAACTATTAGAAATAGGTATATGAGATACTTAATAAAAGGTATAGGGTTTTATAAAATCTATCAGAAAAAATAATAATATACAGGGTGTACCATTCAAAAAATTTGAGATTTTTCAATTTAAAATAGTCGAAATGCCTAAATTTATTTTGAACACCCTGTAGCATCTAACTCAAATTTCTTTACATATTTTTTTTTTCATCTCTAGAACGCTCGTACCAGTTATGAATATTCCATCTTCAGAAACGATCGCGCTACTGGCAATTTTTTACAAAACTGAAAACAAATGTTTTTTAAAAAAAATTTAAATATTAGAAAAATAACTAGGTTTAGGTATATAATATTATTAATAAAAAAGTTATAAAATTTTACCCAGACTTTAAAAATAATATAGAAAATAGGATGTTCCATTTAAAAAAACATATGTTATATCGGCCACACTTTTTTGTAGTACCCTGTATACTCAAAAATAATTTTAAACTGTGCACCATAACATTCCCTAAAACTATTGTATTGAACATTTTTTCGTCAATCCCGAAACAAATGAGATAATGAACTTTACTCTATCGTTCACTCACCCTATTTATAGGATTTTTAGTACCGCCTTTATCAGTTAATTTTGTCATCATTTTTAGCGATTCTTCTATTGATTCTGTCGAGCAACTAGAATGTATCAAAGAGCCAGATCTATTAAAACAAGAAGAAACAACTCAAGGAAATCACACTCTCGCAAGGTACTTGGAACTTGGTGAATCGTACATAAACATACATACATGTTTAGGTATGTTTCACCAAGATATAAGCTCTACAGAAAAATTCGAAGTATTGTCATTATATGGCCTATATGTTCGTCAAAGCCAGGAAAACTGAAAAAGGCAAAAAAAAATCAACATATGGGCAATTTGAAGATCTGTGGAAGCTTTAATATACGAGGGCTTCCTGAAAAGTTCTAGGGTTGACATATAGATGGCGTTAGAAACTGTGAAACCATAATTGTATTAGAAAGTTCCATCCTTTATATATACACCACCAGAAATTCATCCGAAATTGTTCAAAGTGTATAAGGATGCATCACATTCACTTTCCACTGTGAAAAAATAGGCTGTTCTTTTTAAATCTGGTCGTTCAAGCCTCGAAGATGATCCATGCGAAGGTCGTTCAAAAATTGCTATAACACCACAAATCATTCAACAAGTCCATGATAGGGTGTTAGATGATCGACGACATTGGACATATTTTACATGAAGAATTACATATGAAACGGCTTTGTGCAAGATAGGTGTCGCATTTGCTGACAATTGATCAAAGTCGCATTCAAATGTGCATTTCTCAAGCGTGTTTGGATCGTTTTAAGCAAAATAAAATGGATTTCAAGCGTTGTTTCATAACTGTTGATGCAACTTGGATCCACCACTATACACCAGAGCGAAAAGAACAGACGCAACAATGGATTAAAGGCGGTGAAAGTGCACCAAAGAAGGCAAAGACGGTTCCGTCAGCAGGGAAGGTTCTGGCAACAGTTTTTTGGGATTACAAAGGTGTTTTGTTGATTAATTATCTTCAGAAAGGTAAAACAATTAACTCTGAATATTATTGTAACTTTTTGGATTAGTTGGATGCAAAAATTCGTGAGAAAAGACCTGCGTTATAGAAAAAAAGAATCATTTTTCATTAAAACAATGCACATGTACACACAAGTGTTTTGACGATGGCAAAATTCAGCGAATTAAGGTACGGGTTGCTTGAACATGCAGCGTATTCACCAAATTTGGCACCCTCTGACTCTTATTTGTTTCCAAACTGGAAAGCGTTTTACATTAAATGATGAAGCTAGTGCAGCCGTGGATGGATATTTTGCAGACCTTCCGGAATCACACTTTAATGATTGATTTTGAATTATTAGGAATACGTTGGAATAAATGTATTGAAGTTTCAGGAGATTATATTGAAAAATAAAACATATGTCACGTCAAAAAAATGGTTTTCATTGTTACGCCGAGAACTTTTTAGACAGCCCTTGTAGATTGAATAATAATATGACTGTATGGACGTGCAAAAATATCACATCATATATATTTTTGACTTCGTGTTTTTACAAAGTTTCATTGGACACTCTATTCGATAACCTTGAAAAAAAAAATTTTTTTCACGTCAGAATTTCCCAAAACTAACCCTTTACGAGGCTGGTTTGAAAAGTCCGTGCAAAAATAAAAACTACTTATGTGTTTGGGGTAAACCTTTTTTATTTTTCGACATAGTCTCCTTTTAGGCTTATACACTTCGTCCAACGATGTTCTAGTTTGTTGATCCCTTCCGAATAATAGGATTTGTCCAAGTCTGCAAAATATCCATTAGTGTCTGCAATCACCTCCTCGTTTGAATAAAATCTTTGTCCCGCCAGCCATTTCTTCAAATTGGGGAACAAATAGTAGTCCGAGGGAGCCAAGTCTGGAGAATAGGGGGGATGTGAAACGAGTTGGAATCCTATTTCCATTAATTTTGCGACCACAACTGCTGAGGTGTGTGCTGGTGCGTTGTCGTGATGGAAAAGGACTTTCTTGTGGGCCAATCGCGGGCGTTTTTCTTGCAGCTCGGTTTTCAAACGGTCCAATAACGATGAATAATATTCACCTGTAATAGTTTTACCCTTTTCCAGATAGTCGATGAGGATTATCCCTTGCGAATCCCAAAAGACAGTCGCCATAACCTTTCCGGCCGAAGGAACGGTCTTCGCCTTTTTTGGTGCAGATTCCCCCTTGGTAACCCATTGTTTAGATTGTTGTTTGGTCTCAGGAGTATAGTAATGTATCCATGTTTCATCCACAGTGACGAAACGATGCTTAAAGTCCTCCGGATTCTTCTGGAACAGCTGCAAACCATCCTTGCAACACTTCACACGATTCCGTTTTTGGTCAAGCGTGAGCAATCGCGGCACCCATCTTGCGGATAGCTTTCTCATGTCCAAATGTTTATGCAAAATATTATGTACCCGTTCAGTCGAGATGCCCACAGCACTAGCAATCTCACGCACCTTAACTCTTCTGTCATGCATCACCATATCATGGATTTGATCAATGATTTCTGGAGTCGTAACCTCCACAGGCCGTCCAGAACGTTCAGCGTCACTTGTGCCCATATGGCCAGTCCGAAAATTTTGAAACCACTTATAAAACTGTTCTAATCCAAGGTGCAGAGCCACCATAATGTTTATCAAGCTTCTCTTTAGTCTCCTGAGGTGTTTTGCCTTTTATAAAGTAATGTTTAATCACCACACGAAATTCTTTTTCGTCCATTTCTGGAAAATCACTCGACTTCCTTGATTCACACGAATGCCAAACACAAAGAAATAGACCAATATGGCTGAAACTTGGTGTGCGTTCATTCAAGAGATGCTACTAACTAAACATGACCTCGATACGCGCCGGTGGTGCCATCTCTCGGACTTTGCACGGACTTTTCAAACCAGCCTCGTAAGTCAAATTTTTACTTTCAATACATATACCATGGTTGGGCCATCATTCCTATATTTGTTTTTTACTTTCTCTGTCAAATCGATGTCGATTTCCAAGGAACGAGACCACCTACTATTCCCATAGTGCAATCAAGGATGCCCGATATTGTCTTCAGACAGCGTATCATAAAACGTATTTTAATGAAGCTAGACACCAAAAAAGCTTCTAGCGCTGACGGAATACCTGCCATAGTTCTCAAAAACTGTGCTAGGGAACACACCAGTTTTCTGTAGACCTTTCAACCTATCCTACAAAAAGGGAATATTTCCTTCCTGCTGAAAATGTGCCACAGTTCAGCCGATGCCTAAAACTACCGATCAGTCGCACTGCTCGAAAGTCATGCAAAAGACTATCAATCAGCATCTTCTGGAATATCTTGAAGGATTCAACATTATTAGCGATCACCAATATGGCATTCGTAAACATAGATCAACAGAAGATCCTCTGACTTATGTAACACATGTTTGGAACAACGCAATTGAACACTTTGGAGAATCTCGAGCAGTTGCTCTTGACATATCCAAGGCATTCGACCGTGTTTGGCACGATGGACTGTTATGGTATGTCTGAGAAGTTCGGAACTGACCGGCGGCCTGGATTTGCTGGAACATCGAAGAACGGTTGGTGACTTGAGCCTATTCTACAAGTATTTTCATGGAAAGTGTTCGAAGAATGTGGCCCGCTTAATTCCTCCCAGAGCGGTGCACGTTAGAAATACACGTCGCGCTAATACATCACATCCGTAGGATGTTCAGTTTGTTACTCCTCGTACAACGCTTTTCGAGCAGTCTTTTATATGGAGAACATCATCCCTTTTGAATAATTTGCCCAGGACTGTGTTTCCCACCAAGTACAATTTACAGTGATTCAAGAACAAGGTGAATCGCTTTTTCCGCACACGTATCGCTCCTGTAGCGCTTTAGGGACTTCCCTGCAGCACATGTGCTAGACCCATAAAAAAAATAGTTTCGGAGATAATCGGCTGTGACAGGCAAACAGACATACAGCGAAGTGAATTCCTTAAGTGTTCCGTTTTTCAATTTTGTTAAGAACACTGATAATGAGACAACTGAAAAAATGTTTCATTTAATTTTTAAACATTAATTGCCTCATCGTGTACATTGGATAAACAAAAAGATAAATATATTAATTGACGCAAACTTTTTTTTGTTTATAGTACTAGACGTTTTTTCGGCGATGTAACTTTGGACGACTTTGCAACAGAGGAAGGCAAAAGGAATTTTAAAAAGGCACACATGCGCATCACGGATGGGAAAAAGAAAATTAGGACTTTTCAGAAAGCAAATAGAAAACTAACACTTAAATTAGAAAAGATGAATAGAATGCTTAATGCGATTTCCAAAGTGCATGATGTTACGGAGGCTAAAAAAATTCTTACAGTAAGTTTTCAACCCTTTATAAGTATTTTTTTTTTGTTTTCCATTGGCTTTTATTAGATATATGATCGATAATTGAAACAATATAACTTTTAAAACGAAAATTGTAAAAAAATCAGCTTAATACAGTGTAGAACTGATGCTGGTAGCAATGAAAAATCGTGATTCTTAGAAGTAGAGCGGGTTAAATTGAAGTGACATTCCACTTTTCGCCACATGAGGCATCTTTAGGGATCGTACTTTTCGAGAAGAGAACATAGTCCAGTCACAGTAAACACACTATACAGTAGCGAAACTCAAGGATAACCGCATGGGAAAATCAGGTTCGTTTTCAGAATGTCACGTGGCAATCCGCCATGTTAAAAGTGGACCAGCGCGAGATTTGAAAGACAAATAAAGTTGTGCAAAGTTTTATCATTCAAAATCATAGATATAGAAATGTTTGAAAATTTTTTGATTTGTTATTTAATACAGCATGAGTAATATAAAAGTTAATGCAGCATGAGTAATATAAAAAAAAAAACAAAAAAGAATGGAGCAGTTTGTTAGAAAAGAAATGAATACAGGTGAAAACCTTGATAGGAAGGTATTTGATGGAATTCTTCATATTCAACTTCAGTTTTTAATAACCTTATCCAAAAATTCAAAAGTCTATCAAAGTTAAACGTCACTGTTTGAGGTTAAAGTTTTATTTACATCATTTTTCAAGTAAATTTGTGGTTAAAGATGTTTTTTAAGGACTAAATTAATTTAATTTTAACATACGTAATACCTAATGCTATTTTTCTTGTACTGTGAAATAAAGATATATACATATTGTCATTACTAAGATGTCAACATCTTCTAAAATAAGAGCATTTTTTTCTAAGCAGTGTTGTGTTGTTTAGTGTGATAGATCTCTTGTTAATTAAAACACACTATATCTACTTTTTTGGTACTTATTTTTTCTTAAACTAAAAAACTATATTGTGTAACTTCGAGAAAGGTTAATATAATATTATTAATGAATTATGAATGTATATGTATAAACCTCTATTTTCTATGTGAATGATCCTTAGAGGTTCTATACCTTTTTGTGTTCTGTTATCCGTATTGCTTTTTGATAACGTAATTAACGCTTGTTTTTATTTACAATGAATTAATATTTAGATCAGAGTCTTCAGTAATTTCCTAATTATATTTACATACAATACTTAATTATGACCAAGCTGACTTGTCAATTATAACTATGTTGGGAATGTGAAATCTTTGGCACAATGACACTACTCAGTATATATCACCACTACACCAAACACTTTATTTTTGCACTCGACGCGCGTTTCGCTAACCATATTAGCTTCATTAGGAGAAATGATTGACTCATATATACTGAGTATTGTCAATTACAGTTTAAAAGGAAAATAACTATATTTAATTTATACTATAGGTATATAACAATACAACTAAGTTCTTTATAGTTAACTAAATCTTCAAAATTTTAATAGTAACTATAATTACCATCAAAATGCACTTCGATTAAGTGTACTGTCCATTTAACGAACTTATTTTGAGAATATTTTACCCTCTGGCACACATCGTCTGACAAAATCATATTACAAAAATTTCTTTGGAATCACATTAAAATTTTTCTTATTTTAATAGCATATTTGATTCAATAATCGATTTATATCAGTTATTTCAATAATCCCATTCCCCAGTGGTTTTGTGATCTCAACATGACACTTAATATTTAAACTTTCAAACCCAGCTTATAAGAAAATAAAATATACTGTCTAAAAATTCGAAAATAATAAATATTTTGTTGTAGGTTCTATATTTCTAACAATATATTCATAGAAACTTTTGAAAGATTGGCATGAAAAAGGAGGAATGTAATTTATAGAGAAAAATAGAAAAAAAAAGTCACTTTCAGAGTATTAATTGTACTTGCAATTAAACAGTGTTAAATTTATCAGGTTTATTATAAGAAAAGGTGTGTCAAAAATAATACAGATGAAGTTATTGAAAATTAGAAGCCTCTTGAGAATACACCTTTTAGAAATAAATATGTTTTATTTATAATTTACACAAATATAAATGGTTTTAAATAACTGAATACTAGTTTACACAAAAATAAATCTTTCTAAAAACCAACACAACATCTTTGGGAAGAAGAAACTAACGCCCCGCGTACAGTTTGAATTATTTTTGCAATTCTCAACGGCACAACAATAACCTCCTTTCCCCATGATTATATAAATTGTTTCTCAACCTTTTCAATTCTCTTCACTTACAAACGTTTTTAATTCTCTCTTTCTACAAACTCTCTCTTCCTTCTATCTTTATATTCATATAAACTGCAGTCACATCAAGAAATGATGGACAATACATTTCCAAAGACACATTTCGAGATCGGATGTAAACACTGAGCGGCCATTTTGAAAAAGGACCCGTTGACGCACGCGCCGTCAAAACTCGTCACCAAATTGGAGCTGAGTTTCGCTACTGTAGTATGTTTACTGTGGTCCAGTCCTAAGAACCACCGTGTCTCAAAAAAAATTGTGAAAAGTACAAAATAATATATTGTCTAAATTTCGAAAAGTTCAAATTTTAGATTTGTGTGTGTATGTATTATGCTTTGTGTATTCAACGACAATAAAATGGAATATGAAGTGTGCTTAGGCTCCGGATGCTTTATGAATTCTAGTTGGGGAGAAACGGGTATTATGACAAACATTCGCTGTGCACTTAGTGAAGGTGGTGTCGACAAATGGGAATGTTAAAATTGGTTTAAAAAATTTTAAACTTCGCTTGATGAAGGTGATGTTGACAATTGAAAATATTAAAGATGGTTTAAAAAAAATTAAAATTCTCCACTAAAAGATGTAGTTGTCTTGGCCGTGTCGGGTATCCAAATTTGAATAAATGGAATTAAAAGCCCTTGTGGTTCAAAACCTTTAATCAACCCAACAAAACTTTGTTCTAAAAAGACTATTTGCATCCAGTTACTAAAAAGGTACGACTTAATTAAAAATGTTCACGTATTAATCCTAATACAACATCAGATTTTTTCTGTTGTGAATATCACTTCGATGTAAGTATTTTAATATAATAATGTAGTTAATATTCATTCATATCAGAATAATGTTAACGAATGATTTTTGAAACATATGTTGACAGAAGATGAACAATGAGTGCTTTACGTGAATTTGAAGAAGCGATCCCAATGATTGTATAAAGTTTAGGCTCCAAAACTATCATCAAAGGCAGATTTACACCCGATAAAAGCGATGCTGTGCGTCAGTTGAAGGTTCAATTCATTTGGAGATATTTCATCGAGTTTGAAGGCCAAAGTAACCCTTTCTAGTGGATTAGAAAGATATAATTCTTTAGGATCATAATTCCCGACCACTTACGTGTAGAAAATTGGACCGGTTGGCACGGGAAATGTTTCCTCACCTCCCATACTTCCCCGATATTGTTCGCTTCAACAACCATTCCTTAAGAGTTTTATACTAGCGAAATTTAAAACCTTTCGAAATGTTGGGGAAAGTAATCACGAATAATAACAATTATATCAAAAAAAAATTAAAATTTTCAGAGGAATTAGCTAGGGAGACCTAAACCTGATATAATTCTAAGATTCCTCTAAAAATCCTGCACTCTTCTGTTTTAGGGTAAAAAGGATGACGATGTTTCTAGTAGCGATAGTATTTCTAGTAGTGATGATGAAGCTCAAGCAAAAGAGTCTTTGTTAAAAGAGGGTGATCCGATACCTTATGAAGACGAGGAGACTCTAATAGATAGTTTTAATGTTGCAAATCAAGTGCAAATCACATTCTCAGCAGGTAGGCATATCTCAAATAGAATTAAAATGACAATTAAACAAGTTAAATAATGTATTTCATAAATATTGATCTATGGAACCTGAAACCTGTATTCTACCATCATCAAAAAATACTACAAAATGTACATGCGTAACGTTGTTTTTGTAGTTTGCTACACAGATTATTAACATTCCCTCCAAATTTTCAGCGTGATATTCAATCATATAGGATCCTGGCAGCGCTTTGTTTACATCAACTTATTGCTACGAGGGTGGATCAAATATAAACGAGACTTTCTGTACTGAGCGCTTAGTATGGTTCGGAGCGTGCCGCCGCTTCTAGCAATGTTAGTTGAGTTTGTTAGGAGTGGGGAAAACGACCTGTTGGCCTCGCCAACTGCATTCATTAGTACAGCTCACTATGTCGGAGCGAGACGTGCACCTTTCGATTGCGCAACGCGTCATTATTAACTTTCTCACTTGTGAAGGCGTGAAACCGACGGAAATTCTGCGGAGATTGACGGCACAGTTCGCGGATCAAACACGGTCAAGGCCTTGTGTGTTCGCCTGGCATAAAGAGTTCATGGGAGGCCGTGAAGAGGTCGAAAATGGGAGCCATGACGTGGCGTTTTGTACATTGATTTTTTGCACGAACGTCGTACGATCAATGCGGCGTACTATTGCAACCTTTTGGATGAGGTTAAACTTGCTTATCGCAGTAAAAGACGTGACCAACCGATAACAGACGTGATTCTTCCCCATGACAACGCTCGAGCCCATACTACAACTCTCACTCGCGAAAAATTGGAGAAAATGAGTTGGACAACACTTCATCACCCTCCCTACAGCCTTGACCTATTACTTTGCGATTTTCATCTCTTTGGCCAGTCAAAGAAGTGCTGGGAGGCCAACGATTTGATGATGACAACGCGGTGGAGGGCTTCATGCGCAATTGGTTACTGACACCCCCCTTTTACGACGACAGTATCAAAAAGCTTCTGATACGCTAGGAAAGTGCATTTCCAAAGCAGGAGATTATGTTGAAAAAGGATATGTACTTGGTTTATTTGTCATAGTAAACAAGAAAATTTTAAAAAAATAAATGTTTATATTTGATACACCTTAGTATTTTTCAATTTTTTATATGGAAGAAATTATTGAACAACGAATTGGGGGTGAATTCTGTTTCAAAAATAAAATTTAGTGTTCCGATACATTGATAATGTTACAGAAGGATTATGGTGACCCTGCTTTATCGAAAACAATAACGAATGAATGGTATTCACACTTTCAGTAAAAGATGATCTAACACCTGAAACCCCATTAATATCGAAAATTAATGAAAACGTCGGGAAAATCAAAATAGTTACTAAATAAAACAAGAAATTTACTATTTATGAGACAGCTGAAGATATTTATTTTCATATCACTTAAATCCGTTCAGAATATTTTTTTATATTTTACCTGACGATTTTGGTATACAATGTGTTGTTAAGCTTGTTACAAAGAAGTCAACGTGTTGAATTTGGTAAAGAGATGTTTTCCAACTATAATTCTGACCCGATATTCATTCAAAGCCAAATTACTGGCGATGAGACGTGGGTACAGTCCCTGGCCAAATTATTAGACGCACTGCAAGATTTCATGTAAAATATTAATTACCGAGTGATATTGTACCGTTTTATTATTTTAAATTGATTTGTTTTTTATTTTTATATTATTTATTTGACATAAATAAAACAGCATTAATTTAGAAAAGCATAAGTTTATTAAGTTTTAAAAAAAAGTGAAATTAATGTTAGTAAAAGTCAATATTTAGTTGAGCCACCTTTAGCCGCTATCAAAGCTTTAATTCTGCGCGGCATGCTATCAATGCAAGATTGTACTGTCTCCTGCATTTGAGGATGATGATTCCACACATGAATAATCTTTTCTAGGAGCTGGGTTTTGTTGGTAATCACATCTTTAGCCACTTCTCTTTTCATCAGCTCCCACACATTTTCAATGGGGTTCATATCAGGGCTATTACCCGGCCAATCCAACAGAGGGATATTTTTTTCTGCCAAAAAAGCTTTAACAGACCGAGCAGTGTGGCAGGGAGCTCCATCTTGCATGAAAGTGAATGGTTCCCCCATTTGGAAACCATTCTCTGAGCTGCGGAATCAACCGATTTTGTAATACTTCTTTGTACTGATCTTGCCTCATTATTCCTTTGACGACGTACAGACGTCCAGTGCCCTTGCCGCCGATGACTGACCAAATCATCACTTTGGTGGGATGTTTAACCGTCGGGACGACACAATCAGGATGAAACTTTTCTCCATGACGACGACGCACATACTGAGCTTTATTCTGCAAAATTTCGAATGTGCTTTCGTCACTGAAGCAGACCTGTTAAAAATAGGAAAAATATATAAACTTCCATGTTTATTTGCTTTATTTAACTGAAAATGATAATAATGTATCAATTATTGATTAAATTGCTGTATCTTACCGATCTCCAGATGTCCACATCTTTGTCTTGCCATTGTTTGGCCCACTTCAGGCGCTTTGCTTTCATTGCAGCTGTTAACTTGGGCTTCCTGGCGGGGCGACAGGCCTTAAAATCTAATTCTTTCAATTTTCTTCGAACAGTGCGCTCAGAAGCATTTACGCTAGCATCCTGGAGTTGTGATTTTATTACCTTTGTGGTAGCAAATCTGTTTTTTTACACAAATTTTCTTCAAACATCTCTCTGACCGTGGAGTGAAAATTGGTTTTCTTCCGCATCTTTTCTTTCTTTTCGGGCTTAAGTCCTTCCCTGACTCAATTTTCTTTTTTATGCGTCGTACACTAGCTTCAGAAACCTCCAATCTTCGTGATATTTCTCGGTTTGTAAATGTTTTCGCAATCACAAGGGCCTTCACTTCAGCTTTTTTACGTGGTGAAAGATCGCCTTTTCTACCCATAATGAAAATAGTCCAATTACTTTTTTAAAACACTGCATACAAAATAAACTAATAACTGAGTAGTATAAAACTGTTAAACAAACAATCACAGTCCATAAAGCCACAGAAACACGTCCGTACCTGACTTGATTCCGATCGCGACTGATACAGGTTTGTACTTGTTTACGTTCATGTGTCACTTTGTCAACACAGTGTTGCCATATGTTAAAAATAAATACAAATATGTAGTCTACAACAATTCTTTTAAATAAAAATCAATAATATTGTATTTTAAATATACCATTATTGCATAAAAACTCTTAAGAAACATAAAATTACTAAAAAAAATACAGTGCGTCTAATAATTTGGCCAGGGACTGTATATGAGTATGACATATAAATAAGACTTAAAAAAAAATACGTCGATTTCAGTCAAAAAAGAAAGTTATGCTCAATGTTTTTATCGATTACAATGGTGTTGTGCACCATGAATTCGTCCTTGTTTCACACTTTTCCTCTCGAACCACGTTTTGGTAGATCATTAACATTTTTTAACTGAGAGTATCGTCTTACCCACTTGCTAACGAATGCTCTCGGCTTGCCAATATACTTAGCAGCCGCTGTAGGCGTCATTTTTGGACCTTTTAGATGATTACATAGGAACAAAGCCTCAAAGCGTACTCATGTTCGATAATGTGCTATTTAACCATAAATTGGCTAAATGGCTAAGTTGCGCTCTTATGGTATGTCTGAAAGGTTCTGTTTGTGGCTCTCATGTTTCCTCAGAGAGCGTTCTTTACGAGTGGCGGTCGACGGATTTCTTTCTAACACCCTCACTATCAACGCCGGTGTGCCCCAGGGCTCCATACTGTCTCCTACTCTCTTTCTCATTTACATTAATGATCTGCTGGAAAAGACCGGGAATCCAATCTATAGCTTTGCAGATGACAGTACGCTTGTCTCTTCATTCACCTTGAACGCTCGGACATCGGCTGCTCAGGCGAATATCCGCAGACAGCAGGAGGTCGTTCAACTTAACAAAGATCTGGAAGAAATTCTATCTTGGGGTGACGGTAACCAAGTGGAATTTAACGCTACAAAAACCCAAGCGGCAGTTTTTTCTAAAAAAGTTAACGTTGCTGAACCCGACATAGTTATGTCGGGGCACTCCATTCCCCTAGCATCGTCGCTCAATTCGTTGGGCGTTAGTTTGAGAGCAAATATGTCTTGGCATGAACATGTTGCAGGCATAGCAAGGAGAGCTTCTCAAAAGTTGGAAATATTATTTAGAACCAGGAAGCTTTACACCCCACAGCAACTGTTAATTCTTTACAAAGCCCAAATTCGACCAACTATGGAATACTGCTCCCACGTTTGGGGCTTCGCTCCAAAACATACACTGCATTTGTTGGATTCTGTTCAGAGAAGAGCGGTCCGTCTGATTGGAGACCCGGAATTGACCGGCGGCCTTGATTCGCTGGAACATCGAAGAACGGTTGGCGACTTGAGTCTGTTCTACAAGTATTTTCATGGAAAGTGTTCGAAGGATGTAGCCCGCTTAATTCCACCCAAAGCGGTGCATGTTAGAAATACACGTCGCGCTGGTGCTTCGCATCCGTATGAGGTTCAGCTTGTTACTCCGCGTACGACGCTTTTCAAGCAATCTTTTATATGGAGAACGTCATCCCTTTGGAATAATTTGCCCAGCGCTGTGTTTCCCACCGAGTACAATTTACAGCGATTGAAGAACAACGTGAATCGCTTTTTCCGCACTCGTGCCGCTCCTGGAGCGCTTTAGGGACTTCCCTGCAGCACATGTGCTAGACCAATAAAAAAAAAAAAAATAAATAAATAAATAAGGTTATAAATGACTCTTTTTCCACAAAGTATTATTTGCAGGAGTACTAACAATAACCTCAAAAAAAAAAGAAATTTCTTTTACGACTAAAAGTTACAGCCTACACGTTCTTACTTGATCGATTGTAGTAAACGAAGTCCTCTATTAAACTTTTTTCCACATGATGATTATAATAAATTTGAAGAAAAATAATTTCGCTCTCTCAGATTACATTTTTCGATTACACAGGACCATAATTTTTATTTTTTTTTTTACTCAAACAAGACAAGGTCTTTTACTTATTTTGGGTCGCTGAAAACGAATCCGTTTTCTGTTTACCCAGCACATATAATAGGTGTTTCGGTTAATAATGTCGATTTTGCTAAGATATGGCTTTACTAATACACTTGTTGGTATAGACTAGTGACATCTATGGCGTTTTGGAAGGTAAACATACGCCATTAAAAGCCAGTTCACTATTAATTGTCATTGTACGAAAAACATAGTTCTTCATAGCTTTGAATATGTCTTCTTTCGTAACAGGAAAAGACGTTTTGCGGGGAAGTATAATAACCTTCTTTCATTTGAAGAAAACGGCTGCTGAAAGTTATCGATTGTTGGTTGAAGCTTGTGAACATGCTCCAACCCAAAAAACTTGGATAGACCCAGGCCATCCTTCAACATCATAACCAGTGCACAATATATGGGGAAAGAAAACTTTACTGTGTATTTGGTGGGATAGTAGAGGAGCTTTGTATTACGAACTGCTGAAACGTGGTGAAACGATTTCTGGCGATCGATACTCACAACAATTGATAAAGTTGAACCGAGCATTGAAGGAAAAACGACCAGAATACGCCCAAAGACACGATACAGTTATTCTTCAATATGACAATGCTCGGCCCCATGTTGCAAAATGTGTTAAAAACTATTTGGAAAACATCAAATGGGATGTTCTACCCCACCCGCCGTATTCACCGGACTTAGCCCCTTCAGACTACCACTTATTTCGATCGATCCAGCATGAACTTTTAGAACAGCACTTACATTTTTACGAAGAAGTGAAGATTTAGCTTGATGAATGGTTGGTCGCAAAAGATGGTGCGGAATCCATTCTTTGACAGAAAGATGAGAAAAAGTCATAGCTAACGATGGCCAATACTTTGATTATTAAGGTAATTCATTTTGTGATGGAAATAAACGCTTAAATGTTGCGAAAAAATCGACATTATTAACCGAAATAGCTATTAGTTTTTGTGTAAATCAAAGAAATATAATCTCAAAACTATATAAGTAAAATCACCAAAATAAATATCAAGATTCAAACTTAAGATAACTTAATTGATAACAAATATGCAAGCCTAACTATAAACTGGCCTAACTTCTAACAAAACCTAACCTAACCTAATCATAGATCCACAATTTTTTTTGTTAAATACGTGGGAAGTAATATGCTGTATATTTAATTTCGGCCGCTAAAAACATGCCATTGTTCGTTTTCCCTCCATCACTTCAGGATTTCAGATGCAATCCTAACCCTTTTTGGGTGTTACTGATTTCATAACATGATAACGATGCGTTAAGGAATAAAGTGGAGTATATAATGGAGTTGAGCTATAAATCTACTATAACGTACAGCATAATTTTGGAGTTCTTGGTATAAAGTTGGGTTGGGTTATGTTAGGTTCGGACTTTTTTGGTGTAAAGTTCTTCGATTGGATTGTATTAGGTTTGGAGTTCTTGATGTAAAGGTCTTGATTAGGTTATGTTAGGTTTGGAGTTCTTCCATCTGAAATCCTGAAGTGACGGAGTAAGACAAACAACGGCATGTATTTAGTGACCGAAATTAAATATACAGATTACAGATTCATAGCATATTACTTCTCATGTATTTAACAAAAAAAAATTGTGAGCCTGTGTTAGGTTAGTTCAGGGAGGTTCGGTTTTGTTAGAAATTAGGCCAGTTTATAGTTTATATATTAGCATATTTTTTTATCAATTAAGTTATCTTAGGTTTGAACCTTGATATTTATTTTGGTGATTTTACTTATATAGTTTTGAGAATATATTTCTTTGATTGAGGTAAAAACTAGACGTGCTTGGTGGAAACGGATTCGTTTTCAGCGACCCAAAATACGTATTGGATACTTTGTCTTGTTTGAGCAAAAAAAAAAATGTGCTCCTGTGTTATACGAGGCTGGTTTGAAAAGTCCGTGCAAAAATAAAAAGTACTTATGTGTTTGGGGTAAACCTTTTTTATTTTTCGACATAGTCTCCTTTTAGGCTTATACACTTCGTCCAACGATGTTCTAGTTTGTTGATCCCTTCTGAATAATAGGATTTGTCCAAGTCTGCAAAATATCCATTAGTGTCTGCAATCACCTCCTCGTTTGAATAAAATCTTTGTCCCGCCAGCCATTTCTTCAAATTGGGGAACAAATAGTAGTCCGAGGGAGCCAAGTCTGGAGAATAGGGGGGATGTGAAACGAGTTGGAATCCTATTTCCATTAATTTTGCGACCACAACTGCTGAGGTGTGTGCTGGTGCGTTGTCGTGATGGAAAAGGACTTTCTTGTGGGCCAATCGCGGGCGTTTTTTTCTTGCAGCTCGGTTTTCAAACGGTCCAATAACGATGAATAATATTCACCTGTAATAGTTTTACCCTTTTCCAGATAGTCGATGAGGATTATCCCTTGCGAATCCCAAAAGACAGTCGCCATAACCTTTCCGGCCGAAGGAACGGTCTTCGCCTTTTTTGGTGCAGATTCCCCCTTGGTAACCCACTGTTTAGATTGTTGTTTGGTCTCAGGAGTATAGTAATGTATCCATGTTTCATCCACAGTGACGAAACGACGCTTAAAGTCCTCCGGATTCTTCTGGAACAGCTGCAAACCATCCTTGCAACACTTCACACGATTCCGTTTTTGGTCAAGCGTGAGCAATCGCGGCACCCATCTTGCGGATAGCTTTCTCATGTCCAAATGTTTATGCAAAATATTATGTACCCGTTCAGTCGAGATGCCCACAGCACTAGCAATCTCACGCACCTTAACTCTTCTGTCATCCATCGCCATATCATGAATTTGATCAATGATTTCTGGAGTCGTAACCTCCACAGGCCGTCCAGAACGTTCAGCGTCACTTGTGCCCATATGTCCAGTCCGAAAATTTTAAAACCACTTATAAACTGTTCTAATCGAAGGTGCAGAGTCACCATAATGTTTATCAAGCTTCTCTTTAGTCGCCTGAGGCGTTTTGCCTTTCATAAAGTAATGTTTAATCACCACACGAAATTCTTTTTCGTCCATTTCTTGAAAATCACTCGACTTCCTTGATTCACACGAATGCCAAACACAAAGAAATAGACCAATATGGCTGAAACTTGGTGTGCGTTCATTCAAGAGATGCTACTAACTAAACATGACCTCGATACGCGCCGGTGGTGCCATCTCTCGGACTTTGCACGGACTTTTCAAACCAGCCTCGTAATTCAATATATGGAGAGTATTAAGTTACACAATTTCATTAATTTTAAATTATAAAATTTCCAGGTGACGATTCGGCCCAAGAAAGTTCATTAAAACGACAGCTAAAGACACTTAGTAGTAAAGAGGTTCTGAAATCCAAGAAAATTAGGCAACTTAATAACGCAATTTTCATGAAAAACGATATAATTCAAGAGCTAAAAAGCGAAATTAAAAAACTTAGAGATAATATTAGTTAATCGTGTTTAATACCACAACTTGATTTTTTAAATGGACCATGTATATTGCTAACATTGTCGTACAAGACTTTGTTACTAACTCTGTGATAATTAGTTATAGTTTTTGTATTTTATGCCTTTTAATTAAGTGTTCTTTTATTTTAAAACCAGTGTGTCCTTATTTTGAATGGTTATATGTATACAGAGCTAACCAGCAGTAGCCGCCCTAGTGGTAGTAGTAGTAGTAGTTGTGAGGAGGCTGAGCGCCCAGCGAGCCGATCAGGGGACCATTTTTGCCAACTCCGAAGAAACTTTTCCTCATATGACCTAATCCATAATCATCTCGAAACCTCCCAGGTCATAAAAGTCCGGATGATGATGCCGGCGTTTTCCCTTCGAAGCACTGCAGTTCCGAAGATATGAAATATCTTAGCCTTCCCAGGCTCTCGCATGTGCAGATTTAGTGAAGCGGCGCATAGAAGAAAAATGTCCCGAAAAGCTGGCCAAAATATGAAGTCAAATTTTCAAAAACAAAATGGCATCTCCAAAATGGCGTATTATTTTTGGAAAAACGTGAGTTATTTTTACGAAACTCTGTATACCTGGGTTTTTCTACTTGCTAATCACGAATATGAAGTTCAAATTTTAAAAAACAAAATGGCAGCTCCAAAATGGCGAACTATTTTTGGAAAAACGTCAGTTATTTTTATAAAACTGTGTATATATGGGTTTTTGGGGACAATTTACTACATTGTGCAACAGTTTCCCGAATTTTGAAATTATTTGTTCGGTTTAGTAACGTTTTATTGAAATTTTCAAGTATTTTTCAATTTTAGCAACAATTTCTCGAAATTGTAAACAATTTGCTACATGGTGCAACACTTTCCCTAATTATTTAACTAATTTTATCATTTTGCAACAATTTACAGAATTTTTAAAGCATTTTCCCATTTTGCAACATTTACCCGAATTTGTGAACTATTTTTCACATTTTGCAACAACTTCCCGAATTGTTTAGCTAATTTTATCATTCTTCAACATTTTCCCAAATTGTTTGCCTAATTTTATCATTTTGCAACAATTTATAGAAGTTTTAAAGTGTTTTTCCAATTTTGTAACATTTACCCGAATTTGTTATCTATTTTTCACATTTTGCAACAATTTCCCGAATTTTCACACAATTGGTTGAATTTTTTAACATTATCCCGAATTACTTAACATTTTTTTTTTAAGTTTGCAACACTTTCCCGAGTTTTAAGGAAAAGCCGTCATGAAAGTAAGATTGACGCGTCCACGGTGTCCACGCACATTTTCGCACAAAAACTAACACAGAACAACAAACTTGAACCATCTAGCACTAAATTTTTCGATATATTGGCAAAAAAGGTCTAATAAACAACCTCCAACTGATTTCACGTTAGAGTTCAATAGAATTTTTAACTTATTGCTTGTTCTTAAAAGATTTTTGGGAATATTTTCGTAAAAAAAACCCGATAAGTAAAACAGCTAATTACTCACTTCACGTTAAGTAAATATGAGATTCCAGAAACACAATGGAATTGTACTCGCCTTCAGGGACAGAATTCATTTTACACAATTAAAATTCGTTCTCTTTTACACATTCTATAATAGTTTAAAACTAACACGATAAATGCTGCGTGGCACTCGACTCTTCGAAATGAAATGAAAATTAGGACATAGGTACAAGCGGAAGATGCACCTGAGTGGTCGTAAATCATAGTAGAGGAATTGACAAAAGTATTCAAATACGTAAAAATACCTAAATAGTTGTTTTTTACATTTTGGCCAGCTTTTCGGGATATTTTTCTTCTGTGCGGCGTCTAATCCTCAGATGTCGGGTTGTCTTTCACCCTTAGCAATGCTAAGCGCTTCTTTAACTTACAATATCCCGTGCGAATCTTCACAAGGAGGTTCAGGACGCGTCTACTTTTATTAAGTAACCACTTGAGGCGCGCTCCTCCAGGCCCGTCTGCACCATGGGTTCTGATACCGTAGCTCGAGGGTCTATCGCTAGCTGTGAATCTGGCGAGTTCATTTGCCACCTCGTTATCCTGTATCTCTGCACTCTCGTGTCAGTGCCGAGTTCCTCTGGGGTTTTATAATTGCCTCGAATGCCATCTGACTGTCAGAATAGACATACATTACACGCTCACTACACGAAGTCACCTTCTTCGTGGTACATATCATCAAAACCTCTGCTTGGAAACTGTGATCTACTCTTTCGTACATCTACCGATTTCTAATGAACACCTGCCTCCGCCGACTCAAGTCCGACTATTCGCGACCCATTAGTGGAGCAAACTAGAAGTTGATCTTCTAATCCTCCCATTGATCCCGATTAGGGATTGTAAGGAAGAAGGACCTGTTCGGCATCAAACAAGCTGTCGTTTGCCCTAAGGCACAGCAGTGAGGTCTCCTTCTTCACTCGAGTCCTAAATCACCTGTACCTTTCCAACATCCGGAATCCTGCATCCGTACATATAGCTTTCTTCTTTAGGCAAATAGAAAAGCTGGGCAGGCAATAGTTACCTTAAGTAATAATACTACTCAGTATATATCACCACTACACCAAACACTTAATTTTTGCACTCGACGCGCGTTTCGCTAACCATGTTAGAGCGATGATTGACTAAAGCTAAACTACAAATCTACCCTATTTATACTTAGCGTAACCCTTGAATTACTCAGGCGGAACTAATGCATAGGCAAGGCCATCAGTTCCCGTCAAGTAACCAGTAGAGGGGACTATAAGGAATAGGCCCTCTGTCTTTATTTAAACTACTTTTACATTTTATAATTTCTTTCGTATGCGTTCAACAATCTCCTATCAGATACATTTTTTTATTCTCTTATTATCTTAGATTATCCATGTTACAATATGATCAGCTTCAAGAGCATGTTCGGCAATGCTAGACTTTTCTGTTCTACTGTATTTTAAGTGTGCTAAATGTTCTTTAAATCGTGTTTTAATTGACCTTTTAGTTTGCCCAACATACTTTTTGTCACAATCATTACAAACTAATTTCATAAATTCCACTTTTCTCACAATTAAGAATCTTATCTTTGGGATTTCCTAAGATATATCTCAAAGAATTATTTAGAATGAATGACTTCGAGGACAAAATTATTCGTGAATACTTAACATTATCTAAATTTTGTATGGAACAAAATTATTTCCAATATAACAGTTAATTTTATGTTCTGAAAGAAGGAACAGCTATGGGTAATTGCTTATCACCTTTCATAGCCAATTTATTCATGAGTAAGTTTGAAACCGAAGCCAGTCAAAAATTCAAATATTTCCCAAGGGTATGGTATAGGTATGGGGATGATATTTTCGCGATTTTTGATACAAAGAAAGCAAATATTGTCGATTTTGTTTCTAAATTAAATAGCCGGTATGATTCCATTAAATTCACTTACGAAGTTGAGAACAAAGGACCATTGCCTTTTCTAGATATTTTAATTATTAAAAATAATAATAGATTAGAAGGAAGGACGCAGTAACAGATAGATATATTCCTAATGATTCATTTCATTGCAACCAACACAAATTAGCCTCATTACATTTTTTTAGTTCATCGTTTGGTCACTTTCCCTCTGAATAGAGTAAACTTTAATAAAGAAAGGAATCGTATTAGAAATATAATTAGAGTTAATGGTTATGACAATAACTTAGTAAATAAGCTAATAAATAGACCTAAGTTTAGGTTTAATATTCAGAATTCCACATTTTTTACACGCGAAGAAAATAACACCAAGTATGTCTCCATACCATATAATCCGAAACATAGCAAGGGACTCAATAAGGTATTTAATAAGGTAGGCCTAACCTTAGTCTATAAGTCATCAGACAATCTGAGGAATATCTTAGGAAATCCCAAAGATAAGATTCCTAATTGTAAGAAAAAAAAAATTATGAAATTAGTTGTAATGATTGTGACAAAAAAGTATGTTGGGCAAAACTAAAAAGTCAATTAAACCACGATTTAAAGAACATTTAGCACACTTAAAATACAGTAGAACAGAAAAGTCTAGCATTGCCGAACATGCCCTTGAAGCTGATCATATTGTAACATTGGATAATCTAAGATTAATAAAAAATGTATCTGATAGGAGATTGTTGAACGCATACGAATGTATGGAAATTATAAAATGTAAAAGTAGTTTAAATAAAGACAGAGGGCCTATTCCTTATAGTCCCCTCTACTGGTTACTTGACTGGAACTGATGGCCTTGCCTATGCCACTAGTTCCGCCTGAGTAATTCAAGGGTTAGGCTAAGTATAAATAGAGTAGATTTGTAGTTTAGCTTTAGTCAATCATCGCTCCTGATGAAGCTAACATGGTTAGCGAAACGCGCGTCGAGTGCAAAAATAAAGTGTTTGGTGTCGTGGTGATATATACCGAGTAGTATCATTGTGCCAAAGATTCCACATTCTCAACTTAGTTAAGTAATAACACAGGGGAACAGCTGTTTTGGTGTCGAGGTTTTTTGAGCTGATTCTATATCAATTTGATGTCCTGAATTCAAATAACGTATTCATTTGTACCTAGGAGCTCAAATTTTTAATATACAATTTTAGAGAAATATAAGTTACATTATTGTAACTCAAATCCGTAAGTGTAGTAAACAAAAGTAGATACGAAATTTTTATTTTAGTTATACAAAATACAATATTATGTCGTACTTACAAACACAAAAAAACATTGAAGAAATGAAATAGTCACTCAACACTTGGAAAGCTTCTTTTCCGCGACATTCTTGAATGTTTTTTTAAACAGTCCCTTTTTAAACTCCAGCAGTAATCTGCCATCATGTGCATGTCCCATCTTCCTTGGTAGCGGTCCTCCATAACTTTAATATCTTGGTGAAATCTTTCACCTTGTTCCTCACTCATGTCTCCTAAATTTTCTGGAAAACGGTCTAAGTGGCTGTGTAAATAGTGTATTTTAATACTCATATTGCACCCTAAGGATTTGAAACTATTAAGCATCTTGTTAACCATTTCAACATGGTTTGAGCTTTATGTTTGCCTAGAAAATTTTCTACAACTGCAACAAATGATGTCCAAGCTTCTCGTTCAACTTGATTCATTGAATTTATGAAGGCAGGATCGATCTTTTTCTCTTGTACGGTAAAAGGTAATTTTGGTTCCTTGTTCCAGTAAATTTTGGTCGTTCAACCTAGAAGCCAGTACTTCAGAAGCTTTTTTTCGATAAATTGAGATCCCTGGTGAGATCATTTAATTCATTTTGATTGAAGCGTTGAGGAACTGATGACGTCCCCTCATAGTCACTGTTAGTTTCATTAGCATCAGAACTTTTATTAGCATCAGAAGAGCGATCAGAGGGAAAATATTCGTCATCAGAGATATGTGGTAGCTGATGAAATGTTGGAATCGGTATTTCATCTGAGTGCGGGATAGGGCGTATTGCCGAGTCTAAATTGGGATAAGTCCACTTACTGCGGTTATTTCGATTGATTCCATTAGTATTTACTAAACAGAAATAACAATCATTGAAGTGGTTTTTTGGTTCTCTCCAAACCATTGGTACGCCGAATTTTAGACATTTTCTTTTCCCGGTAGTCCACTGCCGTAAATGCTCTGTACAAGTTTTACATACGAGATGCGGGGCCCACGTTTTGTCCTGATCACCAAGCTTAACTCCAAAGTATCCAAGATACGCTCGCTTTACAAAGTCAGTAATAGTTTGTCTGTTTTGTTGAAACATGTATTCTCCGTATATATAGCAAAACACATCAGGTTGATTTACACAACTTCTTCTTGAACTGGAACCTGAACTCATTTTAATTCTGTTCAATAACACAAAAACACTCTTTTCTTAACATAAAATAACACGCCGAATTCGATCTACTCTCATTAGTAAAAACGCACAAACTGACGAGACTTACCCGAGTTAGGTGATTAAAAGGGTTAGTTCAGGTACCTGATAGGCAATGGTTCCACTATTTATAGATTTACCTGGAATTTACTCAATTACAGACTGACAATAAAACCATTGTACCTACATTAATGAATATATAATAATTTTAGAACTCTCATAAATGAATATACTGAATAAAAACCACATTGGTAGATAAGTTGATGTATCTAAAAAAGTAGAGCTGATAGAGAAAAAAACGGATTGCATGTATAGATTTAGCGTCCCAAAATATAGTTAAAATCAGCTCTAAAATCCCAGGCACCAAAACAAAAATATTTTTTTGTTGCCCTGTGTAATAGTTTATTTCAATCAAAAACACAAATATATACGAGGGCCTTTTTTTTCAACCTTCGACCGTGCCTGTAAACAGCCAATCGAGTGCTAGAAAGTAGGGATGCTCGGTGGGTGACTACACATCTCCCCCACTATAACCCCTGTCACCTTCAACGTCATTACGCCATTTTGAGCTGAGTTGCAGGCATGTTAATATGGCCGCTATGATTGATTCTCCCGGCAAGTGCGAGTTGCATATTTCGGTTTCTTCAAGCAGAAGGAAATAGTACAGCAGAAATTCATCGAAAAATGAACCGAGTATATGGTGAAAACTGTATAATTGATGGTGCTGTGAGTGAATGGTGCACTACAGCAACAGTGCTGCTGTAACCCAACTGCTCCTTGTACAACTTCGATGGGAAGTTTTCGAACACACGGCGTATCGCCCCGACTTAGCGCCGAGCGACTTTCACCTCTTCCTGGAAATGAAAAAGTGACTAGGAGGGCAGAGCTTTCAGATTATTGAGGAGCTTTAACACAACATTAAGGCCGGTCTCAACTCACTGTCGGCAACATTCTATGAAGAGGGGATTGGAAAGCTCGTCTACAGATGTGACAAATGCCTCAATCGTCATGGTGATTATATCGAAAAATAACCATGTTTATACACAACTTTTGATAATTATTTCATTTTGTTATTTAAACTTTTTTTTATAGACAATCGGAGGTTCAAAAAAAAAACAGCCCTCGTAGAATAACCTCGTAATGCGTCGCACAACGGCACTGAAGCTCGTTCTCTCTCATCTTGAACGCCACTAAACAAAGCAGGGGGCAAAGAGACATGCCGAAATAGTTCCCTCACTCACCCATGAGCACATTCCGCCATTTAAGAGCAGCTTTCCCGCTTACAGTTCAAAAAGATTCGTGTCTTTGATTCTTCCCCGTATGTACGAGTTGCGGTATTTTTTATTTGGAAATCCTCGTATACGTACATACATTACGTTATCACCTAAGTTTCATTTTTTTTTAAACAAAATAAAACATTTTCTTTTTAACATTTTTTTTGCCTTTTATTCAACATTCATTTATAAAAAGCTTATTACAGATTACAATTACTTTAAAATATCAACCTTAATGGCGTTAAAAGGGTCTCCGCACATGCCTCATATATAAAAAATACAAATAAAAATGACACATTATTATAACAAAGATAATGTTCATAGAACATTGAACAATAAATAAATAGTAAAATAATAAACGAAAATGAAATTTAATTAACTGCGATGTGATTTTGTAAATAAGGTAAATAGTCTTGTGTGTGGCAGTGCCAGGGGCAATTTGTCTAAGTCGATGACTACCTGAAATTATATAAAAAGGTGCAATTTTAATACGCATCATATCACTCAGTAATTTTAAAAAGCTCATTGTACTGCAGTAAAAAAAGCATTTGAAATTGCGCAGTCTAGATGCAGCAACATTATCCTCTTTGGGGTATTGTCCTGAGTTTTGGACCTCGAAAAACTTGTGCTCTTTTGTTTATAAACAATTGAAGTTTTCAAAACGCGCTTTGTAAGCTTAAAATGCGAATAACTCCGGTTATAAAGGGTGATTCATTTAGAGGTACTTTTTGTGATGGGGATTTAATTGCAGATTGCGCATGCGTCGTGTCAACTGAAGTGGCATTCCTGTTCAGTAGTGTTTGACAATTCATAATGGAAAGACTTAGCCCGGCACAGCGTCTACAAATTGTTCAACTTTATTACGAAAATGGGCGTTCTACGAGGAATGTGTATCGGGCGCTTAGAGCAACTTATGGTCCACATAATCGGCCTACCGAACGCACAATTCGCTCTACCATCAATAAGTTTGAGACCCAATTTTCATTATTGGATAATGCTCGACCGAATAGACCACATCCAGCACGTAGTGAAGAAAATATAAGGGCGGTAGCGGAGAGTGTACGCGAAGACCGTGAAGTGTCGATTCGTCGCCGTTCTCAACAGCTTGGCCTGTCATATTCAACAACTTGGCGTATTTTACGTAAGGATCTTTCTTTAAAAGCATACAAAATTCAACTAGTGCAACAACTGAAGCCGACCAACCTTCCGAATCGTTTCCGTTTTAGTCGTTGGGCTCTTGACAAGCTTGCAGAAGATCCACTGTTTTCGAGAAAAATTTTGTTCACCGATGAGGCCCATTTTTGGCTTAATGGGTTCGTGAATAAACAAAATGCCCGTATTTGGGGTGATGAACAACCTGAAGAGGTTTAAGAGCTGCCATTAAATCCAGAAAAAACAACTGTTTGGTGTGGTTTATGGGCCGGTGGAATAATCGGTCCATATTTCTTCAAAACAGAGGCCGGCCGGAATGTTACTGTGAATGGTGACCGTTATCGCGCCATGATAACAGATTATTTGATGCCAGAAATTGAAGCCCGTGGTCTCGACGAAATTTGGTTCCAACAAGATGGCGCCACTTGCCATACAGCCCGTGAAACCATGGCTTTACTGCGAGAGCAATTCGGCGAACAGATCATTTCACGCTTTGGACCAGTGAATTGGCCGGCTAGATCATGTGACATCACACCTCTTGACTTTTTCCTTTGGGGCTATGTAAAGTCCAAAGTCTACATGGATAAGCCAGCTACAATTGAGGCATTGGAGGCCAATATTACTCGAGTCATTGGCCAAATACCACCCGAAATACTCACACGCGTCATTGAAAATTGGAACTTCAGAATGGACGTTGTTAACCGTAGTCGCGGACAACATTTGAAAGAAATTATTTTTAAGAAGTAATTGTAAAGAATGGTTCTTTTATATGATAATAAAGGTTATAAAATAAAATTGTTTTTATTCATTTTTTTTATTTAAAAAAAAAAGTACCTCTAAATGAATCACCCTTTATAAGTCGGATCGAGACAAAAAAAAACCGGTCAAGTGCAAGTTGAACTTGCACAATTAGTGTTCCGTACGTTGATTGTTTTTAAAATAAAATTTTTTGTTAGGGTGGTATAAAATGATCAGTGACTTCATAAAACACACCCCAAATGAGTTTTCAACAAAGTTTGTTTCCAATCTTTACTGAAAACTGGTGACCTTGAAATTTTGTTTTTTTTTATATACCAAATAAATTATTAAAGGTAATGCACTCGTGATAATTTTCGTTCAATCTATACCCCGTGGAGAATATTCCAGGATTTTTTCAAAATTTTTTGATCAATATTTTTCGAGATAAGGTAGGGGACAGCAATTTTTTAAAAGTAATACGAAGAAAAGTGTGCGCAAGTATTACATTATATATATATATATATATATATATATATATATATATATATATATATATATATATATATATATATATATATATATATATATTTACTCGTGTTTTCACAAGCTTTCATTTGACACCACACTCGATGACCTAGTAAAAAAATTTTTTTTTCACTTCCGATTTCACCCCTCAAAACGAACCTCTTAAGTCAAAATTTATGTTACGGTGGCATAAAATGATCAGTGACTTCACAAAACACACCACAAATGAGTTTTCAACAAAGTTTGTTTCCAATCTTTACTGAAATCTGATGACCTTGAAATTTTTGTTTTTTTTATATACCATATAAATTATTAAAGGTAATGCACTCGTGATAATTTTCGTTCAATCTACACCCCGTGGAGAATATTTCAGAATTTTTTTCGAAATTTTTGGATAAGTACTTTTCGAGATAAGGCCCGGGACAGCGATTTTTCGCGAATTTTTAAAAATAATACAAAGAAAAGTGCGCGCAAGTATAATATTATATATATATATTTTTTACTCGTGTTTTCACAAGCTTTCATTTGACACCACACTCGATGACCTAGTAAAAAATTTTTTTTTCACTTCCGACTTCACCCCCCAAAACTAACCCCTTAAGTCAAAATTTAATTCTCAAAACTACATGGCTCTGATGAGGCCATCAATTCCTATATTATTACCAAATTTCACCTTTCTATGTCAAATAGTTTCCGAGAAAATCGGGTGTGACAGACAGACAGACAGACAGACAGACAGACAGACAGACAGACAGACAGCCAGACAGACAGACAGACAGACAGACAGACAGACAGACAGACACCGAAGTGATCTTATAAGTGTTCCGTACGGAACACTAAAAAAACACAAGAAACGCACGTATAAATGTCAAAAACGGCTATTAAATGACTTCAAAATTTTTTTTTTAATGGCTTCAGAAAGCTGGCGTCGAGACCTAAATTTTGAAAAAAAAAAGATTCATTTTGGACTAAATGGCATAAAATGGAGGGTAATTCAAATTTTGAATAACAAATTCAACTGTGCCCACTGGGTTCAATATTTTTGTACCAAAATTTTAGGGCATTTTTGCTATAACAAAGGCATATTTTCTAAAAGTTTCATGCTGATTGGTTCACTTAGTCAACCTGTGTAATAAAATGAAAAAAGCAGTTTTTTTTGCCGGTTTTTTCAATTTTGCAGGTTATGTACGCACTTGAGCGATTTAAAGCCAACGAGGATTTGTTGAAAATTTCATTATGAAAAATTTGTTTTTTTTGTCTCGATCCGACTGATATAACCGGAGTTATTCATATTTTAAGCTCAAAAAGCGAGTTTTGAAAATTTAAATTATCTCTAATACATTTTAAATTTCTACATGAAATGAAACGAATTATCTTGTTATTTGTCACTTATTTTTTATTTATCTGCTACTGCAGTTTCGTAGGTTTTCGACATTGTCAAGCGTAATACTACAAACTAAGGTGGTTTATTTATTACCCATCATTAAATTTCGGTGAACTTAAATTAAAATTATTGTTTGCAAATCAAGTATTTGTTGTTAACAGTAAAAGATTTTTTAAATGTTTTTTATGATTATGGACGTATTTATAGGTCTTTAAAGAGGTTTTCTTCCAAATTTCAAGATATATTTTTCAATATATTCTTAAAACTTTTTATGAAATTCCTTCTTCAAAAAATATATTTAAAAAACACTTCTAAAATACGCCAAACAGGGTGGAACTTTGAACATATATTTGATTATTTAAGAGGGTTGTATCCTTATTTTTATTGTGTTTGTAGATCTCTATAGCTTCTAAAATATTTAATTTTCTTCTTTTTTGTGCTTCATGTAATATTTGTATATTATTTATGCCTGGAAAAATATGATTTGTTTGGTGGAAGTGGTTAGCAAAGTTAGAGTTTTCGTTGTTTAATCTTAAAGATGTTTGGGGTTCCTTAAATCTAGTATCCAAATTTCTCCCTGTTTGGCCTATATAACAGCTGTTACATTCATTACATGATAGAAACTTTACATGATGAAACTCCAGAGTCTTTGTATTTATGGGTTTTGTCTTTTACTATACTCTACTTTACTAGATTTAAAGAACATCAAACATTTTATAGATTAAATAAAGAAAACTCCAACTTTGCTAACCACTCCCATCAAGCAAATCATATTTTTTCCAGACCTAAATTATCTACAAATATTACACAAAGCACAAAAAGGAAGAAAATTAAATATTTTAGAAGCTATAGACATCTACAAACACAATAAAAATAAGGATACAACCCTCTTAAATAATCAAAGAGATGTTCAGGATTCCACCCTGTTTGGCGCATTTTAGAAGTGTTTTTTTAGATATATTTTTTGAAGAAGGAATTTTATAAAAAGTTTTAAGAATATATTGAAAAATATTTCTTGAAATTTGGAAGAAAACTTCTTGAAAGACCTGTAAATACATTCATAATCATTAAAAAACATTAAAAAAAAATTTTACTGTTAACAAAAAATACCTAATTTGCAAACAATAATGCCATTTAAAATAATTTTTAATTTAAGTCCACCGAAATTTAATGATGGGTAATTCCAAATTGTACCGGGAAATTTGCTATAAATCGTAAATAAAGCACCTTAGTTTGTAGTATTACACTTGACAATGTAAAAGACCTACGAAATTGCAGTAGCAGATAAATAAAAAATAAGTGACAAATAACAAAATAATTCGTTTCATTTCATGTAGAAATTTAAAATGTGCTGTTAAAAAGTAACGGACACCTCAGTTATACAATTTAAATGGTTTATAAACAAAAGAGCACAATTTTTCCAAAACACAAGACAATACTCCTGGTGATACCCCAGAGAGGACAAAATCATAATATTGTTGTATCGAAACTGCCTATCTCATCATTATTTCGACCTTTTTTTACTGCATTTTCTCAATATTTTTAAATGATATTGTCATTTAGTATGGGCGTTTGTAATTAAGAAATAAACCGGTCAACTGCAAGTCGGCCTTGCGCAATTAGTACGTTGATTCCTTTTAAAATAAAATTTTTTGTTACGGAGGTATAAAATCATCAGTGACTTCATAAAATACACCCCGAATGAGTTTTCAACAAGGTTTTTTTTCCGATCTTTACTGAAACCTGATAACCTCGAAATTTTTGTTTTTTTTTGTATATTCCAGATAAATTATGGTAATGCACTCGTGATAACACCCCACTCGATGACCTAGTAAAAAAAAATTTTTTTGACCCCTGATTTTACCCCCCAAAACTAACCCTTTAAATAAAAATTTAGCTTTCAAAACTACACACGGCTCTGATGAGGCCATCAATTCCTAGATTAGTGCCAAATTTCAACTTTCTATGTCAAATAGTTTCCGAGAAAATCAGGTGCGACAGACGGACAGACAGATACCGAAGTGATCTTATAAGTGTTACGTACGGAACACTAAAGAGGCCATTTTGGAACACTGTAAACAATACCAATTAAAACGGGCAATACAATTTGGCCGGATTAGTTGTCTGTTATGATTGGTTTTGTTAATCCGGCCACATTTTCGTTGCTATAAACATCTTCCTCGCGCTCTTTTCTTTACAGTGTTGTAAAATGGCCTTTTTTTTAATTATAAACGCCCATTGCCTCCAAAAAGGAAAAATTTTTTGGTTTAGACTATATGATATTAATAAGTGGGGAACATTAGTATCCCAAAAAAATAAGAAAATCCCATCCAGTGTTTTATTTTATTGATAAATAAATAAGTTTTTACAAACACAATGAAGAAAAAAAAAATTTTAGTATAAATCGTTTTATTGTTTCTCAAAATATTCGCCTTCGATGTTTTTCTCCGTCAAATAATTGTTTGACGTGCTGTGTGAGAGCTGCCATTGTCATGATGAAGAATGATGCGACGTTTTCAGTTGTTTTTTCTGATTTCATCGATGACTTCTGGCAAACAAATTGTTGCATACCATTCAGCATTACCTGTTCTTCGATCCCCTGGTGGGTTACGACATGTTCGGTATAACCAAAGAAACAGGCCATCATTTTCTTGGAAGTGCTTCGCGAATGAACCATTTTTGTTGGGTTCGGTTCATCCTGGAACACACAAACGGTTGACTGTTGCTTAGTTTCCAGCTCGTACGAATATATCCAAGTTTCGTCTTTTGTTACGAAATTGTATACGGATTTTGCATGTTCTCGGTCGAATTTATTGAGCATTTTCTTACACCAATTGACACGAGCCTGTTTTTGAGTTTCTGAGTCAAATTATGCGGAATCCATTCGGAACAGATCCTCTTTAATCGTACAGCATTGACGTTTTTTGGAATAACAACCGATTTTGGTTTACTTTCACGAAATTCATCGCTGGCGGAAGCACGAAATTCTGCAAGCCAATTGTAAAGATTCATTACCAAAAGTTAAACGAAGCGATTCGAGGCATTTTTGTTGAATTAGGCCTTTACTAAAATCGTAGAAAATCATCCAACGAAAACCTTCACATGAAATTTCCATTTCTTCACAAATTGTTTTTTTTTTTAAATGCGCACTGTAAATAAAGTACTAGGCCAATGTTTAAGCTGCCACTGTTTTAACAATCGCAAATGTCAAATTTTACAATGGTAATGTCATATCTCAATAGTGCTGTCTAGTGGTCGTTTGTACATACATACATTTGGGTTTAACTATATATATACACAAGTAATATATAACAATTATACAACTAAGTCTTGTGTTCCCATTCGCCTTCTCCAAACTTCTCTATCGTTCGCCATCTCTTCTTCCATTCCTCGTGACCTACCTGGTCGTCCTTTTTATTTCTTCCCGATGGTTTCCATGTCGAGAGCCTTTTGGGCCATCTTGTATCGTTCATTCTGAGTAGGTGTCCAAACCATTTTAATCCTCTGTTTTCTATTCTTTGTATAATTGTTTCTGTTGCTGCTGTTCTGTTGCGTATTTCTTGGTTTGTTATGTGTTGGAATTTGGACACTCCGGCGCTTCTTCTCAGGAATCCATCTCTATCGTCGTTATTTTTCTTTTATCCTCTTCTTTCATTACCCACAGTTCACTATCATAACTTAAAACCGATTCTACCATTGTTCTTCCAATTCTCTTTTTGTTTTGTGTAGTTATGTTTTGATCCCACCATATTGAGTTAAGAGCTCCTATGATCCTCCTGGCTTTTTGTATTTTATTCTGTATTTCCTTTTTACCTATACCATTTTTATTGTCAATCCTAGATATTTAAATTCCTTGACTTGTTTGACATGTGTATCGTTGTTAATTAAGATAACAAATTCTATTTCCGAGTTCATAACCAACGTCTTTTCAAGGCTCACCTTTAGTCCTCATTCCTTGTAGTTTGTGTATAATCTCTTCAATACATATTCCATATCGAATGCATCTTGTGTTATTATTACTTGGTCGTCTGCAAAGTTTAACGATAATAGGTGTTTATCACTAATGGGGATGCCCATGCTTTGGCAAGTGCGGTTCCATTTCTTTAGAGCGTTGTCTACAAATATATTAAATAAGATTGGTGAAAGGCAACACCCTTGTCTTAGACCTTTTGTAATGTGGATAGCTTCCGAGAGATAGCATCCTTGTTTCACATATCCTATATTTTCATTATATAACTCTTTTATTGTTGTTATTATTCCTTCTTTTATCCCTACTGTTCTCAAGACCTGCCAAAGTTTATTTCTCGGTGCACTATCGTATGCCTTCTTAAGCTCTATAAAGGTCATATGTATTTCGTCATCTTTTTGGATCTTCTTTTCTATCAATTGTTGTAAAGTAAACAAGTTGTCTATACACGACCGGCTCGGAGTAAATCCGCTTTGGTTTTCGGATATCTTTCCTTTAATTGTTTTTCTTATTCTATTCTGCAATATTTTACCGTACAATCTGCTCATAGTGCTTGTAACGCATATGCCTCTATAATTATTATTTCTTATAAATTGATGAAATGTAACTTTTTTTCCATTCGATAGGTGTTCTTCCTTGTGATATACGAGGCATGTTTTTTAAGTAAGTACCGTTTTGGAATTAAAAAAAGACGTGCAAAGATATCGCTATAATTTTATTTTTACATGAAAGCCTGTACCTTAATCTACTTTTCTACATAATTTCCGTGAATATTGAGGCACTTGTCATAACGTGGCACCAGTTTTTGAATACCCTCCTCGTAAAATTCTGCCGCCTGACTTGTTAACCACTGTATCACAAATGTTTTGACTTCGTTATCGTCTTGAAGACGCTGACCACCCAGGTGCTTCTTCAAGTGCAGGAACAAATGGTAGTCGCTGGGCGCCAGATCAGGGCTGTATGGAGGATGATCTAGAGTTTCCCATTTAAAAGATTTGATGAGATCTTTGGTCCGATTAGCCACATGTGGACGGGCATTGTCATGCAGCAAAACGATACCCTTACTCAACTTGCCACGTCTTTTGTTCTGGATTGCACGACGCAGATTGTTCAATGTCTCACAATAAGACGCTGCATTGATTGTCTCATTACGAGGCAGAAACTCCACTAGCAATACTCCTTTTCTGTCCCAAAAAACTGTGCACATGATTTTGCGGGCAGAAAATTGTTTGCTTAAACTTCACTTTTTTGGGTGATGATGAATGTCGCCATTCCATGGATTGTTGTTTCGATTCTGGTGTGACGTAGGCCACCCATGTTTCGTCACCAGTAACAATTTGGTCTAAAAAATGTTCACCTTCATTGTGGTACCGCTCAAGGAAAGTCAATGCACTGCCTAAACGTTGGGTTTTGTGCAAATCCGTCAACATTTTTGGAACCCAACGTGAACACAATTTCCGGTAATTCAAGTTCTCGGTCACAATGCGATACAAAACACTACGAGAATATTGAGGAAAGCAGTCGCACAATGATGAAATTGTAAAGCGTCTGTTTTCTCTCACCTTTTCGTCCACTTTCTGCACCAAATCTTCATTAACGACCGAAGGACGCCCACTCCGTTCTTCATCATGCACATTTGTGCGGCCATCTTTAAATGCTCTCACCCATTTCCTTACCATTCCATCACTCATAATGTTTTGTCCGTAAACTTCACAGATCTCACGATGAATATCGATCGGTTTTACGCCTTTAGCACTAAGAAATCGTATAACAGCCCGTACTTCACAATCGGCGGGACTCACGATTGTCGGAGGCATCTTAAACACTCAGTAAACAACGTATACAATGAAGAATCAGACTGTAATGGCGTCAGTGCGTAGACATGAGATGTAGGTTACCAGCGCGCATGCGCGGAACGCCGACCGTATCGCTGCGGCGGCGGAATCGCAAAACGGTACTTACTCAAAAAACATGCCTCGTACAATTATTAATTAAGCTAGTTATTGTTCTCCACATGGTTATACCTCCATTTTTAATGATTTCGGCAGAGATATCACCTGGTCCGGCCGCTCTCTTCCATTCTTCATCGTTTTTAGATTTGCTTGTACTTCCTTCATGGTTATTTCGTTCGTCCTTTCCCTCTGTGTCTTCTGATTCATTATCCTCTATACTAAGGAATTCTTGTCTGTTTTCAGTTAGTAATATTTCGTAATAATTTTTCCATTCTTCCAGGGGTATTAAATTTACGACCCTCTCTTTGTTGTTCGTTTTCATATTTTTGATGGTTTGCCACACTTTTGTCGATTGTGCTCCTCCAATATACGCGTTCATCTGTGCACATTTTCGTTCCCAGTATCATTTTTTTCTTTTTTTATTTTACGTACCTCTCTATTTTTTCTTTGTATTCTGTCCGGGTAGTTTCTGACTTGTATGTTAAATATTTTTGGTGTAATCTATTTTTTTTTTCCCTCTATTAGTTCTTTTAATTCTTCTGTTATGTAATATCTGCATGTTTTTTTTTTCTTCCCACTTATACTCTCCTAAAGTTTCTCCCACCTCGTGGATCACTTTTTTTAATGCGTTCATATTCTTGCTCTATATCTTCGGTTGGTTTCAGTGTAAGTAATTCATTGTGTAATCTTCTTTGATAAAGCTCTTTAATACTTTCGTGTTGAAATAGATAAGTTTTGTATCTTTTCATTTTTATTTCTATCTTGTCTTCGTCTGTGGGATAAGTTTGTAAGTTTTTATTGTTTTTTTTGGTGAAAAAGGGAACCCTATTTTAGTAGTCAATGGATGGTGATCTGTGTCACAGTTGGCTCCTCTCTTAACTCTGGTGTTGTATATCTTGACTGTGGATTGAACTTTAGTTATAATATAATCTATTATGGATTTCTGATTTAATGATGGTCTCTCCCAAGTAAAGCGATGAATATTGTAGTGGGGAAAGAAAATATTTGTTAATTTCAGATCACATTGATTACAAAGTTCTAGGACCCTCTCTCCATTATTACTTTCCCCGTCTTTTGCGTAGTTTCCTACTGTTACGTTATTTGTTTGGCTTTTAACTCTCGCATTTAGGTCCCCTGCGATTATCACGTCATAAGAGGGATTGATGCTACTCATAGTTTTGGTAAGGTCTTCATAAAACTGATCCTTTGTTTGATTGTTCTCTGAATCTACTGGCGCATACACTCCAATAATATTTAGGTTGTAACCGTACATTTTTAATTTTAGGAGAATTATTCTGTCTGTGTGTCTGTTAAGCGTTTTTTACAGGTATTGAGTTGCTAGCTCAATGCCCCAACCCCCTTCCGGAGAACCAGATTTTTCTGTCAGGGTTTTCTTCCCTTAGCCAATAGGGTCCAGTTATTTTAGGGCGCCGGAAACTCGCCTCTCACCGTCTCTCGCCTGTTCCATGGTCGTTTGTAAAAACTTAAAAGGCGACTTTCGTACTCAACACCACTTGATCACAAATAGCTGGTTGTATGTTAATGTGTGGTTTACAGATGTGAGTTCAAACTTTTAAAGTTGTTTATGAGATAGCGCTGCTTAGAGGCTGGGAAAAAAAAATCAGTCCGGGAACTTTTTGGACAGATGATTTATATATTGAAATGTTAAATACGAGGCATGTTTTTTAAGTAAGTACCGTTTTGCGATTCCGCCGCCGCAGCGATACGGTCGGCGTTCCGCGCATGCGCGCTGGTAACCTACATCTCATGTCTACGCACTGACGCCATTACAGTCTGATTCTTCATTGTATACGTTGTTTACTGAGTGTTTAAGATGCCTCCGACAATCGTGAGTCCCGCCGATTGTGAAGTACGGGCTGTTATACGATTTCTTAGTGCTAAAGGCGTAAAACCGATCGATCTGTGAAGTTTACGGACAAAACATTATGAGTGATGGAATGGTAAGGAAATGGGTGAGAGCATTTAAAGATGGCCGCACAAATGTGCATGATGAAGAACGGAGTGGGCGTCCTTCGGTCGTTAATGAAGATTTGGTGCAGAAAGTGGACGAAAAGGTGAGAGAAAACAGACGCTTTACAATTTCATCATTGTGCGACTGCTTTCCTCAATATTCTCGTAGTGTTTTGTATCGCATTGTGACCGAGAACTTGAATTACCGGAAATTGTGTTCACGTTGGGTTCCAAAAATGTTGACGGATTTGCACAAAACCCAACGTTTAGGCAGTGCATTGACTTTCCTTGAGCGGTACCACAATGAAGGTGAACATTTTTTAGACCAAATTGTTACTGGTGACGAAACATGGGTGGCCTACGTCACACCAGAATCGAAACAACAATCCATGGAATGGCGACATTCATCATCACCCAAAAAAGTGAAGTTTAAGCAAACAATTTCTGCCCGCAAAATCATGTGCACATTTTTTTTTGGGACAGAAAAAAGGAGTATTGCTAGTGGAGTTTCTGCCTCGTAATGAGACAATCAATGCAGCGTCTTATTGTGAGACATTGAACAATCTGCGTCGTGCAATCCAGAACAAAAGACGTGGCAAGTTGAGTAAGGGTATCGTTTTGCTGCATGACAATGCCCGTCCACATGTGGCTAATCGGACCAAAGATCTCATCAAATCTTTTAAATGGGAAACTCTAGATCATCCTCCATACAGCCCTGATCTGGCGCCCAGCGACTACCATTTGTTCCTGCACTTGAAGAAGCACCTGGGTGGTCAGCGTCTTCAAGACGATAACGAAGTCAAAACATTTGTGATACAGTGGTTAACAAGTCAGGCGGCAGAATTTTATGAGGAGGGTATTCAAAAACTGGTGCCACGTTATGACAAGTGCCTCAATATTCACGGAAATTATGTAGAAAAGTAGATTAAGGTACAGGCTTTCATGTAAAAATAAAATTATAGCGATATCTTTGCACGTCTTTTTTTAATTCCAAAACGGTACTTACTTAAAAAACATGCCTCGTATTATAATGCAACAAACACATTTAGGTTATCTGACTATTATAATACCGTAGAGACTCGATTAACCGGACTAATTCTTGTCGTTAGACATTCGGATAATCGAAAATCCGGATAATCGAATGTATGAAGAAAAGCGGTTTTTGTACATATTATTGCATAATACATAATGCTAGGTAATTATTTAAAACAACAAAAAAACAAATTAAACTTATTAACAAAAATCAATGTTTATTAAGAGATGACATATTTTCTTAAATTACTAAAATACTGCAACCTTAATCATGAAATAATATACATAAGTACATATGTATGTACATGCTAGTTTAATTTGTTTAAAATATTTGGTAATTTTCATTTGGTAATCAAGAAATAAATGTATTTAGTTTAAAGGGTTAAAATATTTGGTAATTGCCATTTGACGTAAGCCAGTTTTTCTCTTCATTACTGCTACATCACCAATTCGTTTTAGCTATAGTAAACTCACAGTATCACACTCTGTTTGTTTTTCGAACCATTTGAGAACTGTTTCCAGGGCCTGAAGTGCTTCCGCATGAGATGGTCCTGCATCATTTTCCACATCTACGTTTTCTTCTGTTTCATCTTCTTGCATTTCCTGCTCTTCGTTTACCTGCAATATGTTTTCAACAATTTCGTCATCCGACATAATCTGAAAACCTTGATCATTACTGTCACAAGTGAGTCACTCTTTCATATCATCAGCATCACATTCCTGGCATATTTGTACGTTTAACATTAGCTCATTTATATCCTTCAAAATAGAATCATCCGTATTGGTTATTGAATTTTCGTTCTCCCGCATTAGTACTCCGTTCCAAGCTTTGCTCAAAGTCTTCCTTTCAATCAAATCCCACGCATCTACAACCATGTAACAACACTCCTTTAAATTCATTTGCTTGAAAAATGACAAAACGACTTCTACGTCATCTTCATCAACAGATAACAATCTATGTAAAACTTGTTTTCTATAAAGTCGTTTTAATGTTTCAATAACACTTTGAGCCATTGGTTGTAGCAAGGATGTCACATTAGGGGACAAAAATGTTACTTTAAACTTTCCATTTTCTCTCTCTAACAGTTCAGCCGAAGGATGGGTTGGCGCGTTATCCAGTAAAAGTAGGACATTTCCTTGTTTGCCAATTTCGTTTTGATATTGTTTTACTTCAGGGATGAGTGTTGTCATACCAGTCAATGAATATTTCGGAGTTCATCCATGCGCTTTTTTGGTTTTTGTAATTTAAAGGTACCCTGGTATTTTTGAAGCATCTGGGGTTTTTTGATTTTCCGATGAGGAGCAAAGGTATTTTATGGGCCCCGGTAGCCTTAGCGCAAACTAAGATTGTTACTCGCTCTTTACTAGTTTTATATCCTGGAGCTGAATTCTCTCGCCGAAAAGCTAAAGATTTCGACGGTAATAATTTCCAGTTTAATCCGGTTTCATCAGCATTATAAACAAAATCCAAGTCGTAGTCATTTTCATCCAATTCCTTCTTAAAACCATCTTTAAAAGAATTTGCACATTTTTTCACCTTGTATTTCCAATTCGCGAATTCCATGACGAGATTTAAATCTGTACAACCATCCGTTACTCGCCACAAACGATTCATCGCCACCTATTTTTTTATTTAACTGTAATGCTTTTTCACAGAGCAAAAGACCAGATATTGGTTGTCCAGTTGCTCGTTTTTGTAAAAAACCAACAATACAAAGCTTCTTCTAAAAGTTCATTTTTCGGTTTCTTCATCACTTTTCGATGTTTACTCTCGTCTTCACTATCTAATTTGCAAGTGTACTTCAAAATTGAATCGGTATTCTTCTTAATATTACTTATCGTGGATGTACCTACACCATACTTATCAGCTAACTTACGGTTTCTTCTTTTTTTAATGAATCAATAATATTTATTTTATCTTTAAGCGATAACACCACTCTCTTACGCTTCGACATTTTTAAGTACAGACGTGACACGACACAGCAAACTAACTAAAACAATAACAAAACGCGTGGGGCAGAGATAGCGCGGGGCGCGGAAGGGTAATGCAAGTTTCGACATGTCCGTGCATGCATGGATTCGACTTGAAGGTATAAAGTTATTTGATCGCGGTTGGTAGTTCGGATAATCGCGAATCCCTATAACTGAGGGCCGGATAATCGAGTTTCCACTGTATATATTTTTCAATCCTTGGATTTTGGTGCGTTTATATTGTTAGTTTTCAATTTCCTGGCTTTTACGGCTTTTCCTTCGTTACATCATACCTAACGTTTATCCAGTTATTTATTTGGCGTTTCGACAACCGTTTAGCAAATGTCGACATGACTTTCTTCGCACTGTCAAATTAAGCTGTGAAAAAGGATGATTTTTGAATAGATTTCACTGTACCAGTAGGAATTTACCTATGGTAAGGTAGTTGTCGTTAATAGTACGATGGCTCCTATTGACGTCAAAAAGGAATATGGACGAATTTGAAATATCGATTGAAACACTTTTTATGTTTAATACGATATAAAAAAAAAAACTCTGTTAGGAATATTTTTCTCTGTGTTATTCTGTTAAAATATACCAAAGTGTGAAAAATGTTGTTTTTCAGAAACTTTGGACCCATTAGCCTCAGTAGAGAATTACAGATTCTAAGATAATCTCTCGCATATACTCATCAACCACATAAAGATATCTAAAGTATTTTTTAAAACTAACCTTTTGTATTGGTTCATTTCTAATTACTTTTTCTTCGCATATTGATAGTTCGAGGTGTTTACTGCTTAATTCTTCCTGAGATATTTCGAATTCAAAAGTCTCGTCAAAAACTGGATTTTTACTCGTCCTGATTACCTAAAATTAAATTTTAAAGTTAATAATTAGTTTAGGTTTATTAAACATAAGCGTTGGAAATATTTTTATACGAGTAAAAAATATATACAGTGTGTCAAGTATGAACATGACTGCTCGAATTCTTAAAAAAATGTGTGTAACAACGGCGCAATTATCTTTGTAAGTTGTCCAATCGTCTCCTATATCAATAATCGCCTGAGATCTTCGAGGCATGCTGTCGGCAACATTTTCTGCATACTCTGCAAATTTTTCGAATCTCGCAAGGTAACTGTGTCAAAATCCTCAAAGTTTATCCTTTGAGCTTTCTCTTTACAAGGGACCAAACGTTTCCGACGCAATAGGTGCATTTAACTTAAATTCTGTTGGATTAAATATGGATTTTATTTGCAAATATACTTGACGGGAATTCGAAAACATTTCATATAGTATTTTTATTAGTACTCCGTACGGAACACTTATTAGATCACTTCGGTGTCACACACAATTTTTTTCTGAAACTATTTAACGTAGAATGTTGAAATTTGGCACTAATATAGAAATAGATGGCCCCATTAGAGTTGTATAGTTTTGAAAGTTAAATTTTGGGGGGTGAAATCGGAAGTGTGACAAAATTTTTTTACCAGGTCATTAAAAATATATAACACGTAGGCTGAAAAGTTTTTAGTCTGACATATAGATGTCGCCCTTTTCAAAAAATCCATACGATTTTTAGGAAGTACCAACCTTCAAACGATACGTGTCAAAATTTTATGACATTTTTGACGATTAGTTTACAAGTTACAGTGGTTTTAGTGACGCTAGTTTTGATATTTGTAAAACAATGGAGAAAATTGAATTTTGCGTGCTAATTAAGTATTGTTTTTTAATGGGAAAAAATACCGTTCAAGCAAACCGATGGCTTGATAAGTGTTACGGGGACTCTGCCCCTAGAAAATCATTCATCATTTACTGATATGCTAAATTTAAACGCGATCGTACAGATACAAATTATGTTGAACACTCTGGACACCCAAATGAGATGGTTATGCTGAAAAACATAAAAAAAATCCACAAAATTGTTTTGGATAACAGTAAAGTTAACTTGCGTGAGATAGCTGACACCCCAAAGATATCAGAAGAACGTGTTAGTCATATTTTGAATGAATATTTGGGCATGAGAAATGTTCGAAATGGCTACCGCGTTTGCTCACAGTGGACCAAAAACAACAACGTGTTGATGATTCTAAGCGTTGTTTAGACCCGTCTAAACGTAATAAAAAGAATTTTTTCATGCGATATGTGACAATGGATGAAACATAAATCCACCACCACATACAGGAATCAAATAAGCAGTCAGCTGAGTGGACAGCAGCCGGTGAAAGCCGCCCGAAGCGACCAAAGACAAAATAGTCGGCTGGGAAGGTTTTGGTCTCTTTATTTTGGGATGCGCATTGTATAATTTTCATCAATTATGCTGAGAAGGGAAAAAACTATCAATACCGAATATTATATAAAATTATTGGTGCATTGGAGGCAGAAATCGCAAAGAAACGGTCCCAAATGAACAAGAAAAAAAAGTACTCTTTCATCAAGACAATGCACCGTGTCATAAGTCAATGTTTATGATGGCAAAATTGCATGAATTGAAGTCCGAATTAGTTCCTCATCCACCGTATTCTCCAGATTTGGCACCCAGCGACTATTATCTATTCGCAGACCTCAAAAAAATGTTCGCGGAAAAGAGCTGGTGAAAGCCCTCCGTAGCGACCAGGCTTAACAGTCGGCTGGGAAGGTTTTGGCCTCTGTACTTTGGAATGCGCATGGAATAATTTTCATCGACTATGCTGAGAAGGGAAAAAACCATTAATAGCGAATATTATATAAAGTTAATGGTAATCAATCAAGACAATGCACCATGTCACAAGTCAATGGTTGCGATGGCAAAATTGCATGAATTTAAGTTCGAATTGCTTTCTTATCCACCGTATTCTCCAGATTTGTCCCCCAGCGACTATTATCTATTCGTAGACTTCAAAAAAATGCTCGCGGGAAAGAAAGGTATAGGAATGTTAGAAAAGCGTTGGACTGATTATATCGCTCTTGAAGGAGACTATATTGATGAATAAAGTCGAATTTTGCAAAAAAAGTATTTTAAGTAGCTAGACCAAAATCTTGTCTGCCTACCTGTATGATGTAATACTTTAGTATTATTTTTTAAAAAATTGCCAACAAGCCCTTTTCCTCCCCTTATCTCGAAAAGCACTGATCAAAAAATTTAAAAAAAATTCTGGAATATTCTCCACACGGTGTAGATTGAACGAAAATTATCACACGTGCATTACTTTTGATAATTTATCTGGTTTATAAAAAAAAATGTCAAGGTCATCAGTTTTCAATAACTATCGGAAACAAACTTTGTTGAAAACTCATTTGGACTGTGTTTTGTGAAGTCTAAAAAAATATTTTCAAGGGAATCACAGTACGGAATACTAACTGCGCAAGTCCAACTTGCGCTTGACCGGTTTTATTTTTAAAATCAAGCTGGAGATCATTGTAGGGGTACTTTTCAGAGTTTAAAAAGACTTTTATGTTTCTTTCATTTCATTCATTATCAGGTTTGGAAAGCAATTAATATACGACTCGGAGTCTCAATTCTCATACAAGTTTTTCAGGCCAATTGTGTCTTGTAATTTGGAACTAATTCCCAACTCCGGAAAATGGTAAGAATGACGCTATCTCAGTTAAAAAGTTTAATACGAGCTAGCTCTAGAGGGATGGCTACAATAAGATCAGGAATTTTTATAGGTAATACGTCGTCTTGATGAATTAGTTGAAATGAAATTTACTGTCCTTTGTGTATCCTACAGGATATGTATAAATAATGATATTAGTGGCATAGATAGTGCCACAAAGTTTAAAAATCAGTTCGGCTTTTACGCAGAATTAAAAAAAAATAGTTTTAAAATAATTAGGCACTTTAATTTCATTATTTTGCGTAAATTAAATAATAAAACTGTCAATCATTTTTTTAAAAATCTTCACTTTAATTAATTGACAGTATAGTTCTCGGAATTAAACAAAGTTGTTTACTTGTATCAATTAAAACCTTTGTGAGATAAGTTGTTGCGAACCAATGATTTGAATTTTTGTTTCTTTTTTTAGAAAAAAAACAAATTAAAAAAGTCTACGTGACTTAATAATTATTATTTTTAAGTATCCTTAACAAAAATTATGTGCATTTTATTATCTTTTAAGGTCGCTTAATAGACAAGATTTATATGGAACACGTAGGCTGGAAAGTGCTAGCTACTTAAAATACATTTTTTTGCAAAATTCGTTTTTTTTTTTCATCAATATAGTCTCCTTCAAGAGCGATACAATTACCCCACGCTTTTCTAACAATTTTATACCTTTCTTGTAGAAGGATTTGTCTTTGCTTTCAAAATAGGTCTTAGTTTCGGCGATAACTTCTTCACTGGAGTCAAATCTCTTTCCTGCGAGCATTTTTTTGAGGTCTGCGAACAGATAATAGTCGCTGGGGGACAAATCTGGAGAATACGATGGATGAGGAAGCAACTCAAACTTCAATTCATGCAATTTTCCCATCGTAACTATTGATTTGTGACACGGTGCATTGTCTTGATGAAAGAGCACTTTTATCTTGTTGACTTAGGGCCCTTTCATTGCGATTTCTGACTTCAAACGCACCAATAACTGTATATAATATTCGCTATCGATAGTTTTCCCCTTTTCAGCATAGCCGATGAAAATTATTCCATGCGCATCCCAAAATACAGAGGCCAAAATCTTCCCAGCCGATTGTTGTGTCTTCGGTCGACTTTCATCGGCTGCTGTTCACTCAGCTCACTGCCGATTTGATTCCGGTGTGTAGTGGTAGATCCACGTTTCATCCATTGCCACATATCGCATTAAAAATCCTTTTTATTGCGCTTAAACAGGTCCAAACAGCGTTCAGAATCATCAACACATTGTTGTTTTTGGTCCACTGAGAGCAAACGCGGTATCCATTTCGAACAGGGCTTTCTCATGCCCAAATGTCGCTGGGGGCCAAATCTGGAGAATACGATGACGAACACGTTCTTTTGATATCTTTGGGGTGTCGGCTATCTCGCGCAATTTTACTTTACGGTCATTCAAAACAATTTTGTGAATTTTTTTTGATGTTTTCCAGTGTAACCACCTCATTTGGGCGTCCAGAGCGTTCAGTATCATTTGTATCTGTACGACCGCGTTTAATTTCAGCATACCAGTAAATGAAGAGTGATTTTCCAGGGATAGAGTCCCCGGTAACACTTATCAAGCCATTGCTTTGCTTGAACGGTATTTTTTCCCATCAAAAAACAGTGTTTAATCGACCCACGAAATTCGATTTTTTCCATTGTTATGAAAATCGCAAAAGCAGCGTCACTAAAACCACTGTAACTTGAAAACTAATCGTCGAAATGTCATTAAATTTTGACACGTATCGTTTGAAGGTTGATACTTCCTAAAAATCAGATGGATTTTTTGAAAAGGACATCTATGAGTGTGTTATATAATGTTATCTATTAGTAATTAAGGAAAACGCGCAAAGTTTTAATATATAATGTTTTTCTATGCGACTATTGGCTAGATTAATACCTTTAGACTAGAGCTCTCGAGTTGTTTTGTTCCAACTAAAAAAATTTTACATCCCAAGAAACGACGTCGGATCCACAGTTTTCGATAATGGCTTAAACTGTGCAAGATTCGAAGATTTTACTCTAATGGTCACAATAGGTGCCTAATCCCCAAATCCTAAACCCCTTACACCAAAGCAGAAACTAGCAAGAAACGAAATTTGTCGAGAATATTTGGCCGTTCTAGAGTATGATAAGAGTTATTTTTCGTGAATTGGTACAGACGACTTCTGGAAAGTTCATGTCAACCGTTGTTCTGAAGCCATCAATGACTTTTGCGTAATGAATATATGAAAAAGGGTCCACAATTATTGTGATGTGTCAAAGTGCCGAAACATACATTTCTGTAGTTCACAGCACCTTTTAGACAACGCGGTAGTGCTGTCTCGGACGTTATTGCATTTCTGCGAACTACTATCTATGTGCATAGTCAGGCCAAATATACTTAAATAATTTAATAAATAAGTATACCGATCTGCGGGATTGAACCCTCGACCTTCTTCACCGTAAACAGGGTACTACCTTACGGAGCCACGCGCCGCCAAGCACAGGAGGTTTACAGAAGAACGATTCAACACCTGAACCAGACCATTAGAGTAAAATCTCCGAATCTTGCACAGTCTAAGCCATTATGGAAAGCTGGGGGTCTGACGTCGTTTTTTGGGATGCAAAATTTTTTTAGTTGGAATAGGCTCGAGAGCTCCAGTCCAAGGGTATTAATCTAACCAACAGTCACGTAGAAAAATATTATATATTAAAACTTTGCGCGTTTTCCTTAATTGATAGTAGATAACACATAGATGTCGCCCTTTTCAAAAAATCCATATGATTTTTAGGAAGTACCAATCTTCAAACGATACGTGTCAAAATTTAATCACATTTCGACGATTAGTTTGCAAGTTACACTGGTTTTAGTGACGCTACTTGTGATATTTTCAAAACAATGGAAAAAATCAAATTTCGTATGTTGATTAAACACTGTGTTTTGATGGGAAAAGATACCGTTCAAGCAAAGTAATGGCTTGGTAAGTGTTACGGGGACTCTGCCCCTGGAAAATCACTCTTCATTTACTGGTATGTGAATTTAAACGCGGTCGTACAGACACAAATGATGCTGAACGCTTTGGACGCCCAAATGTGGTGGTTATACCGGAAAACATTAAAAAAAATAACAAAGTTGTTTTGGATGACCGAAGAGTCAAATTGCGTAAGATAGCTGACACCCTAAAGATATCAAAAGAACGTGTTGCATGCATTTTGCATGAACATTTGGGCACGAGAAACCTTTGTTCGAAATGGGTACCGCATTTGCTAACAGTGGACCAAAAACAACAACGTGTTGTTGATTCTGAGCGCTGTTTGGACCTGTTTAAGCCCAATAAAAAAAATTTTTTCATGCGACATGTGGCAATGGATGAAACATGGATCCACCACTACACACCAGAATTAAATCGACAGTCAGCTGAGGGGACAGCAGCCGGTGAAAACCGCCCGAAGCGACCAAAGACACAATAGTCGGCTGGGAACGTTTTAGCCTCTGTATTTTGGGATGCGCATGGAATAATTGCCATCGACTATGCTGAGAAGCGAAAAACCATCAATAGCGAATATTATATAAAGTTATTGGTGTACTCTTTCACAAGACACACACACACAGTGCACCGTGTCACAAGTCAACGGTTAGGATGGCAAAATTGCATGAATTGAAGTTCTAATTGCTTCCTCATCGACCGTATTCTTCAGATTTGGCACCCAGCGACTATTATCTATTCGCAGACCTCAAAAAATGCTTACAGGAAAGAGATTTGGCTCCAATGAAGAAGTATCGCCGAAACTAAGGCCTATTTAGAAGACAAAAACAAATTCCTCTACAAGAAAGATATAGAAATGTTAGAAAAGCGTTGAACTGATTGTATCGCTCTTGAAGGAGACTATATAGATGAATAAAGTCGAATTTTGCAAAAAAATATATAGGAAACTGGACCACAGTTAGGACGTGCCATACGGACGGAACTGGAAATAACTTTTATATGCATTAGACATTTCTGAATTGGTTTTATTGGATTGTTGTTCTATTAAAAACAGTTTCGTTTTTTGCCAGTTTCTGCTTTGTCTAAGGAGTTTAGGATTTAGGAGTTTAACATCTATTGTGTAGAGGTTTTTTTAAGCCTAAATTTAGGCTCGACCCCGTAGAAACGGTTTGATCCAAAATTTTAAGTGAAAATATAATGGGTCGTCATTGTTTTACATCTGAGATATAATTTCGTGATTAAATTTTGGTTTATTTTCCACTTAAGTGAGAATCTTGATAACTGTGCGATCCTTGAAATTAGTTCTCGTTTTTCGAAAGGAGAAATTCGTAAAAACTGCGAAAAGCAACGTATTCGTACACAGTTTCGCCGAAGTACTTAGAACAGCTATAATAATTTTATAACCAAGCAATTTTAGTGTTCCGTACCAAAATTGAAAAACGGAACACTTATGGAATCACTGCGATGTCTGTCTGTCACAGCTGATTTTCTCCGAAACTATTTGCAAGTTAAATTTTGACTAAGGGGTCAGTTAATTTAAATGTGACTGCACATATATTTTTTTATTTTAACAGTATTGATGGTCAGAGCTTGAAATTACAGTCTATCAAGTAAGAACGTGACTGCTCGTATTCTTAAAAAAAATGTATTTCGAGAACATTTTTTGCCATCAATATATCCTTTGGTGTGCTAACAACGGCGCAATTGCGCTAGTAAGTTGTCCAATTGCCTTCTGCATCAATAATCGCCTAGCCTCTTCGACGCAGGTTGTCGACGAGATCTTCTGCATATTCTACAAATTTTTCGAATCTCGCGAGACAACTGAGTAACAGTCCTCTCCTCTGAGCTTTCCCTTTACAAGAGACCAAACGTTTTCAATAGAGTTGACATCCAGCGATTCTGAGAGCCACTCTAGTATCTTATCGTGGGCCCAAGCGAGCCGCTTTGCGACGTGATTTTCGCCCAGTAAAGGTACCTTCAACGTGCTTCGGAATTTGACATCATGAGCACGAAGATGTTGTCGAATGGTCAGTCACAGATTTTCTTAATTTTGCAGCTCTTTGATGCAAAGTCAATTTCGGGGGCTTGTGAAAACAAATGCACGTTTTTCGGCTTCCGAAGTGTCCTTGCTTACCGAGCCACGTTTTGGCTAAAACGATTTATCCACTTCTTCACAAACGACACCGACTTTTTAATATATTTGGCGGTCGCAGAAATGGGTCATTTTAGGCCCCTTTGCATGGAAACAAAGAAAGACTGCATCGAACCGACGCGCAAAACAGGTGCTCATTTTGAATTTTATGTGATTTCGACGAAACATCGAAATCGACTGATGGTTTTACTAAAATGCGTCGTAGACAAAGGTTCCCTCTACCGTTTTTTTGTTGAATCGCATATACCAGAAATGAATTATCGCGGACACGTTCTTACTTAATAGACTGTAAGTCTTAATTCGACCCGATTTAAGACCTCCATTTCGGAGGTGATTAATCATACCTGCGTTTTCCTTTTAGTATTCTTATGCCTCTCTGGTAGTATATATAGTTTAACATATAGTCCTTTAGTTTCATCGAAAAGTAGGTCTCTGAAAATAAAAGAATTAAAAATAGGATATATACTCGTAATTGATAACTGAGATCGTACCACGACTATTGATAGCTAGTTAGTCTAGACCAGGGGTTCCCAATCTTTTTTTTACCGCGATTCCCTTTACAGGTTGCAATTTTTATGCGACGCCCTTCTAAAAGAAGATATCTGTGTGGGGCTCTAGCAGACAATAAAATTACGTACTTTATTATTCAAAAACTCCAAAGAATATAGAGTCTTAATTATTATTTATCAGAAAACATAAAAAACTACAAACAATACAATTAATAAGAAGGACGAGCTTGTTTTTCTGAGCATAATTTCTGAAATCGGGGCTGAAGCTTTGAAATTGCTACTCTCATTTCTTTTGCTAAATTTATTTGTGACCTATACTTCGATTTGATCACAGCAACTGCAGAAAAGCCAGTTTCACCCAAGTACGTCGTAGCAAATGGTAAAAGAACCCTCAAAGCCGTAGTAATGATAGTAGGATACAGTTTGTCTTTATCGAATCGTAGTTTTAGGTTCGTATCACAAGATAGTTCTGACAGCTGTTCTTCCTCGACTGTTGAAAGTGTAAATGGTGGTGGGGTCGATTGGAATGTGTTTCTAATCCAGTCGTATTGATTCAGATTCTCTGGTGCTTAATGTTGATAAGTGTTGGATAAATATCAATTGCAACTTGGCTTCAGATTTTGAATAGACTTTTCTTTCAGAAAGCCTTTCAAAATAGGGAGACAGTCAGTATTTCCTTGCTCCTCTTCTATTTTTCTTTTCCACAATAGCAACTTCTTTTGAAACGCTGCAATTTTATTAAGAAGTCAGTATTTTTAAACTTTTCTGCGTCACAATGTGATTCTGTCAATAAATACGTGTACAACTCATTTTTTAATTCGTGTACACGTGAGAGTACGTTACTTCTCGACAACCAACGAGAGTTACAGTAATAAAGTAAAGACGTATGCTTAGCACCTAAATCTTCACAAAGCTTATGGAAAAATCTTGTCTTCACAGGTCTTGTTTTTATGAAGTTCACCACTTTGGTAATTATGTACATCACGAAATTTAATTTAGGTGAAATATTTTTTGCAGCCGGTGCCTCCGTATGTGTGATGCAATATGTCCATTTTACATTTGGAGCCTTGGTTTTAATGAGAGCTTGAAGTCCTCCATACTGCCCTGTCATCGCGCGAGCTCTATCCGTACATACACCGACACACTTTTCCCATTGGATGTTATTATCTTCCATGTAAGAATAACATATTAATTTTGAGCGTCGTTATTACCGTCTGTCGCTTCATCCAGTTGAGTGGCGAATAAACCAGAAAGATTTTCCACAATTTGCTCATTAATGTCTTCAGCTATGTCGTGAATGCGACGACTAATCGTATTGTTAGAAAAAAGGAATATGTGGTAAGAGGCGAGCAGTGCTTGGGAAGGAATAGATGCTCTGGAAAACAAGGATGTTGACTGATGTTTCAGTTCTCGCAATTTTCTTGCAAAAAAATCTCGCGGCTTTCCTTGTAAATTACTGTGTGTTACTCAGTATATATCACCACTACACCAAACACTTTATTTTTGCACTCGACGCGCGTTTCGCTAACCATGTTAGCTTCATCAGGAGCGATGATTGATCGCTCCTGATGAAGCTAACATGGTTAGCGAAACGCGCGTCGAGTGCAAAAATAAAGTGTTTGGTGTAGTGGTGATATATACTGAGTAGTGTCATTGTGCCAAAGATTCCACATTCCCAACTTAGTTACTGTGTGTTGTTTTTAAATGACGTTTCAATTTATTAGGAAGCATACTTTCAGCTGCCAGCACCTTATGACAAACAACACATTGGGGAAGTTCCATATTTCCTTTGCTAACGTAGGTAAATCCAAAATCTAAATATTGGTCATCATCTTTTCTGTGCTTTTTTCGTTTTCCTACAGTTTCTTTTCTACTCTCTCCTGCATCTTCAACACGTTTTCTATTTATTTGAATAAAGTTATCCATTTTAAGTAATGAATACGCGCGAATAAATTAAATACAACACACTTGAAATCAAAACACTGCATTCATCAACACTTGTAATCGACGTATAAATAAAGCGCCGGAATAAAAGATCGAACGATGAACGAACGAAAGTGCGGGGAAATGGAGGGGCGGGCTTACTCATAGAGGTATTAGAATAGAGGAGGTAAGTTCTTGCGAAAAGCGTAGTGCTCATAGAAAGAAATAAATAATATAAGATTCATTCTGTCTCTCTTACTTGGCGCCGGAATTCAGCGCTCAAGCGCAGAGTAAGAGAGACAGAATTGTCTCATATTATTTCCTTTTCTTTTTAACGACTATACACTTTTGCTTACAGCAGGCTATATACTTTCTTTCCTATATTCTAATATCTCTATGGGCTTACTGAGTCGCTGATGAGACTCGCGCCGCGCCGAGCACTAGCTCATTACGTCGCGTGCAGATGACCTGTGCGTATCGTCTCGCGACTCCCCTAGGGAACTTAGGGTCGAGACCATTTCCTATTTTGAAAAATAAATGTAGTTGTTGTGTGGATAGTAGTTTGTAATTTGGAAAATATATACACAAAGTTTGGTGGTCGGCGATAAAGTACATCCTTTTGAAAGGTCTGTCCGCTAAGGAATTTAAGACGACATGCTTAATATATTGAAGCCATAATGTCCTTTCTACGCCACTATTAAAAGTTAGGTTGTAGATTTCAAGATAGGAAGTAGCGATATCAGTAGTAAACACCATGCTGGAAGAGCCGTTTCTGTGTCTACCCAATATTTTGGGTAAATTTGTAGATGTTTTGAAGAGGATCCATCTAGCCTTTTGGTTCGAAAGGTAATTATGGATTATGATTCAGAGGCAAAACAGTGAAGGAGTAAAAATATGCTGGTTCACTTCGTTCCAAGAAGTTTCGCACTTTTTTAGAAAAAACTGCCGCCTAGGTTTTTGTAGCGTTAAATTCTTGGTTACTGTCACTCCAAGATAAAATTAGCTCTAGGTCTTTGTTAAGTCGAACGATTTTCTGCTGCATCCGATGTTCGAGCGTTTAAAGTGAACGAACAAATAAACGTACTGTCATCTGCAAAGCTGTAAGTTGGATCCGTGGTCCTTCTTAGCAGATCGTTACTGTAAATGAGAAATAGAGTAGGAGACAGTATTGAGCCTTGGCGTACATCGGCGTTGACAGTGAAGGGATTAGAAAGAAATCCGTCGACTGCCACTTGTAAAGAACGCTTCTTGCGGAAACACGAAAGTCATGAACAGAACTTTCGAGACATATCATAAGAGAGTGCCAAACACGGTCGAATGCCTTGGATATATCAAGTGCATCCACTCGAGATTCTCCAAAGTGTTCACTTGCTTTGTCCCAACGATGTTTTACATAAATTAGATCTTAGCTTACGAAAGCCAATTCATGGTTCCTAACAATATTCAGTCTTTCAAGATATTTTAGAAGATGCTGATAGATGGCTTTTTCCATGATTTTCGATGTTATTGAAAGCAGTGCGACTAGTCGGTAATTGTTTGGCAATGTCTTTTTGCCTTTTTTGGGTACCGGCTGAACTGTAGCGCACTTTTAGCAAGAAAAAAATACTCCCTTTCTGTAGTATAGGTTGAAAATTCTACATAAAACTGGGCATTGTTTTGAGTACTATGGTAGGTATTCCGTCAGCGCCAGAAGCTTCACTAAAATACGTTTTATAATACACTGTCTGAAGACAAAATCGGGCATTCTTGAATTGTTGGGACAGGCAAGAAGTTTGTTTTTAATTCTCTGATTGTGTGACTGCTTGGTTTCGTCAATAATTTCTTTGTATCTGATCTGAGTACGAACAAAGATTATGATGTGAATTTTTACGCCATTATCGGTAGGCTAGACGTTTAGAAGCAACAGCTTCGATGCATTTTTGATCGGACCAAGGCTTGCCGTGGGAAGAGCATTTCTTCGAAAAAGGAATGTAAGCTTCCATACTAGCCGAAATGGCGTCGGAAACTTCCTTAGCGCAGTCAGATGGGTCGTCAGATTTAAAACAAACCTCTAATCAAGGGAAAGTTCGCAAATATTCCATATGTTCTCATTTAGCAGATTTGCCGAATCTTGCGCGGTTTAGGCGCCTCGCCTCTCTATCACTGATCGGTAGGTATGATGATATGAGTAACGTGTGAAAAATTTGCGCACCGTTTTAGCGTTAAAATTTTTTTTATCAGGTAAGTGGTACTTCTAGGAATAACTAGAAAACGATATAACGATATATATATATATATATATATATATATATATATATATATATATATATATATATATATACATATATATATATACCAGGTGTATGAATAAGTTTTTGCCGGTTTTTGTGGTAAAGAAAACACGTAATTTTCAAGGGAAATTCATTTTTTATTTATTCAAAATATTGGCCATTGGCTTCTACACACTTCGCCCATCTTTCAGGTAAATTATGAATATCATGCCAGAAAAACTGCTTGTCTTTTGCGGCAACCCATTCGTCGAACCATTTTCCAATTTCCTCGAAATTGCTGAAGTGCTGCTCTGCAAGCGCGTGCCCCATTGCTGCGAAGAGGTGATAGTTAGATGGCGCCGGGTCGGGAGAGTACGGCGGGTGCGCCCATCCAAGCGATTTCAAGGTGTCTTTCACTGGTTTTGCTGTGTGAGACGGCGCATTGTCGTGTAACAAAATCAGTTTGCCATGTCTTCTGGCCCCTTCCGGTCGTCTTTCGATCAATGCGTGATTTAAATTAATCATTTGTAGGGTCATCATCCAGTAACGCCTGCAATTCCTCGTCTTCGTACCTTTGTGGTCTACCAGAGCGCGCACTGTCTTTCACATTGAAATCACCATGTTTAAATTGTCGAAACCATGTCTCACATTTTCTAATCGATGGAGCGTGTTCATCATATGTTTCTACCAGCAAACGATGACTCAATAAGAAAAGCAATGCGTGCCGCAAATGTTCTTTTTCAGGCACAAAAGTCGACATGATCACTGAACGATACAATACAGACGCTAATGTTTGGCGGATTCAACTTGTGTATGTTGGTTAGGTTAATGTCAGACGAACAAACTGACGTATCTATCAAATTCATACACTGCGTACTGTTTGCTGGTGCCATCTCTTAGTGAAACCGGCAAAAACTTACGCATACACCTGGTATATATATATATATATATATATATATATATATATATATATATATATATATATATATATATATATATATATATATATATATATATATATTTTGTAAACATTTGGTTGTGGGTATAGGAGAGGTGAAGAAGTTTTGTAGATATAAATAAAACTTTTACGCGGTAGACTTTAGAACATGGTTTATACCCTTTTCTTTTTAATCTTAACCTATCAATTTCCATTTTTATCTGGATCTGATTACTCCGCTTAAACAAGAAGTTAATATATTTGGACGGAAAATGAAAAACTAAGAAAAATGTAAACTATTTTATTTTAAGGAGGTTGGGGCGTTAAACGTAAAATATGAGAACTATTTTGTATAGATTTATTTTGAAAAATTAATTAGTTTAGAAATTTTCTATGAAAAATTTAAGGTCTTTAGGAAACTTATTTAAATAAAAATATAAATTATACAAGTACATGTAGTCTTATAGAGAATATGTCAATTTGATATAAAAATGGCACATTTTTTATTATAACAAATGAAAATAAATTCCATTAATAGGAAATTTAACTATGTTAGAAATTGAAATGTCGCGATTATTTTAAAAATTTCTCAAATTGAATTAGAAAGTTTTACCTTTATGAAAAATAACAATTATTGGAGGTACTTGTGAATGATTTACCTTTTATCTCTGAAATAGCGCCAACGTTGCATTTAGTAGTAATGTAATATTTTAAATTGTATAGTACAACTTTATATAATTAAAACATATGGTGCAAGTAAATAATATTTAGTTTAACTAATAATAAATTTGCAATGGGTATTAATTTTTATAAATAAAATAAAAATAAATAATTTAAAGCATTTGTTTTAATTATTTAATTAATTTACTTGTTTAACTTATAATTACCTAATGCAGCTTCAGTGTTAATATTATAATGTTCATTATTGTCCTTCGTTATAAGTGTACTGTCTGTTTATCACACTTTATGGTTAGTAGTGATGCTAGATCACAGCGTTTCTCATTAGTAATATAACATAATGAAAGTGTTTGATTACATGAATTACATTTTAAGTCTTCTCCAAGTGATCGCATGTCAACAATTCTACGACCACAGTCACAGAGGTTAGGAGACACTTGGTTTTCTGTTCCGTTTACCAACACTTTGTTGGCTTAATCGTTGATCGTATGCAGCCTCAGTAACGCGTTTTTGCTTTAACATAAAATTTGTTTCACCATTTAACACATGGGCTGAAAAGTCCCGGGCCTAACACATAGATGGCGCTAGTTTTATTGCAGTCACCTTTTTTTCAGTTAATACTAACCTTCAAAAGACAGCTGGTAAAATTTCATGATATTCTATTCATTAGTTTGTGAGTTATTGTGCTAAGAGTGACGCTACTTTTGTTATTTTCAAAACAATGGATCAAAAACAATTTCGTGTTTTAATTTTACACTGCTTCTTGATGGGAAAAAATACCGTTCAAGCGAAGCAATGGCTTGAAAAGTGTTATGGGGACTCCGCTCCATCAGAAACAACAATAAAACGTTGGTTTGCTGACTTCAAACGTGGTCGTAGAGACACCGATGATGCAGAACGCAGTGGACGTCCAAATGAGGCGGTAACACCAGAAAACATCAAAAAAATCCATAAAATCGTTTTGAATGATCGAAAAGTGAAGTTGCGTGAGTTAGCTGACATCGTAAAGATATCAAAAGAACGTGTTGGCTTTATATTGCATGAGCATTTGACTATGAGAAAGCTCTGTTCAAAGTGGGTGCCGCGTTTGCTCACTGTTGATCAAAAACAAGAATGTGTTGATGATTCTGAGCAGTGTTTGGCCATGTTTAAACGTAACAAACCGGAATTTTTGCGTCGATATGTGACAATGGATGAAACATGGATCCATCACTTCACTCCGGAATCAAAACGATCGTCATCTGAGTGGACATCAACTGGTGAACCTCGTCCAAGGGCCCGAAAGTACAACAATCGGCTGGAAAGGTTATGGCCTCGGTATTTTGGGATGTGCGTGGTGTAATATTCATCGACTATCTTGAGAAAGGAAATACCATCAACAGTGAATATTATATAGCGTTATTGGAGCGTTTGAAGGCCGAAATTGCAAAGAAACGACCGCATATGACAAAGAAAAAAATTTTGTTTCATCAAGACAACGCACCGTGTCACAAGTCAATCAAAACAATGGCAAAACTACATGAATTGAACTTCGAATTGCTCCCACATCCACCGTATTCGCCAGATTTGGCTCCCAGCGACTACTGGCTGTTCGCAGACCTGAAAAAAATGCTCGCCGGTAAGAAATTTCGCACGAATGAAGAGGTTATCGCTGAAACTGAGGCCTATTTTGAGGCAAAAGATAAATCGTTCTACAAAAGTGGTATTGAAATGTTAGAGCGGCGCTGGAATGATTGCGTTGCTCTTGATGGAGATTACGTTGATGAATAAAGCTAATTTTGAACCAAAAAAACCGTGTTTTCTTTGTTAGGCCCGGGACTTTTCAGCCCATGTGTTATATCAATTAAGTTGGGGATGTGGAATCTTTGGCACAATGATACTACTCAGTATATATCACCACTACACCAAACACTTTATTTTTGCACTCGACGCGCGTTTCGCTAACTAAGTTAGCTTCATCAGGAGCGATGATTGACTGAGTGAATTGAGTCAATCATCGCTCCTGATGAAGCTAACATAGTTAGCGAAACGCGCATCGAGTGCAAAAATAAAGTGTTTGGTGTAGTGGTGATATATACTGAGTAGTATTTATATCAAGATTTGTTCATTTTTTATTATTATCCATTTTTTTTACTTGTTTACACCAGCCGATTACAATAGCCACAAAATTCAATATATCTATAGCATATCAGTAGAGCCAACAGTAAATTACTTTACAGCGTTGCCGCTTCGAGACACCGGAATTTTAAGATTTTTAATGATCATTTTTTATTAATTACCTATTTTTTTAACTATTAAAATAATTTTTTTTATTTTTTTATTTTTTCATATTATTTGCTTTGATAATTTTTTAAAAATTATAAAATATAATTAATTTTTATTTTCCATTTTTTTTTTTATAAGTTTGGACAAAACATCCAAAAGTTAATCCATTCATGTTAAATTATTTAATGAAATTAAATAAACAATATACGAGGCATGTTTTTTAAGTAAGTACCGTTTTGCGATTCCGCCGCCGCAGCGGTACGGTCGGCGTTCCGCGCATGCGCGCTGGTAACCTACATCTCATGTCTACGCACTGACGCCATTACAGTCTGATTCTTCATTGTATACGTTGTTTACTGAGTGTTTAAGATGCCTCGGACAATCGTGAGTCCCGCCGATTGTGAAGTACGGGCTGTTATACGATTTCTTAGTGCTAAAGGCGTAAAACCGATCGATATTCATCGTGAGATCTGTGAAGTTTACGGACAAAACATTATGAGTGATGGAATGGTAAGGAAATGGGTGAGAGCATTTAAAGATGGCCGCACAAATGTGCATGATGAAGAACGGAGTGGGCGTCCTTCGGTCGTTAATGAAGATTTGGTGCAGAAAGTGGACGAAAAGGTGAGAGAAAACAGACGCTTTACAATTTCATCATTGTGCGACTGCTTTCCTCAATATTCTCGTAGTGTTTTGTATCGCATTGTGACCGAGAACTTGAATTACCGGAAATTGTGTTCACGTTGGGTTCCAAAAATGTTGACGGATTTGCACAAAACCCAACGTTTAGGCAGTGCATTGACTTTCCTTGAGCGGTACCACAATGAAGGTGAACATTTTTTGGACCAAATTGTTACTGGTGACGAAACATGGGTGGCCTACGTCACACCAGAATCGAAACAACAATCCATGGAATGGCGACATTCATCATCACCCAAAAAAAGTGAAGTTTAAGCAAACAATTTCTGCCCGCAAAATCATGTGCACAGTTTTTTGGGACAGAAAAGGAGTATTGCTAGTGGAGTTTCTGCCTCGTAATGAGACAATCAATGCAGCGTCTTATTGTGAGACATTGAACAATCTGCGTCGTGCAATCCAGAACAAAAGACGTGGCAAGTTGAGTAAGGGTATCGTTTTGCTGCATGACAATGCCCGTCCACATGTGGCTAATCGGACCAAAGATCTCATCAAATCTTTTAAATGGGAAACTCTAGATCATCCTCCATACAGCCCTGATCTGGCGCCCAGCGACTACCATTTGTTCCTGCACTTGAAGAAGCACCTGGGTGGTCAGCGTCTTCAAGACGATAACGAAGTCAAAACATTTGTGATACAGTGGTTAACAAGTCAGGCGGCAGAATTTTATGAGGAGGGTATTCAAAAACTGGTGCCACGTTATGACAAGTGCCTCAATATTCACGGAAATTATGTAGAAAAGTAGATTAAGGTACAGGCTGTCATGTAAAAATAAAATTATAGCGATATCTTTGCACGTCTTTTTTTAATTCCAAAACGGTACTTACTTAAAAAACATGCCTCGTATAAGACTTAAAATTTTTCGATAGTGAATTTATTATCATAATAATAACCATCGTTAGTCTTATAATGCTTTTTAATCATTTAATACAAAGCATTTTTAAATGAAAACATTCAAAAACTTTTGGTTGGGACTATTCTACATCAACCTCCTTAAAGTGTCAAAAGTTTAAAAGTGACAGCCTCTCAACATCTAAAAATGAGACATACGATTTACACGTGAATATCTCAAAAACAATTGCTTGTACGCCTAGGAAATGCTACACAAAAATCGAGAATTAAAATTATTATATCAAATATTTAATGAGGTATAGGATGGTTTCTTTAAAATCTCGAAGTTTCCGTTACTTATACAATGATCTGGCTACAACACAGCTTCCAAACTACTTTTAAAAGCAGAAAGCCGTTTCCTATGGACAAATTTTCAGTAAAAAATCTTTCTTGTTTCCTATATGCTAGAGCACTGTGTGCGACCTACTTTATATATAAATTAAAACCATATAGGTTTAAAATTACAAAACCAATTAGTTATTTGCACTTAAAGCAGAAAGAGCTTACTTTACAAATATGAACACTTTATATGAGTCGTAATCGTTTTCAAAGCGATTAGCGCAACGGCGTGTATTATACTGCTCGATCCGCTTCAAATACTCAAGTGAGATACGTCTTATTATAAGTTACTTTGACTAAAGACAATAATGTAATACTGCACTGACTATTTAATAATGGGAAAATCTCTTAGTCCAATTTTATTTGAAATTTTTATGGATAATTTAGAAGAACAAATCAGTAATTCTCATCTTTTTAAAAACTTCTTTTACTGGTACCGTAATGTAGATGATATATTGACATTCTTTATCGGTACAGATCGACAATTAAAACTATTTCTAGAGTATATTAACCAACTACATAATAACAGAAATAGAAATAAATAAATCGATTAATTTTCTAGATTTAAAAACATCAAACAAAATGAATCAACGTGATTTTTGAGATTTTACATAAACCAACATACTTAGATATAACTATACACGCTCATTCTAATCATCCGTTAATACATAAAATTTCGGCTTATAATAGTTTCATCCATAGACTAATAAATACACCATTAACTGAAGAAAATTTTCTGGAAGAATTAATTATTATGAAACAAATTAGCATAAAGGATGGTATAGGAGTGACTTAATAGCTAATATTTTAATGAAAAAAACAAAGCAAAGGGACTGGTTTACCCGCATATATAATTAAAGAAAAATAAGTGTCATACACTCACTTATACCGGTAAATTGTCCAAAAAATTCAATAATTTTCCCATAAAAAATCATGTAAATATTGATTTCCATACCAATAACACGTTAGCTCGACATATTAAAAATAATAAAAGTAAAACGAGAAAAGAAAATGAACATGAACAAAGTTATAGAATGAAAAATAACATATCTCATTACGCTAAACATTTAAGGGATGAAAATTAAACCTTCAATGAAGATTTCAGAATTTTGCACAATGAAAAGAAAGGGAAATTGCTGAATTGTTTAGAACAGGTAGAGATTAACCAGAAAAAATCCTCAGTTTTATTACTTAATGATCAATTGCATGGCGGTGGGTCTCCCTTATTGACCTTGTTTTAGGTATTATGGACAAAATTGTTAATTAATTTAGCCTTTACAATCAGCTAACATATTTTTTGTAACGTATTTTCTAGTTATTTTAGATTTTGCCCCAGAAGAAGACAACAGTGTGTCGAAACAGTTGTCAGTTATAATACAATAAACATATGTGGTGGTCTTAAACAGATATTTAAATTTTCGTTCATAGTAACAATAATGTAATACATAACATTAAATTTTCGTTCATAGTAACAATAATGTAATACATAACAGTAAATATCAAATTCCATAATCTACATCATTTTTCCTTATTGTACTTACTCTAGATGGTGAACCACAACAATCAACTTCTGTCGTTGGACACTATATCTCAGAGTTAATTTAATTTTCGCAGGGCTCAAAACATCTGACCTGCAATAACAGAATAAAATGTTAGTATGAAAAATTATACACCACCAGAAGTATAAGATCGGTCTACAAAATATAACACAGGTCTGCAACAAAAATGCTGTCTGGATGTTTTCAACTGATTTCTATGTATTTAGGTGTTCTGAAAACTAAAAAAATACTCAAAAAATTCCAGAACGTCAGGTTATTTTGCAAAACGCAAAATTTTATTATAAAAAAGGGTTTTTTGGGCTAACTTGAAGTCATAAATAAATAGGTACAATTTTATTTTGATTACTGTTTTTAAATGTATACAGGCCATAACTATCATTACTTTCTAAATAAAGAACGCCCTGTGTGAGCTAAATTAACAAACATAAACGTTGTAACCAGAACGTGCGCGCTCCGATAGTGTAGAAAGTGGCGCGGTACAATTACGTGTTAACTCGTCATTGTTTTATAGATCTTGGTTCAATATAGTGCAATGTCATCTGTGCGGAAGTGTGTGAATTCGTCTGACAGTTTCTGTTATATTTGTGGCGAATATATGGTATTAAAGCAACAACTTAATATTACGGACTTTGTAAAAAAAGTATACTTCACGTATTTTGGCTTAAAACTTGGAGATCAGGATAAAGTTTGGGCACCTCATAAAGTCTGCAAACGATGTGTTGAAGACCTTCGAAATTGGTTTAAGGGCAAGAAAAAAGCTTTCCGATATGCGATTCCTATGGTATGGCGCGAGCAAAAGAACCATAGTGATGATTGTTACTTTTGTTCGTGTAATGTGAAAGGGTATAATTCAAAATGGAAGCAGTCCATTTCATACCCCCAATCTGCAATCAGCTATTCGTCCCATCCCTCATGGGACCGAAATACCAGTGCCCAAGGCCCCTGCTACCTTGGAAGAGATTCCAAGTTCTGACGAAGATGGTGCTGTACCTGAACCCGATGACAAGTCAAGTTTTCAATTTGAAGATGACAGCAGTCCGAAATTGTTTTCCCAGGGCGAGCTAAATGATTTGGTAAGAGACTTGAATCTTCCCAAAAACGCTGCTGAGTTGCTTGGATCAAGGCTCAAAAGCAGGAACTTACTTTTGCCGGGAGTGTCTTCCTCCTGGTTTAGATATCGTGAGAAAGCAGTTCACTTCCTACTTTGCCCAAGAGGACGAGTTGGTTTATTGTACCAATATTGAAGGTTTGATGGATACATTTAAGATCTCATACGACCCAGCATAGTGGCGTATTTTCACAGATTCTTCAAAAGAAGCCTTAAAGCAGTTCTGCTTCACATTGGCGGTTTCTATGCTTCCATTCCTGTCGGTCATTCCGTACACCTCGAGGAAACCTACAAGAACTTGGAATTGGTTCTTTGCAAATTAAAATATAAAGACCGGTTGGCAAGTGTGCGGTGATTTAAAAATCTTGGGCATGTTGCTCGGACAACAAACTGGGTTTACCAAATTCCCTTGCTTTTTGTGTCTATGGGATAGGAGAGACCGAGCAAATCACTGGACCAAAAAATGTTGGCCTCCGAGGGAGCTTAAAGTTGACGAAAAGAACGTCCTGCATGAGCATGAAACTTTGGTGTCTCCTCATAAAGTTCTTCTACCACCGCTGCTTCACATAAAGCTGGGAAAGGTATAAAATTTTACGTAGAAATTAAAAATAAATTAGAAAATAAGATGTTCCATTTAAAAAAAACATATGTTATATCGGCCACACTTTTTTGAAGTACTCTGTATACTCAAAAATAATTTTAAACTGTGCACCTTAACATTCCCTAAAACTATTGTATTTAACATTTTTTCGTCATTCCCGAAACAAATGATATAATGAACTTTACTCTCTCGTTGACTCACCCTGTACAGGTATGAACGGAACGTCAATTTTATTGAATAACTTTATAATTAACAGTTTCGTTGTAGAAAATTGAAAGTGGGTAATGTACATGCTGGTACATAATAAAATGCCATATAAATTATCAAATAATATAGTATTTACGAAAAAAAACTGAATAATAATGTTGCCAGTTTTTTTACTCTCCCCGCTAAGGGAAGTGGGGTTGGAATATAGATTCAGTGACCCCAGAAACCCCCGAGTAGCCAGTTTTAAACGCGAAACTCTAATTCAGGAGAATATCGTAATTTCTCCCCCTCCAACCTCCATTTTCACCCCTCAAAACGGTGCACATGATCAAAATGATCCCGAAAATAGACTCAGCGACCCCAGAAACCCCCGATGAACCGGTTTTGAACGTGTAAACTTGAAATCACGTGAACTTTGCAATTTCACTTCCCAGTTCCGTGCTGCTTGTTGCAATTTTAAAAAGGTTTGAGGTTATATTTTGCAAATCGGCTTACGTTTATGCGGAATTCGCTTATGAGTATAAAAAAAAAAATTTGCTTTCGTTAATAATTGAGTGCTCTAGACAATTTTGAACGAAAAATCAGATTTCTGGCCCATAGTGCGCTGGACGAAAATTCAGTTCTAATAATGTGATGAAGTCAAAGCTGAGATGAACGCTTATTTCGCAGAGTTGGATAAATCTTATTATAATGAGGGTACTAAAAAATTAGAAAGTCGTTGGACTAAATATATATATTGATTTGCAAGGTGACTATGCAGCAAAATAAAAAAATCTCCTTAATTATGCGTTTTCTTTGTTAGGCGGAGAACTTTTGGAACGACCCTGGTATATTTGCTAGTGATCCGGGTAAATAGCCTTAATATTTTTTTATATTTAATAAAAAAATCTTTTAACTTTATTGCCCTTTAAAGAATTAGTTTTCATTTGTCTTACAATACGAAGTTTTTGATACGTTGAAAAGTTAGTTGTATTATTCAGGATTAAACCAGTAGTATTTATTTGGTTTAAAAGCCTATAATAGATTACCTACAATAAGATTAAATATCATTTACAGGAGATTAATTTGATTGTGTTTTGCCACTTTCATGTTTATTTTGTTAAAAATATTTATTTTTGGAGAACCTAGAAGACTGAAAATGATGTTACATAAGCGATAAAGATTGCGGCAATTTGCACGATATCGCCACCTTTATTAAGTAACATAGAGCAACACTCTGAAGCAAATGATACAGTCTGTATGGCCGGACATTCGAGAAAGTTATGAATATGTGGACATTTTTAAAGCAGATGAAACGGGTTTGTTTTACAAGAAGACATTAAAGTTTGTCGAAGAGAATTGTGCTGGTGGAAAATTATAAAAAGTAAGGATTACTGAGTTGGTAACTGCAAATATGTCTGGAATAGAGAAAAGAAAATTGTTGGTGATAGGAAAGTCCGCCAATCCGAGGTGTTTTAAAAACAAACATTTACCAGTAAAGTGCAGATCAGACAGTAAGGCCTGGGTGACATCAGAAATTTTTAAAAACGAACTGATTGAATGAGACAAAGAATTAAAATTCACAAACAAAAAAAAATATTACTTTTGATTGACAACTATCCAGCGCACCCTAAAGTCGATCAACAGCAAATAAAATTGTTTTTTATGCCTCCAAACACAAGGGCAAAGCTCCAGCCTATGGATCAAGGTGTGTACGTTTTTTAAAATGTCATTATAGAAAGATTTTACTGATGTTAAAGACGATCGATAAAGGTCACATTTTTTCTGTAACTCTCTTGGACGCTATAAACTTTATTCATATGGCTTGGCAAAGAGTAAGTAGAGAAACCATTGCAAACTGTTTTAAGCATGGCGGATTTTTAAGGAAGGAATGTAGATGTGACTCAGATGATGCAGCTACCGTTTACTCAGTGTATTGAAAAACATCGAGGAGATCCTACTGATTGTCTAGAATTGGTTTATGATGCTGACATTCAACAAAGTACATTGGAAATCGAGATTAAAAAGATGTTTAATCACTTTAATTTTGTAGAATATATGTGTGCTGATAATGAATTAATGACGAGAGAAATATTAACTGATGATCAAATTGTGACATGAGTGACTTCTGGAAAGATTTTAAGCGATAAAGACGACGAAGAAGAGCTTGGAGAAGAAGATAATATTTATGTTCCATCTATTTCAGAAATGACTAAGAAAATGACTGAAACTGTCAATTTTTTGGAATTTCGTGAAGTTTCTCTTTTAACTTTCTTGCCGTTTAAAGAATTTGTTTTCATTTGCTTTACAATACAAAGTTTTTGATACGCCGAAAAGTTAGTTGTATTATTCAGGATTAAACCAGTAGTATTTATTTTGTTTGGAAGCCTATAATCAATTACCTACAATAAGATTAAATATCATTTATAGGAGATTAATTTGATTATGTTTTGTCACTTTCTTATGTTTATTTTGCTGAAAATATTTATTTTTGGAGAACCTACATGACTGAAGATTATGTTACATAAACTATAACGATTGCAGCAATTTTCACGATATCGACGCCTCTATTAAGTAACATAGAGCAACACGCGGAAGCAAATGATACAGTTGGTCTAGTAAGAACGTGTCCGCTCGTATTCTTGAAAAAAATGTGTTTCGAGAACACTTTTTGCCTTCAATGTATTCTTTGGTGTGCTAACAACTGCGCAATTACCATAGTAAGTTGTATAAACGCCTCCTGCATCAATAATCGCCTGGCATCTTCGAGGTATACTGTCGACGAATTTTCTGCATATTCGCGCGGCAATGATCTCTAAATATTTCGAATCTCGCGAGATAACTTAGTCAAAGTCCTCAGAGTCTTTTCTTTGACCTTTCTCTTTACAAGGCACCAAACGTTTTCAATAGGGTTGTAAGGGTCACTCTAGTATCTTATCGTAGGCCCAAGCGAGCCGCTTCGCGACGTGATTTTCGCTCAGCAAAGGTCACTTCAACGTGCTTCGGAATTTGCCAATTTGCATCATGAGTACGAAGATGTTGTCGAATGGTCTCATGGGACATATTCAAATCCGATTTCTTAATTTTCCCGCTCCTTGACGCAGCGTCAATTTCGGGTCCCGTGAAAACAAAGACACGATTTTTTTTCGACTTTCTGAGTGACTTTGCCCACCGAGTCATGTTTTGGCAAGTCGTCGATATTTTTCGTCTCGTTCTTCTTCTTCAACGACACCGACTTTTTAATATATTTAGTGACCGCGGAATGTGTCATTTTAGGCTCCTTTGGATGGAAACAAAGAAAGACTGCCTCGAACTGACACGCAAACAGGTGACTCATTTTGGATTTTACGTGATTTCGACGAAAGTTCGGAATCGACTGATACTCTTATTAAAATGCGTCGTAGACAAAGGTTCCCTCTACCAATTTCTTGCTAGAATCTACCAAAAATTTATTATCGCGGCTACGTTCTTACTTGACAGATGGAGTAAATATTGATTAGTTAATGAGATAATAATCACTAACCTCTTCCCATTTTGGTTAGTGTGTTCCAATGTGATTAAGAAATACAATAAGTTAACTTTTATGTAACATATAGGCTGAAAAGTTTTTGGTCTTGCTAATTAAAAGACATTTTTTTTGCAAAATTCGACTTTATTCATCAATATAGTCTCCTTTAAGAGCGATACAATCAGTCCAACGCATTTCTAATATTTCTGTACCTTTCTTGTAGAAGGATTTGTCTTTGCCTTTAAAACAGGCATCAGTTTCAGCTAATAACGAATGAAGAAGTTCATTGGAGTCAAATCTCTTTCCCGTGAGCATTTTTTTTTAGGTCTGCGAATAGATAATAGTCGCTGTGGGTCAAATCTAGAGAATACGGTGGATTAGGAAGCAATTCAAACTTCAATTCATGCAATTTTGCCATCTTAACCAGTGATTTGTGACACGGTGCATTGTCTTGATGAAAGAACACTTTTGAAGTAATCCCTTCTAAACTCTTTCATCCCCCTTTAATTTCTCATATGTTTAACTGTAGTGATTATGCTTCAAATTTATTATCACCAACAAAAACTAGCAATACAACTTAATGTTTTACTGAATAGTTACTTTACGAAGAGATATTCATAAAAAAAAATTAAGCCGAAGGGCTTCTCACAAAATTGGAAATAATGAAAAAATTTTCAGATTCTCGATTCCAAGAACTCCATAATAGACATATATTACAGTATATACCCAACCACTACTCTAACTCCCTTCTACATCCCTTTAACCCCATCTATTTTTTAAAATATTATTTATGGAAAAATTGATTCCAATATCTGAGACAAAAACCAGTACAAATTCTCATAGTACTTTTTTTGAGCCCTCAGTAGTCCTTTTTTGAGCCCCGCGCTTTTTTAAAAGTGGAGAAAAAAAACAAACAATAAAGGCCTTGATTCGAAGGATCTGAAAGAGGTATATAACACGATATATATGAAAGTACCCCTCTAACTCCTTCCCTTGCCCTTTTAACACCTTATATATATTTTTTTTTTAAATTTTTAAATTACATATAAAATTTGAATGAAATGAAAGTTTTAGTAGACAACAGCTAAAGATGGAGAGTTGCATCCAACCAATCAAATAGTTAAAGACTTCAAGAAATAAAAGACGAATATGATAAACAAGAAACTAATAAAAATTATTGTTATCTTAACTAGGAAATAAAACTGTGATAAAATAATGACATCTAAACAACATTAACAGCAATTATGTACATCACATAACTCAAGAATTTGGTGCCGTTTCTTTGCGATTTCTGCCTTCAAATGCACCAATAACTTTATATAATATTCGCTATTAATGTTTTTTCCCTTCTCAGCATAGTCGATGAAAATTATTCCATACGCATCCCAAAATACAGAGGCCAAAACCTTCCCAGTCGACTGTCTTTGGTCGCTTCGGGCAGCTTTCACCGGCTGCTGTCCACTCAGCTGAAAGCCGATTTGATTCCGGTGTGTAGTGGTGGATCAGTGTTTCATCCATTGTCACATATTGCATGAAAAATCCTTTTTATTGCGCTTAAACAGGTCTAAACAGCGCTCAGAATGTTGTTTTTGGTCCACTGTGAGCAAACGCGATACCCATTTCGAACAGAGCTTTCTAACGACCAAATGTTCATGCAAAATATGACCAACACGTTCTTTTGATATCTTTAGGGTGTCAGCTATCTCACGAAAGTCTACTTTACTCTTATCCAAAACAATTTTGTGGATTTTTTATGTTTTCCGGTGTAACCACCTCATTTGGGCGTCCAGAGCGTTCAGCATCATTTGTGTTTTTACGACCGCGTTTAAATTCAGCATACCGGTAAGTGATGAGTGATTTTCCAGGGGCAGAGTCCCCCCCACTTATCAAGCTATTGCTTTGCTTGAACCGAATTTTTTCCCATCAAAAAACAGTGTTTAATCAACACACGAAATTCGATTTTTTCCATTGTTTTGAAAATATCAAAAGTAACGTCGCTAAAACCACTGTAACTTATAAACTAATCGTCGAAATGTCATGAAATTTGGACACGTATCGTTTGAAGGTTGGTACTTCCTAAAAATCATATGGATTTTTTGAAAAGGGCGACATCTATGTGTCAGACCAAAAACTTTTCAGCCTACGTGTTAAGATCAGTTAATGCCGCTTTAGTGCTCGCAAATATCGCTCTAACTAAAAAAAAAACAAAGTACATCTTACAAATAATTTTAGATTTAAAAGCGTTAAAAAAACTAATAGATAATAAATAATTTAATTTACCCCGTAATAATCTCCATAATTTATCACTTTCACTGATTTTAGTGCTTAGCGAGAACCTTAAATTGTATGTATTAGTGCTCATACATTGTCAAATATTTTTTTTGTATAACTATGTCATTCAAACCAACCGTAGTCTTCGTATAAGGTCTTATCACCATATTTGATAAGATATTACTATTAAATCACAAGTATTGTTTTTTAAGAATTCTATTTACCTTATTTATCGTAGGGGAAAGTTGATTAATAACAACTGCTAGATTTCGCGAATATATGCTATCTTTTTTTAAGATGATGTATGAAATATATGTCGGAGATAAATTATTGCGAGAATTTATCCAATGATTTCAAAATTATCTCTGTCTACGAAAAGGGCGATAATTCTTTTTTCACAAAAATCTCGAAAAATAAAAAAATATATCGAAAAACTAATAGCACCGCGTGAAAGAACGGGAAATTTTACAAAAAAATAATATATACATTTTTTTTTAAATATTACCGTAATTTTAGAAAAAATATTTAAAATAAAGTGGTTGGTGTAAACCAGGGGTGCTCAAACTTGAACTGCTGGCGATCTACCTCAATATTGTTAGACTACGATCGATCGACTCTGAGAGGCTGCAAGTAAGTGTGATGCAGGATTGTCGTCTAGGTAGGGTGTATCGTGGCATAGATATTAGTTTTCCGCACAATATGCATTTTTTTAGTCAAGGTAAGTGTAGGTCTGCTCTAAAATGTCAATGAAAAAACTCATAATTATTCAAAATTGCGAGTTTATTGGTTCTTACAAAACAAACGAGTTCTAGTGTCTAAACTTAACTAAAGAGTGACTTTGGATGTTGAAGCGTGGCACTGCATGTCCGCAGCATACTTTTCATAAGATAGTACGTAATTACCGAGTGCTAATCGCAAGCATGATGACATATGTTCGTCAGTTAGTCGATTGCGATATTTTGACTTAATTATCTTCATTTCAAAAAATGCAGACTCGCACAAGTAAGTTGACCCAAACATTGCCGTCAGTTGAAGGGCGATTTGCCTTAGATTCGGATATTTATCTTCAGATATAAAATACCAGAATTTTGTATCAGATGCTGTGGCTTTGAGATGTATATCTGATATAATCTGCACTAACTCATTTTCAACAGAACATGAGTCCATGTTAAACTGACTTGCTATTTCAGTAGCTCATTCCTCAATGTTTTTACACGAAAAAGGATAACTCATAAATGATGCGATATTTGCCAATTTACTGAAATCATAAAAACGTATTTCGAATTGGCCCAAAATATTTGATAATTCTGCCTCATAAATATCATAATTCAACTGAGGAATCCTTGCTTTCAAAGACGGAAAATTTTTCAGATCCTTTCTTTTCAGTTGATCTATCATAAGTTGCAACTTACTTTTGAATGCGTTTATTGCGCTAATCATCTCAATAATAGTTTTTCCTTTACCTTGAAGCTCCAAATTAATGGTGTTTAAATGCATTGTGATGTCTGTCAAAAATGCCAAATCAGTCAGCCATTTTCCGTTTTTCAGCATCTGAGTGTCATCACCTCTTTCGTCCAGAAAAGCTGTTATTTCGGGCAATAATTCTTGAAAACTTTCTAGGAATTTTCCGCGACTCAACCACCTGACGTCCGTGTGAAGAACTAAATCAGTGTGTTCAGCTGACTCACTATCTTCCAACTGCAATTTAAAGAGCCGTCGTTGCAAGCTACGTGCACGGATAGAATTCACAATTTTTATTGCAATGCCCATAATCTCCTCCATGTTTAGAACTTTTGAACACAAAACTTGTTGATGTATAATGCAATGGAAGGAGAAAAATGAAGGGAAATCATCATTAGCTCGACACAATGCCACAAAACCGTTTTTGTTTCCAGTCATTGCTGGTGCTCCATCGGTTGTAATGCACACTAGTTTATATATTGGTAGCTTGTAGTTTGTTACAAAATTGAAGAAAACGTCATATATATCTTCGCCACGGGTCTTTCCTTTCAGAGGAATCATTGTCAAAAACTCTTCCTTAGCCGACATGTCATTGAATACCATTCGAATAAAAATACACAGCTGGGCAGTGTCTGTCATATCGGTGGATTCGTCGAACTGTAAAGAAAAGTATGTACATTCCATGATATCATGTTTTAGTTTATCTGCCATGTCCTGACTCATGACTTCAACACGCCTTGTGACAGTCGGACGAGATAACTGAAGTTCTCTAATAGCAGACATAATCTCTGTTTTATTTTTAAAATCTCCAAATAAAGTCTCACCCGCTTCAATAAATACTTCCTTCACAATCAATCCATCATCAAATGGTTTCTTGTGTTTGGCCAATATATGAGATATTTTAAATGACGCGATCGTTGCAGCTTTTGATTGTTTGACTGGTGGCTTGTTCTTTTTTCAAATAAGTTATCAAATCACGTACTTTTCGTTTTCTTAATTCTCTCTGTGACAGAAAATCCTTTTCATAGTTTTTATGAACCCTTTTATGATGCCTCTCTAAGTTCCCACGCTTAGGTATTGCAACTGACGGCAAATGAGACAACTGCACTTATCCTTTACCATACAAAAGAAAAATTCTTCCTCCCAATCGTTATTAAAATGATAAGTTTTACTTTTCTTCGCGGCACTCATTTTGGACTATTTATTAATAAACTTTGTATCGATGTATCGCCTTCAAGTTACGACTCAGACTGACTCCTATTCCTGCAGGCGCAACATTTATATCGGCGCGAACGAAGTCTCGAATGTTTCCGTCAAACACGCCGAACGAAGTTTCTAGAAAAATCGGCGGGAATCTTTTCTTTGACAAGTACCGCGCGTTCCTTTAATAAAGCCGCCTTTTGCCGCTAGCAGGGGGTTATTACGATAAAAGAAAGTGATGAGGGGGTTATTCTGGCCTAATTGTGGATCGAATAAATTTTAGTAGTTTATTCATTACATTTTGTTTTAGTTACCTAAAACAAAATCTGTGAATAGTTCTATATCGGAATTTTTTTCTCGAGATCGACTCAAAAAGCACTCGCCATCGACTTGTCGATCGCGATCGACCGTTTGAGCACCCCTGGTGTAAACCCTTCAGTTGTAGTGGAAATCATGCTTCTAACCTCATTTATGATTAAATTAACGTCTCTGTATACTGCTAAATATTTTGAAATTGGCTGTTAAGGGGTTTCTCGGAGTGCTGATTAAAAATCCGATGACAGATTAGAAAAATTCAAAATGGCGGATCCAATATGACGGCCAGAAAGTACGTAATTCATTTAATTTCCTAGAGTAATTTAGAATTTTTGTTTTTTCAATAACTGTTTTCTTTGTACTTGGATGTTTAAATGAAATATAAATACTTTATACTTAAAGCTTAGATTTTTATCTTTCATTTCCCACCTTTATATATTTTTGTTTTATTTTAAGTTTAAGTTGTATGAATAATAATAAAGCAAAAAATATGTTTATCATGAACACTTTTTTAAGAGCAAAATTACAAAAAAAGAAAAAAATGTTAATGATTTTCTAATATCAAGAATACTTTTAACTGTAACTAAAAAAAATGCCCGATTTTTTTTGACCATTTCGTATTGCTTTGAACGTAAAATTGCCGGCGCCGCACTATGGCAGGCACATTTTTCATATTTTAAAACTCAATTTTTAAATAACACAGAAAATATGGGTATTTTTAATTAATCTTATATTGAAATCTAAGGCAGCGTTTCTCAACCTGTGGGGCGTGCCCCACTAGGGGGGCGTGATTATACTATTGGGGGGGGGGGGGGGCGCGAACCTATCGAAAAGAAATTATTATTAAAAACACTCATTAAAAACATTTGTGTGTTTGTACACTTTGAAATCTTCCAGACATTGATTGAGCACCATCGGTACATATTCCGACGCAATTTTTTGACTCCATATTTGCCTCGTTTATAAAATCATTTAAGATAGCAAATAATGCGAGTGATGTTGCTTTGAGTTCTATTGGTTTGCAGAAAAATAGTTCTTTTACTACTGACATACCATCACAAAATCGAACATAGGCAAGAAATGAGCATCTTTATTGCTATCTGTTGCCTCATCAAGCTGAATTGAAAACAATTTGTCACGCAACTTCCCGAAAAGCTGATGCTGTATATCTTCAGTTATACTAGAGGGGCATGATTATCCTATTGGGGGGGGGGGGGGCGAGCCTATCGAAAAGAAATTATTATTAAAAACATTCATTAAAAACATTTAATATAATTTATTGAAAGGAAAGCAAAACAAAATAAATTCTGACATAAAATAAAATACACATTTATGCTGATATAATACATCTATAAATAGGATTGTATTAGTACTGTATTATTTACCTAATAATTAACATATCAATACTGAATTAAAAACAAGTTTAATAATTATTAGTGACTCCCTTGAGCCTGTTTTGCAAAGCAAAGGTTTTCGAAGGATGGTTTAATATTAGAAATACACATTTTGAGTTCTTTTTCTATATTTAGTTGAGATCTATATTTTGTTTTCAAAGCAGCCACGCAGAAAAAAATCCGGTTTCGCAAAGGTAGGACGTTGAAAATGGTAATAGTATACGAAATGCTCTTGTTTTCAGTGCAGAAAACTCATCATTCACCCCTGCCCAAAATTCAATGAGTGATTTATTATTAAATTGTCTTTTGATTTCGCCATTTGCCGTGAAGTCTATGAAGATTTCTTCTTCGGAAGGTTGAGAGCCCTTCGGAAGTATGGATCCCTAACCCACTCGTAACTTGCTACCAAGTTGTCGTCAGTAAGAAAATACTTTTTAAAATTCTTTGTCAACATGGCTAGATGATTTTCAATGATTGCTAAAACAACTTTCACATGTTGTTCTTCAGCCTTGTATGTTTTAACACATTCACCCACATTTGCAAACATTTCTAGGTTTTTTTGCTTTACATTTCTGCTCCACAATTCCAATTTTCTGCTGGTGAGCTCTGGGTCTTAATCAGGCGAATAGCTCTCCTCTGAATAGAATTTAACAAATGTACCCTTTTTGTGGGAGCAGAGTCAGAAATATCGGAGCCGCATTCCATCCTTGGTCGAATTTGAGATTTGTGCAGGTCTAAAATGAAGTATAATGTTTTTGAGTACGAAATAATATTCCCAGCTTTTCAAAAGATCTGTTTGCTAGGAATGCAACACACACAAGTACACCCACATGTTGAAAACATAACCTTAAATTGCATTTGTATTGGATTGGATGTTTAATGTAATTCTTATTTTTTATTTCTTTTGCGATATTAAGGCACCTCTAGTTTATTTAAAAGATTTATTACCCTAAAATTCCGAAATATTTGCCGATTTTGTCTACAGTTCTTTTAACTAATCATTTTTAAAAAATTTTTAGAACCTCCGCTTTTATTAAAAGTACAGCCCTTATAATATGGGAAAGTTGGAGATCCTGGGAGATAAGGAGAAATATTTGGAGAATGGCTTGAATAATGATAGATAAAGAGATATAAGCCTCTGTATTACGGGAGAATTCGAGATTATGGGAGATAAGGCGAAATAATTGGAGATAATGCGGAAAAATGACAGAAAATGCAATATATAAACCCTTATAATATGGGAAAGTTGGAGATCCTGGGAGATAAGGAGAAATATTTGAAGAATGGCTTGAATAATGATAGATAAAGAGATATAAGCCTCTGTATTACGGGAGAATTCGAGATTATGGGAGATAAGGCGAAATAATTGGAGATAATGCGGAAAAATTACAGAAAATGCAATATATAAACACTTATAATATGGGAAAGTTGGAGATCCTGGGAGATAAGGAGAAATATTTGGAGAATGGCTTGAATAATGATAGATAAAGAGATATAAGCCTCTGTATTACGGGAGAATTCGAGATTATGGGAGATAAGGCGAAATAATTGGAGATAATGCGGAAAAATGACAGAAAATGCAATATATAAGCTTTTATAATATGGGAAAGTTGGAGATCCTGGGAGGTAAGCCAGCCGAGTATTGATGCAGGAGGCGATTGGACAACTTACTAAGGTAATTGCGCCGTTGTTAGCTTACCAAAGAATACATGGACAGCAAAAAATGTTCTCGAAACACATTTTTTTTCATGAAGACGAGCGGTCACGTCCTTACTTGACAAACTGTAGGTATTGTATTTCTTAAAAATATTGCACCTAAACCAGCGTTTCTCAACCTTTCGGTATTTGCGACCCAATTTTCAAACATATTTTCATCGCACCTCCTACCCCTCTCTTACAATAACAATGCATGCAATAATAATGTATTGTCAGTATTTTGATGCTAAAGCTACACTATGACCTTAATTACAAACCTTACAAATTACCAAGAATAAGCAAATTTATTCATATTCGGCAACACATATTTGCTGCGTTGACAAAACTAGAATCGATGCCTCTCTATTGTTCACTGTCACGTCCACTATATCTGTAGCGGCTTCGCGAGATGTTCCGAGTTGTCTCGAACATTCGGAAAGTTTACCCAAAAGTGTATAAATGCTGCACCTCGTTCAATTACAGCCCGTCTCAGTCGAGTTGATCCTCCTACTGCTATCGGACTTATCGTGAATGTGTATGTTGTAATTTACGTGTTAATTGAAATTCAAGGTATTAAGTATTCACGGCAGTAAATTTATACAGATAGATTTTTAAGTGGGCGTAAGCGATTATTAGACGATAGTGAAGCATCAACAAGTGCACAGACGAGCGTGGTTCCGAAAATAAAATCAAGAAAATATTCTCTAGAATATTTAAATTTAAGGTTTACCAGTACTGAAGTAAATGAAGAAGAAAAGCCCCTGGTGTGTTATTTGCTCAAAAATCTTGGCAGCAGACAGCATGAAACCAAATAAACTTAAACGCCTCATAGTGACTACCTTAACAAACCCCGAGAGTTCTTCTAATTAAAATTAAAATCATATGTAAAGCAGAAATCATTTTTTAAAAAAAAAAAAACTTTTTCTGTGAATGAAAAAGCTTTTTACTTGCCTCTTACAAAGTTTCATATAAAATAGCCAGATGTAAAAAGCCTCACACCATCGGTGAAGAGCTTGTTTTGCCGACAGTAATTGAGACTGTAGAAACTTTGTTTGGAGATAATTTTGCCAAACAATTGCTGTCCTTACCTATATCAAATGATACTGTTGCCAGTCGAATTGATAATATAGCTGAAGATGTACAGCATCAGCTTTTCGGGAAGTTGCGTGACAAATTGTTTTCAATTCAGCTTGATGAGGCAACAGATAGCAATAAAGATGCTCATTTCTTGCCTATGTTCGATTTTGTGATGGTATGTCAGCAGTAAAAGAACTATTTTTCTGCAAACCAATAGAACTCAAAGCAACATCACACGCATTATTTGCTATCTTAAATGATTTTATAAACGAGGCAAATATGGAGTAAAAAAATTGCGTCGGAATATGTACCGATGGTGCTCAATCAATGTCTGGAAGATTTCAAAGTGTGTGAAACAAAAATCTCCACTGTGTGTGGGGACACATTATATGATCCACAGAGAAGCTTTGGCTTCCAAAGAAATGAGTCCTGCTGTGAATATTGTACTCACTACAGTTGTAACCGTAGTAAATTATATTAAAATGAGACTCCTAAAATCTAGAATTTTTTCTGGACTTTGTAAAGACATGGGTGCCGAAAATTCAGCGTTACTATTTTATTGCGAGGCAAGATGGTTATCACGTGGGAAATGTTTGCAACGTGTTTATGAATTAAGAAATGAAATCGCCATTTTTCTAGAAGAGAAAAACCGACTGGAAGCTGAGAAGTTTCGAGATAGTTTATTTGTGATGAAATTGAGCTACTTAGTCGATATATTCGAGAAACTAAATACCTTAAATCTTCAATTTCAAGGAACAAATACACATATATTAGATACAAGTGATAAAATTAATGCTTTTTGTAGAAAATTGGAATTGTGGAGCAGAAATGTAAAGCAAAAAAAACCTAGAAATGTTTGCAAACGTGGGTGAATGTGTTAAAACATACAAAGCTGAAGAACAACATGTGTAATGATTGAAAATGATCTAGTCATGTTGTCAAAAATTTTTTAAAAGTATTTTCTTACTGACGACAACTTGGTAGCAAGTTACGAGTGGGTTAGGGATCCATTTCAAAATACTCCCGAAGGGCTCTCAACAATTTAATAATAAATCACTCTTTGAATTTTGGGCAGGGGTGAATGATGAGTTTTCTGCACTGAAAACAAGAGCATTTCGTATACTATTACCATTTTCAACATCCTACCTTTGCGAAACCGGATTTTCTGCGGTGGCTGCTTTGAAAACAAAATATAGATCTCAAGTAAATATGGAAAAAGAACTCAGAGTGTATTTCTAATATTAAACCATCCTTCGAAAATCTTGGCTCTGCAAAAGAGGCCCAAGGGAGTCACTAATAATTATTAAACTTGTTTTTAATTTAGTATTGATATGTTAATTATTAGGTAAATACATTGTGCAGTACTAATACAATTCTATTTATAGGTGTATTATATCAGTGTAAATGTGTATTTTATTTTTTTATTATGTCAGAATGTATTTTGTTTTGTTTTCCCTTTCAATAAATTATATTAAATGTTTTTAATGAGAGTTTTTAATAATAATTTCTTTTCGACACGCTCGCGCTCCCCCAATAGTGTAATCACACCCCGCTAGTGGGGCGCGCCCCACAAGTTGAGCTGACCTAATCAATATCTTAAATTGAATTCTCTATCTATGGATATATATTTTTTTGCTGATAAACTTCAGTTTCACAAAACAAAAAAAAAACACTGTGAAAATCACAAAACATGAAAAAAATCTAGCATCTAGGAATGCATTCGGATAAACGTCGGGTATTGTCGGCAATATTCGCATCCTTGTTTCTTTGATGAAGAACTACTGACATCGAACGACATCCGACGAACAAGATAATACTAATGTAAAATTGATCGCTACTATATTGGCCTAAAGGTTGGAAGCAACGATATAGTTGAAAATGGCAGTTTTGGTCCGATATATTGGGCATTCTACTAAAATTAGGATGCGCCCTTACCTATTACTCATTCTTGTATACTCTATACTGGTATCGCCATAAGACAATAAAACTCGCTATTACAACCACTGAACTGTTAGTTAACTCTGAAACCGAGGGCAACATGGTATGTCCAGTTTTGGTGATTAATAGTTGGCACGCATGGGTTCTCTATTATCTAAGACCTCTCGTATTTTTAATGCAAAGGCAAACCTTATTGACGGTGTTGATCCAGTATGAGTATTTAATTTTTCTGCCTATTTTATAATTAACGCTAAACATATATTTCGTAAAAATTTTTCTGTTAGTTCTAGTCCGACCATTTGTTTTAAGTAACTTAAGTAAGTATTTTTAAATATTAAGTATTCGCTTTCAGGTGATTGATATTCCCCTATTATTTTATGTTAAGTTAGGGTTGGATAGACTTTTTAAGTAATACCTTGACATCTGTTTCTAATTTGATTGACAGCTTAAAAAGATTGCAATATTATTGTTATCATCTTTGAAATTAAGAAACATATTTAACAATAGAAACTAGGACTTTAGATAACACGCTAAAAACACCGCTTTTTTTTTAAAGGAAACAAAAGGATTTTGCTCTAACTGTCTTTAATGAAAAATTTTAATAAAAATTATAATGACTCGTATTCCAAATTTAGTGCAGTTACCTTTTGATTAAATGACCGCGCCCTTCGCGGAATTAATTAGTCTAGTAACGACCACATATGGTTATATTTTTTAAAAAATCACATATATTTTTAATATGCTATAAATTAATGAAGTTTCATCATCATCATTAGTTTATTCCATTCATAGTCGGATGTAAGCCTCCCTAAGTTGTCTCCAATGAGCTTTGTTGTTTGTTTTTTGCATCCGATCGTGTCCTGCCAATCTTTTATGTCATCCGTTCACTTATATTGAGTATCCTACCAATCAGTGACAGAAAGGCGCCTAGATCGCGCAAGATTTGGCACTACAGATCTGCTAAATGGGAAGATTTCACGGAATATTTTCGAACTTTCCCTTGGTTGGACCTTTGTTTTCGATCTGACGACCCATCTGACTGCGCCAGGGAGGTCTCCGATGTTATTTTGCCTGGTATGGAGGCTTACATTCCTTTTTCGCAAAATGCCCTTCTAACGGCAAGCCTTGGTTTGACCGAAAATGCAAAGAAGCTGTTGCTTCTAAACTTCTTACCTACCGACAATGGTGTGTAAATCCTAACACCACAAATCGTAACACCTTTGTTCATGCCCGGAACAGATGCAAAGAAATTATCGATCAAACCAAGGAGGCACACAATCGACGAATAAGAAACAAACTTCTCGCTTGTCCGAACAATTCCAGGTCCGTTTGGTCAGTCGGTAAGGCAGTTAGTCAAAATTTCACCAAATCCACCGTACCACCACTCACACGGCCAGATAATTGCCACGACACCTGTTAAAAAAGCGAACTTGTTGGCTCTGTCGATTTCCAAGGAAAAACACCACCTTCTATTCCCATAGTGCAGTCAAGGATGCAAGATATTGTCTTCAGACAGCGTATCATAAAGCGTATTTTAATGAAGCTAGACACCAAAAAAGTTTCTGGGGTTGACGGAATACCTGCCAGTGTAGTCCACCTTCAGCTTCACGGTTGTCACGCTGATGGGGATGGACCGCTCCAGGTTTACTTGAGCCGTGGTTTCTGGTGCGGTTAGGTGGCGATTATGTCTACTGGACATTGTTATAGCTCTGTCTTTAGCGGAAGTCGTTTTTCGAGGCCTTTCTGAACGTTTTTGGTTGGGAATTCCATGTCCCGCTGAAATTTGTTTTGCGATCTAGTCCACCGTTCTACTTGGCATTCGCATATCACTCGTGACTTGTCGACTCGAGTGACCATTTTAATGTCTCGCAATTATCAGAGCCAAATTTTCAACGGAAACTTCTTTCGTTTTTGGCATTTTCATAAAACAATTGAGCCTGTATCAATGACAAAGTATTGTTTGCGAATGGTTAATTTCCAAAAGGGCAATGGTATTTATAGCATAATTTTTATCGTAAAATGTCATTACGAATTTCGATAATCCCTAGAAACTTGAAATGAGTTCTTACTTCAACTCGAATTCTCGTAAATCGCCTCAAAACGATTATCATGCAAAACTTGGAAATTTGTTCTAATTGGTTTTTAATTTGTGATTTCATAAAAAAGGCTTATCTAAACAATTTGATAATCTACACTTGTTAAGAACAATTAAATTTACCTAATATAATAAAATTGTTTAATTAGGTATCAAATTTTGGCAGTTACATTGAAATTTCTAGGTGGGCAAATACTTTCTGACGGTTTTGCTGACGTTTCGATGGAATCTCATCCATCTTTTTCAAAGCGTTGATCACTGGTCGGTGTCTTGGCGTTGAATGTCGAGAGTCTCTACATTCAACGCCTCGACTCGAGACTGGCTCCGAGGGTGCCGGTTTTATGTGCTCGGGGCGTGGCTCTATTGGTCGGACGGATCTGGCCAATAGAGGCTCGGCTTTGGTCACGCGTTGTCAATCCTGTGGTTCTTTGTAATGTTTGTGTTGGTGAAGTAACATATTGTTGAATTATTGTTTCTCTTGGTTGGACTTGGTACTGGGATAGAATATGTTTCCAAGAGTTCGGTAAACGTTGGCTATCATCCCGATTATTTAGCTTGTTGGGCCTCTTTTCTATTTCTATCGCTTCTTTGATTACCCTAGTGGATAGGTTATCACTTTTTTGTAGGGTTCTGGTTTTGTCAAAATCGATTTTGTGGACGGTATTGTGTGCATGTTGTGGTAGAAAAGAGGTGGTGGATTTTTGTTTTACGGTGTTTTTGTGCTCGTCTCTTTTGGCGCTAATTTTCCTGTTTGTTTGGCCTATGTATAAAAGACCACAGTCCTCACACGGAATTTCATATACACCTTGGTCTTCTAAGGCTATAATGTGTTTTGGTGTAGGTAGAATATCTTTAATTTTTTGGTTCGTTGTGTAAATGGTCTCAATTTGGTGTTTTCCTAGAAGTCTTCTTATTTTGTCTGTGACGCCTTTTATATATGGGAGAAATACTTTTGTAGTGTATGTCTTTCTTTCGGGTTTGTGTTGTTTATTTAGGGCCCGCCGGATCGTGTTTTGGCTGTATCCATTCGAAAGTAAAAGGTTTCGAAGGAGCTTGGTTTCTTGTTGCAAATGTTCCTTGTCTGTTAGGGTTTCTGATCGGTGAGCTAAGGATTTGGCAACGGAGAAGAGTTGGGCTGGGTAATGATGTGAGCTGGCATTTAAGTATCAGTTTGTATGTGTCGGTTTTCTATATACTGAGTGAGACAAAGAACCATCTAATTTTCTTTGAAGCAAGACATCCATGAATGGTAGTTATTCTGCTACTTCTCTTTCCATTGTAAATTTAATGTTTGGATGTATATTGTTAAGGTGTTTCTTGGAACTTGTTTAAGTTGTCTTCACCGTGTTGCCATACCACAAATGTGTCATCTACGTATCGTAGCCATGTTTTCGGTTTATGTGGAGCAGTTTCTAGAGCTAGTGTTTCGGAATATATATATATATATATATATATATATATATATATATATATATATATATATATATATATATTATTTATATATATATATATATATATATATATATATATATATATATATATATATATATATATATATATATATATATATATATTATATATATATATATATATATATATATATATATATATATATAGGATATTTTTATAACTGGTCTTTGTTGTTTTCATTAGAGAAAATAGTTCCCAATTTTATAACGAAAACAAACTGCCTTATTTTTTAAACACTTGTAAATTAAAATATATGTTTTAGTCATTGTACGTTTGAATAAGATTAAGGTTGGTAAATAATAACTAATCCATAAAGATTAAAATATTAGGCTGGTAGCTTATATTGTGCCATAATTTTTTAAACAAATATTGAAACGTTATTGTAATAGTTAGTCATGTCAGGATCTTATCTCAAAAATATAATAATAACACTGTAGAAAACGTAAAAAACTTTTTTTAGATATTTTTTTTTTTCAGTTTTTATACTTCAGGAAGTTAATTTATGAACCTAAAAGTCACTCAAATAATGAATGTGTAAAGGATTTTCAGGTATTTTAGAATTTTTTTAACGTTCATCACCCTACCTGAATAAGGATTTAGCCCTTTTTGTCCTATGGATAGATGGTGATGAAGTCTTAAGGTATTTCTTACGAGACGACAGAGAGGGCATTATGTTAGAGAAAGACCCGAAATAATTTAGTTTTCAAAGAATAGACAGTGTGGCAACGTAGCTTCTCGATTCCTTCCCGCCGCACGCAATCACGTGTTATTGGATTGCATTAGTCCGGGAGCTCAATACCAAAACGCTCATCGAAGAGTGGCATATTTGTTAATTATGCCTCCCTTAGTCTCTCCAGGTAGTTTAAAGCCTCAACCCTGGTTCCTGTTCCTGGAAATACGCTTTAAAGCTGCAAGAAAAATTTGGTGGACGAACCCAACTCTGAGTGGCAGATATTTTGGGTATAGCTTCATTTCTGTGAAATATGACTGAAAAATGAATATCTGTCATGGATATTGGGTCAATCCAAAGCTATAACGGTCCAGAGTTGCAGAAAAATGGACCTACCTGAACCCATAGAGGAGCAAATGTAATTTGTTTCAGTATGTTCGTTGAGGTTTGTAGATACTAAAAATAACATTATCTGCTATAGAGTCTGGTTCTTCATTAAAATGCGCGCGCCTGCTCTACAACGTACTCGCCCCCTGTCCTGTAATTTGTTTTTCTCTCAAATACAATACACATGCGCCAGTGTCTCGAGAGACGCTTAAATCACCATTGAAACAGTTACAAGCAGATTAACATATTTATTTAATTTGCAGTGCAATTTCGCTCGATATATTTTTTAAATTTTACTTTTAAATTTTGTTTATATTTATTATTTAAAATTTATATTCAAAAGCCCCAAAACCCCTCTTAATATGTAATTACGGAAATTAAAAAAAATTTTTTTTGGTAGCTATATTGGATAGTACATATGAAATTTTTGATTTTTAACATGACAGACAATAAGAGTGATGTAAAAAACCTCAAGAATTAAAATTTTAAATATTTAAAACGTATAATAATTTTTGCCGCATTCCGTTAATGCCAATACAATAATTTATTTATTTATTTATTTACGGGACAGGCCCATTAACTAATAAAGACAAAATACAAAAGTTTACAATATAAATGACACTTAAAACTACTTAAAACTAAAGGCTAAAACTAAGAAATTCAGAAAAGAACACGGATCTGCCTCTTAAAAAGTGATAAGGAGCTGGAGAACAATTCCAGTGATGGGCAGTTGTTTACAATGCCCATAGATCTTGTTATGAAGGTATTAGCTCCGTAGGTTGTCTTATGATAAGGTTTGAAGAAGGACAACGTAGATCTAGTATGTCTAGAGGGTGCATACAAATTAATTTGAGATAAAAGTTCTGGACAATTTACAATGGAATTTAAAATTTTAAAGAACATTACAAGATCACGCTGAACTCTCCGGTTAGACAGGGTATTCAAATTTAATACAGATGTCAGTTTTGAATAACTAAAAGAATCATTGTTAAAGAATTTAAAATTAATATGACGTAGAAATTTACTCTGAACAAGCTCCAAGCTCCTAGCATGGCCAGCAAAAGGTGGGTTCCACACACATGAGCAATATTCCAAGAGAGGCCTAACCAACAAGCAGTACAGCATTTTTATAGAGGTAATCGATGAAAATTCTGATGAGCAACGCCTAATGAACCCAAGCATCCTCAGAGACCTAGACGTTACCTCGGTTATATGAGGAATCAAACTCAGTGCCGAATCAAACTTAACCCCCAGATCCTTAACATTAACCACGGACACGAGGGAAGTCCCATTTATGCTGTAATCAAAAAACAATGAATTTTGCGATCTCGAGAAAGACATAGAGAAGAACTTAGAAGTATTTAAAACCATACGGTTTAACTGACACCAGACACCAAGTCTATCCAAATCACTCTGCAATCCCACACAATCCTCAATCGATCCAACCGCCGCAGCCGTATACAACTTCAAATCATCAGCAAAAAGCAAGAACCTGGAAGACCGAACGCAGTCGGCCACATCATTCAAGAACAGGTTAAACAGCAGAGGCCCCATATGGGAGCCTTGAGGCACTCCTGAGGGCACAGTAATGTTGACAGACTTAAAATTATTAGCTCGAACCACTTGAACTCTGCCACACAAATAACTCCTAATCCAGCCCAACAGTGGACCCGATATGCCACGGTTATTGAGCTTCTTAAGAAGAACACCATGGTTGACCCTATCAAAGGCCTTAGAGAAATCGGTATAGATGGAATGTACCTCAGATCCACTCTCCAAGGTCCTCGACAGGTAGTCCGTATAGGAAATCAAGTTCAATTCAGCAGACTTGCCTCTCTGAAAACCAAACTGTTCATCTATTATAGATGGTCCCAAGTTAGATGCCAATACTTTAGTTACTAGGTTTTCAAATAATTTAGGAACAGTACTCAAAATACTTATTGGCCTATAGTTTGCGATATCTGCCCTGTCCCCTGACTTGAATACCGGGGTGACAAAACTGGTCTTCCAATAGTCAGGAAAGTAACGCTCCTCCAATGACCGGTTAAACAACATGCATAATGGTCGTGATAATACGAAGCTACATGTCTTTAGTAATCCAGGAGGTAAACTATCAGGACCAGACCCTTTCTGTGATTCAAACCTCGAGAGCCCCTCGTAAATTTCAGAGATTGAAGTCTTAAATTTGAAGATATTATGAATATTAGTAGAGGGTAAGGCTAGATAATCTAGTAACTCATCAGAGTAAACAGAGCCGAAGTAACTTGCAAAAAGATGATGACCGAATACTTCATCAGCCATCCGGGGTTTCACTGTGTTCTTTTTAAACTTTGAGCGTTGCAGCTCCACTCTAGTGTACGTTATGTGTTTTTGGGTCGCAGAATCCGATTTGCAATTAGTTTTTTTAAAAAATGACCTATTAATTATTATTAACAATTTTTTAAGCAATTATCTAAAAAAAGTAATTTGATATAATTTATTTTTATAATAACGAAGTCTAAGTTTAATAAGCGCTCCACCCAAATTTTTTTAGACAAATTTCGACCCACTGAATCTATTTTTGCAAAAACTTAACCTTTTTTATTGTTAAAAATAATTTATTATAAACAATTAAGCTAATAAACAGAATTTCATAGAATTTATCTCCATAACAGCAAGATGAATTTTTGTCCCGCTGTCTGAATTTCTAATCCATTTTTCCAATTTAAAATTAAGAGCTAATAATATTTTGTGTTAAATTCCCAAAGAAAATTAATATAATTCTATTTATTGGAATAATAAAATAATTTAGTTTTTGAAAAAATGAACAGAGAATTTAAATTTAGCGAGTTAAATAATATTATATTAAGTTATTATAGAAAAAATTATTGATTTGTAACAAAAATTAATACATTTTTAACAAAAATGGATTAGAAATTCGACTTTAACGTGTCAAAAAACATATAAACTCATGCATCACAAATAAGTAATAATGCGAATAGAGAAAATCAATTTGTTTATAACTTAAGCTTTGCATTAAAAATACAAAAATTCTGCTGATAAAAGCAGGGACTTGACTTCATGGAACATATTCGGGATTTCACGTCGTATTATAATATTCGAACAGTGGTTCATTTATCTTCCGCTCTCGAATGAGTTTAGGTGGGTCCAAAAACTCTACGGGTTCAAAAATTCGTAGAAATTCAGAGATCCAGGATCTATAGCAAATAATATCTTTTCACTTATTTTTGAGTTCCAAACTAATGATATCTCGAATATCTGCCACTCAGCGATGAGTTCATTTTTTGAGCCCATTTTTTCAAAAAAAAGTTTACTCCGGCAGAACCGGTCTCGGTGGTAGATATTAAAGCTATAGTATCCTCATAACATGTCACTCTGCGATGGGTTCACTTACCCTTAATTTTTTGCAACTTTCTCCCTCCATAACCATGGCAGGAACCGGAATTTGGATCTATAAGTTCAAAATCTTGGTTATGAGCCCCCAGACTATAGATAATTTAAAATTTGAAAGAACGCCTGCATCCGCGCGACCTGTCTTTTTCAAGCTACGTTGCCACAGCGAAAATTCACTCCATAAAATTCTATAAAAAGTAATATTTATCTAATATTTTTGCAACAACTAGGTGATACACTGCCTTCATATTTTAACAAACGATAGCAAAGTAATTTTTTTATGTATATATAATTTTTTGTGACTTTTACTTTTTAATGCACATACGACAACAGAAATTGTAACAAACGCATCTTATACGTGTTAAACATCTGAAACTTTTACAATTAATTATGGCAAAACGACGTGGTAAACCATATTGAAGCAGTAAATGCATGGTTGGGAAAGAGATCAAGAGGCAGACCTCAGACCAGGTGGAAAGATGATCTAAAATTTTACAGCCGGCCTAGCGTGGATAAGAGAAGCACAGAACCGAGATATGTAAGTGGAGAACAAAAGGGGAGGCCTATATCCGAAAAAGGATGTAAAAGGGCTATGAAGAAGAAGAAGAAGAAGAAGAAGAAGAATGGTTAGTAGTGATGCTAGACCTCAGCGTTTTTCATTAGTAATATAACATAATGAAATTGTTTTATTACATGAAGAACATTTTAAGTTTTCTCCAAGTGATTGCATGTCATCAATTCGACGACGACTGTCACAGAGATTAGGAGACACTTGATTTTCTGTTCCGTTTACCGACACTTTGCTGGCTTAATCTTTGATTGTATATAGCCTCAGTAAGCGTTTTCGCTTCCACATAATTTTTTTTAACATTCTTGTCAATACTTGTTGATTTTTTATCATTATTCATTTTTTTTACTTGTTTACAACAGCTGATCCCAATATTCAATATATCTATATTTATTTATTTATTTATTTATTTATTTATTTATTTATTTATTTATTTATCATACATGCCTTACAGGTTACAAGACCCAACTACAAGGCCGGAGATACAGATAAGAGCCACTATACATAGAAATGTAATACAATAATAGAGTATTAAGCAGATACAAATTCCAATCACAATAATAAATAATAATAAAAACAATTAAATATTAAAACAATAAGAAAAGAAAGATGCCACAGCCCCTCAGTGTTGCAATATTTTACCTATCGTTAACATAGATGTGTTGAAAAAGTCGATGCTTATTTCTTGATTATACATACTACACATTGAAAAAAGTGGGGAAAATTTTAATATATTTGTTCTTGGAACAGGTAGATAAAAAGTGTTATATTGTCTGCTACTTATACGCGGCACACTAAAATTTATTCTTGACAGAATAGCGGAGAGATCTATATCATTATTCATAATTTTGAACAGAGTCGTCAGGAGCAAGTAACCACGACGAACCTTTAATAACGAGCAGCCGTTATCTGCAAGTAGTACCTCATGCGGAAACCCCTGTTGTGGATAGATACCATCTCGTTTAAAGCTAATATATTTTAAGAATTTGCGCTGGACCCTCTCCAGATTATCAGTATGGGTGTCATAGCCTGGAGACCAGACCGTAGCAGCGTATTCCAATTTAGAACGAACATAACAAATATATAAAGTTTTAATTACGTCAGGATTATGAAAGTCACCGGTGCAGCGTGCAATAAAGCCATATGTTTTAAAAGCTTCGGAGATTATGGTGTTTATATGATCTGTGAAAGAAAGTTTTGGATCAAATGTTACGCCCAAGTCCCTGAAGACATTCACACGGGAGATACTACTGTTATCCAGCAAATAGTTATGAATAATCGGTGAGATTTTATTTGAGAAAGACATGATGTTACATTTCTTAATGTTAAGCTGTAAATTGTTTGTTACGCACCATTGGCCAATTATCTGTAAGTCCTTCTGAAGATTTATGCAATCCCGAATACCTCTCACCCTGCTGTATAATTTTACATCATCGGCATAGAGTAAATAACCAGCACCTAAACCCCTCCCAATATCATTTATAAAGAGATTAAAAAACAATGGTCCCAGTACAGATCCTTGGGGAACCCCAGAAGTAGCATCATAAGATCTTGATTTGGAGCCATAAATTTCCACATATTGCTTACGATTAGTAAGGTAAGAATGAATCAAAGATATTAATGAGCCTGAAAAACCAAAGTTAGTTAGTAGTTTATTAAGTAGGAGAGAAAAAATCCAGCCGATCAAAGGCTTTGGTGAAATCTAAATAAATGATATCCATTTGGCAACCCTCGTCAATTGCCTCTGCTATTTCTTGAGTTATAGTAATTAAGTTTGTAGATGTAGACCTACCCTTGTAGAAAACCATGCTGATGAGGGGTTATCAAGTTTTTCGTAGCATAAAATATATGATCGTGTAATAAAAATTCAAAGATTTTACTAAAATTACATATTATTGACACTGGCCTATAATTATTGATATCTGATCTATCTCCTTTTTTAAAAACAGGACTGACTTTAGAGGTTTTCCATAATTCCGGGAAAGTACTCGTCTTCAAGCTTAAGTTGAACAGCGTTAACAGTGGTTTGGCTAAAACAAATCTGCAATCACGAATAAAAAATGCTGGGAGTAAATCCGGGCCCGCAGTAAATTTTGGTTTTAGTCTTCTAATGGCATTAATAACGTCTGATTCACAAAAGGTACTGACTGCGACAATAGGCCAAGAAGCCACGACATCCTCACTGATTAATCTATCCAAGGTTGGACGGGAAAATGATTGTTCGAAACAAGTTGCAAAAGCGTTTAGAATATCTGATGCCGAGTTCAAATTACTCCTGTCATAAGTCATACTACTAGGTATACCCTTCTGTTCTCTTTTGTTTTTGACAAATGACCAAAACTGCTGCGGATTAACCTTTATATTCTCTTCTGTTCTCTGAATAAAGCATCTATAAGATTCTGTAGTATCTCGTTTTATTTCCGATCTCAACGTTTTGAACTTTTCAAACTGATCCATGTCTCCATACTTTTTATATTTTTTATGACATAAGGCTTTCTGCTTTATCTTGAGTATTACGTCACGCGAGAACCACGGAGGGTATTTCTTGCTATGACCTTTTATATACTTCGGTACATGCTCATCTATTATTTCATATAATTTTTTATAGAAACTGTCACAGGCTTCATCAATACATGTAATATTGTTTAGAATTGACCAATCGATTTTCATAAGGGAGTTATACAATATAGTATAATCTGCTTTTTTGAAATTATAGCTGCCTTGAAAATTTATTTGAAAATCGCTTTTAGCATTCATCGATTGGCAGTATTTAAATGTAACTACTAGTGCCGGATGATGAGCGTCCTCTTCAATACACACATCGACTGCCCTTTCAACTTCGCACTTTTCATTATTATGCATCACCAAGTCTAGTATTCTATTATTTGTGTTCCTGATGTAATTGCTTTGAATAAAACGGACGCTATTTAGGAAATTTTTAAGAACCTTTGTAAGATTATCTTCCGTTTTGTTATCTAAGAAGTCAGAGTAACGAGATACATTGAAGTCACCAAGTATGCATACATTCGCATTAGATAGGCATTGCAACGAAATTAAGCACTCAAACAAATTTTCCAACAGAAAAGTAGTTACCGGCGGGGGAATGTAAACAACAAACAGATATATAGACGAGTAGTCAAAAGTAATTTTAAGCCTATTAGATCAATTTCCGGGCAAAGTTCTGTATATGGAATTGAAACCATGCTTGCTCTAAAGCTTTGATCAACACCAATCAGCACGCCACCTCCACGCGATTTATTTATTTCTGAAAAATTTCTATCTTTACGAAAAATATTATACCTGTCACAAATTATTTCGTTGTTAGTAATAGAAGAGTCCAGCCACGTTTCTGTGATCGCTATTAAATCATAACAAGAACAAGTTGAATTACTAAGCACCGCAACTGTTTTAGTTCTAAGTCCACGAGTATTTTGATAATAGACTGAAAAACAATTATTAAGCAATAAGCGATTTGCTGAAGTAGGCACTACTTGAGACAAGGCGATCGATCTATTCTGAACTACAATAGGTGTGGACGTCATGGTTAATTGCTATTGCGCCAAAATATTTGCACGAAGTATTGAACATGCATTTTTATAAACTAAACATTTATTTATATCCCAAGCAGCATGGGCAATATCTACAGCGTTACCTCGACCGGCTGCATTAAATGCTACGCAATTAGAACAGCTTAGGGATTGAGATTGACATTCTTTAACTGGATGACCATTACCACATCTGGGGCAACAGATAGATTTAGAACAGTTTTTGGAAGTGTGATTAAATTCATTACAATTATAGCATCGACTTACCTCAACACCATCAAACACACTACAGGCATCGTATCCGACAAAAACATTTCCCACCCTCATTACTTTATCATAAGTATTTCTATCCAGTTGCAACACAGCTTGAAAACGCTTGGCATCCCTCCTTAATTTACATATTTTTACTATTTCACAAGTTGCTGCAGTGGAAAAAATGTCCGAGTTGAGTTTTCTTATGACAGTTAAGAGGCTTTCTTCATTGTAGAATTCGGAAAAAAACCAACAATTCGAACTCTCGGGTTAATGCCACGTAATTCCCGTATTTCATATGAGTCGGCAAGCTTTTTTTTCGGCCAATTCTTTAAATCTTTTGTTTTCTTCCAAGTTTTTGCAACCAATAAGTATTGATCCATTATTAGATGATTTCACCTTTGCTAATTGGATATTTGAGACTGCGGGATCAATTCGTTCAGCCATGTCCAGTTTTGTTCTTTCTACGTTTTGCTCTGGATTCCGAGGCACAACCAATATTGCAGGTTGAGTATTATTCTTGGCAACACATGAGTAGCTAACAGGCTCACTTCTTTCTTTCATGTTTAAAGTAGATAATTTTTCGGAATTACCGAAATTAAATCAGCTTTTATACATTCCACCGCTGTAGTTATAGAAGCGAGAGCTTCTTGTACTTGTTCATTCACCAATACTCACTATATACAAGCATATCAGTAGAGCCAACAGTAAATTACTTTACAGCGTTGCCGCTTCGTGACACCGGAATTTTTTTTTTTTATTCTTTTATTTTTTTCGTATTATTTGCTTTGATAATTTTAAAAAATTATAAAATATAATTAATTTTTATTTACCTTTTTTTTTTCTATAAGTTTGTACAAAACATCCAAAAGTTAATCCATTCATGTTAAATTATTTAATAAAATTAAATAAACAATAAATAAGACTTAAAATCTTTCGATAATGAATTTATTCTCATAATAACAACGATAAAAACTTTTAATTATTTAATACAAAGCATTCCTAAATGACAACATTCAAAACTTTTGGTTAGGACTATCCCACCTCAACCTCCTTGAATTGTTTATAAACAAAAGAGCACAAGTTTTTCGAGGACCAAAACTCAGAAGAATACTCCTGGTGATAGCCCCGAGAGGATAAAATCGTAATATTGCTGTGTCTAAACTATGCAATTTCAATTCTTTTTTACTACAGTATTTACCATGTTGGTTTTTTTTTCTAAATATATGAATTCTTATAAAACGAATTTTATCAGGTTTCCTAGCCAAATTATTTAATTAAAAAATCGACGACATTCTTCTTTTGTGCTTGGAGGTATGCCGAATATATTAATCTTGTCTATAAAGCCGTGTGCTACAAATTCACAAAAAAACTGTAATATTTTCGATAATCCGATTTACTTTAAAGAAAAAAGCTACAAAGAGTCTTAAACAAGACTTTCAACAGTTAATAAATTTTATTAATAAGGACAATGTACAGGGTGGTCCAAATTGGACACTTTTAAAGGTAAACCGTTTCAGATATACAGAGTGTTTTTCAAAAATCTGCATTTTGGAAAAAAAAATGTTTGTAATTCTTTTCCTATTGAAAATTTTTGATTTCTGTAAAAACATTCTCAAAGCACTTTTTCACGTGGATTTTAACAGTGTTAGTTACATTTTTTTACAACTATTATTTTAATAGTTATTAACGCCAAAATATATTTTTTAAATGGGATACCCTGTATATTTTTCCTTATCGGAATAGAGCTTTTAATTACCATTCTTAAAATATAGCATACTTTATATTTTGTTTAAATTTACTTCAAAATATAAAGGTTTTTTACGCGAGTTTTAAATGCACATTTTGTGAAGTAGGCTTTGGACGGAGCTGCCATATGGTTTAATTCAATTGTTTACTCGTAGTTGTCAAATTTTTACTTCAGGATCAGTTAGTGAATTGTCAAATAAATCGCAGTGAAGTTTGAAAATTACGAAACGGCAAGTAATTTGTACCACGAACGGTATAGTTCGCGTCAACCCTTCAAGGATATATTCGCTCGATTGCGACATAACCTAATTAATAGTGGGCAGTTTGAAAAAAAAAACGACTCAAAAATTATGCATCAAACAGGGATAAGGAGTTAGAAGAAATAGTAGTTTTAGGAACTGTCGGAAATAATCCCAACAGTTCACCCCGACAGTTAAAAGAATCCACTGGACTATCAAGAACTAACGTAAGTCGTACTTTGAAGAAGCACAAATTCAGGCCATATAGGACAAGAAAAGTTTGTCACCTTAGAGACGGCGTATGGATTTTTGCCAATGGTTTCTGGAAAATTGTAACCATGTTCCGAATTTTTCATTAAATTGCATTTGGACAGACGAAGCTTATGCAAGCAATGCAGGTATTTTTAACCGTTACAATTCTTGTACGTGGGCACAAGAAAATAGTTGTGGGGCAAAGAATTCAAGGCACATTTGGATTTAATGTGTGGGCAGGAATTTTTAGAGGCAGGTTTATAGGTCGATTTATTTACGAAGGAACGCTCACCTCTCAGAGATATTTAGAAATTTTAAGGCAGTAAACAGAACCTCTTGTTGATGAACTGCCGTTAATGGACCTTAGAAATATATTTTTTCAACACGATGGGGCACCCTTTCAAAACGCTGCAGTTATCAGTAATTTTTTATCAGCCAATTTTGACAATAACTGGATAGTCAGCCAAGGTCCGAACCGTTGGCCGGCAAGGTCACCGGATTTAACACCCATGGACTTCTACCTCTGGGGAAGATTGAAAGACCTAATTTTTAAATTGCCGACAAACACCAGGCAAGAGTTAGAAGTCGCAGTGATACAAAGTTTTGCAGCTCTCACGCCTCTTGAAGTAATCACCTCGGTAAGAAGTGACCAAAAAAGGTGCCGCCTATGTGTAAATGAAACTGGTCGACATTTCGAACATCTCTTATAGAAAATTGTTTTGTTTTAGTTTACTCTACTCGGAATAAATTGTTTTATTGTTGTTTTGTTCTATTTTCTACATAGTTTAAAGTACTATAGCATTTAGTAAATTTCATTGTAGTTATGACTCTTAGAGTTACGTCTAGGATTTTTTTACGATTTGACTGCTATCGGTAAACAATTGATATGCTGCTCCGTCCAAAGCCTACTTTACAAAATGTGCATTTAAAACTCGTGTAAAATTAGCCTTTATATTTTGAAGTAGATTTAAGCAAAATTGAAAGTGTGCTATATTTTTTAGAATGGTAATTTAAAGCTTTATTCGGATAAGGAAAAGTATATAGGGTATCCCATTTAAAACATATATTTTTTCGTTAATAACTATTAAAATATTAGTTGTAAAAAAATACTTACACTGTTGAAATCCACGTGAAAAAGTGCTTTGAGAATGTTTTTACAGAAATAAAAAAATTTCAATAGGAAAAGATTACAAACATTTTTCCAAAATTCAGATCTTTGAAAAAACACCCTGTATATCTGAAACGGTACTAAATATCGATATGCGGTTTTCACCATTGAGTTTATCATAAAAATTGAGCCTCAGACACTGACATCAGTTTTTCGTCTATCTCCTTTAGATAAAAGGGTTTACCTTTAAAAGTGTCCAATTTAGACCACCCTGTACAGTCTGTCAAGTAAGAATGTGACCGCTCGTGTTCTTGAAAAAATGTGTTTCGAGAACATTTATTGCTATCAAAGTATTCTTTGGTGTTCTAACAACGGCGCTATTCCTTTAGCAAGTAGTCCAATCGCCTCCTGCATCAATACTCGCCTGGCATCTTCGAGACATGCTGTTGGCGAGATTTTCTGCATACTCTACAAATTTTTCGAATCTCGCGAGACAACTGAGTCAAACTCCTCTAGTCTTTACTCTGAGCTTTTTCTTTTCAAGAGACCAAATGTTTTCAATAGGGTTGGCGTCCGGCGATTGTGAGGCACACTCTAGTATCTTATCGTGGGCACAAGCAAGCCGCTACGCGATGTGATTTTCGTCCAGCAAAAGTTCCTTCAACGTGCTTCGGAATTTGACATCATGAGAACAAAGATGTTGCTGAATAGTCTCATGAGACACATTCAGACCTGATTTTCTTAACTTTGCCACATGGACACGATTCGTTTTTCGACTTTCGGAGTGACTTTGCCTACCGAGCCACGTTTTGGCAACTCGTCGACATTTTTCGCCTCGTTAAAATGATTTACCCACTTCTTCACAAACGATACCGACGGAATGTGTCATTCTAGGTCCCTTTGAATGGGAATAAAGAAAAGCTGGTCGGACCATTTTGTTGGAGGCCGTTCCCTTGATCTTCTACCTTCTACCTTCCTTGTTATTACAAGCTTTTTCATGGCATCCAGTTTCCTCATAATGTTACCAAAATATATCAGGTATGGTAAATCCCAAGGTATAAGATTCTGCCTTTTTGCTTTTTCAATGGGGCAATAAACGACCATATTAAGGTTTTGTGCATAGTTGCCAGGTATTACGATAAACGTATTTTTATTTTACCTGCTTTGTATACCGCCCTCACCTGCAATCATATTGGATCTATTTTTACCTATATATTTACTACCTGTCAACCCGGTTTGGAGCCCTTTAAATATTTGATAATATTGGCATAATGACCATAGGTCCCCATTAGAATTCGAAAGATACTTTTTATTATTTTTATATTTAGTTTTACTTACAACTTACAACGTAACGGTTCTATTTTAATTATGTCGCGTCCGTGGGAAAATTGCAATAGTGGCTATCACAAGAGAAAACATTTATCACTTGACGCTAAACAAATAGTGAAAAATGTTTACGACAGTTTGGTAAAAAAAATTTGAATAAACAAAGTACTTTGCAAGAAACCCAGTAAACTAACAAAAACCCCAATTTCTACGATTAAGGGTATTGTAGGAAAACCATCGCTCAGGAACAGGAAAAAACGGAAAGATTTTCAAATGCATCATGTAGACGATTGTGAAAAAGAAGTCTTTAGGAGAAAAATATATTCTTTGTATGAAGAGCAGTTGGTGCCTACACTAGACAAAATAAAATTAAGACTGGTGCAGGACGGGACCAATATACATTGTGGCCGATCAACCCTTCACCGAATTCTCTTAAGAATGGGATTCACGTTCCGAAAAATCAACAAAAGGCAAGTAGTGATGGAGTCACAAAGATTACGAATCTTGCGACACACTTATTTACAAGAAATTAAAAATTTACCTTGATGAAACATGGTTCGATACCCATGACACTGTGCAAAAAGGGTGGCTTGACAGCAGTACAAAATGTCAGACTAACGCACCTTCAAATAAAGGTAAACGAATAACCATTTTGCATGCTGGATCTGAAAAGGGCCGGGTTTCAAATTGTCTACTATTATCTGAAAAAAACATAAAGGATTCTAGATTGGACCATCACGAAGACACGACCTCAGAACTTTTTGAAACTTGGTTTCAAAATTCCCTTTTGCCAAATGTTCCCGATCAGAGTGTTATAGTTATGGAAAATGCAAGTTACCATAGTCGCCTACTAAATAAGGTTCCTAATGCAGCCAACACCAAATCGGAAACACAGGAATATATGTTAGAAAATGTCATTTATTTTGACTTTAGTTATAAAAAAAATGACCTTTTGGAAATTTTGGAAGACTGTAAATTGAAAAAGAAACATGTTTGTGATAGTATGGCTGAGAAAATAGGGCACACTGTTTTGCGGCTTCCTCCGTATTATTGTGTGTTTAATCCCATTGAACATGGGATCAAGTTAAATCAAAAATAAGGACACAAAATGTTTCTCCTACTCTAAGAGTGTCAGTGATTGAATTAGTTTTAAAGTTGAAGATTCATATATTTATGTAAATAATATAAAACCACTGATAATTACTTCAGCTGATGACAGTGATAGTGAAACCGAATTAAGCTTAATTTAAAATATATTTTTATTTATACAATGTCCCCTCTTGTAAACCCCATTCACTCAAACTGTATATTTATACTTCTTATCCATTTGTTTTTACATGCATCTATAAATAAACATCTCCAAAAACACTTAAAATTTTATTTATTTGCATTAATGAATAAAATTTTTAAGTCCATCTCTGTAACCTATCATAAACAAAAGGTCAGAATTTTTATATTGCTCACTTAAAACGGCAAAAATCAGGATCTTATATTTTAGGACAGGCTATACTGTCTATTAATTCTATTTGATATTCGGTCATTTATACTAAGCTTTTAAGAATAAATACATTTCGGTACGGTGTTCGGTGATACTCTGAGGATTCTTTGATATGCCCACATCTCAAACGCATTGATTTGTCTTTTGTCAGCTTGTTTAATAGTTCATGTTTCCATCTACAACAGTGAAACAAACAATTTCATTTATTTCGTTTTTTATTACGACTAACGAACATTACTTTGGTTTTCGCTCTATTAATTGTCAGTCCATAGTTTTTACTAGTGATTTCCAGGCGTTCCATAATTAATTCTAGGTCTTATATTGCAGTTGAAAGTATAACAAGTATCATCCGCATATCTAAGGTTACTTAGCTTTTTTCCACCGATTGTCACACCTCCACTCTAGTCACCCAAAAGAGACCTTATTATATGTTCACTATATATGTTAAAAAGTAAGGGTGATAGAATAAAACCCTGCGTGACGCCGGCTTCTACGTTAAAAGAATTATTCAGTTTAATTTTGCCATTTGTATAGGTGTTCCCATGCTGGATAGAATCGACCAGACTTTATTCCATTTTATGCAGTCGAAAGCTTTAGAGTAGTCTATTAAAACAGATATAGGTTCTATTATCTGGCGTATGTGGAGAATTTGTTTTCTAGTCCCTCTTCCTGAAATAAAGCCTGTTTGTTTGGTAGATATTTGCGGCAGCGAAAAAGTTTTGAGTCTTTCATTTAGGATCCAGAAAAACACCTTAGCAGCGTGTGACCCCAGAGCGACTGTTCTATAGTGGCTGTAATTCTTTCTTATGTAAGCGTATAAATGAAAGTTCGCACCAATCTTTCGGTCATCTTCCAGTCTTTCATACCATATTACGCGGTTGATATAGTATAGTCACGGCGGGTTCTCCCATCATTTTTATGCTTTAACTTTTGAATAGCCTTCCTAACTTCAGATTTAAGTATACATGGCTCTTGTTCTTCTGTGGCTTCGTTGTCGATAATGCAGTCACCCAATAATTGAGTGTCACACCTCCACTCCCGCCACCCAAAACAGACCTTATTATATGTTCGTTATATATGTTAAAAAATAAGAGTGATAGAATACAGCCCCGCGTGATGCCGGCTTCTACGTTAAAAGAATTATTTAGTTTAATTTTGCCATTTGTATAGGTGTTCCCATGCTGGATAGAATCGACCAGAGTTTATTCCATTTTATGCAGTCGAAAGCTTTAGAGTAGTCTATAAAACAGATATACGTTCTATTATCTGGCGTATGTGGAGAATTTGTTTTCTAGTCCCTCTTCCTGAAATAAAGCCCGTTTGTTTGGTAGATATTTGCGGCAGCGAAAAAGTTTTGAGTCTTTTATTTAGGATCCAGAAAAACACCTTAGCAGCGTATGACACCAGAGCGATTGTTCTATAGTTGCTGTAATCCTTTCTTATGTAAGGGTATAAAATAAAACTTCGCACCAATCTTTCGGCCATCTTCCAGTCTCTCATACCACATTACATGGTTGATATAGCATAGTCACGGCGCACAATGGGCTGAATCTCGATTCTAGCTGGACAAAATTTAAAAATTAAAGTCAAAAATGTAGGGTTTGCAAATAAAGAAAATGTTTCTTAAGAGTTTAGTAAACTCAGTTCCACCCTCACTTTATTATTATAGCAAATAATAGTGTGTAAAAAGTTACTGTGTAAACGGTCGAATGCGAGTAAAGCGTGAGACGCTCTCACGGTACATTTATGTGACCTTCCTTTATATTATTTGTACAGTGGCAGGATTGTTTATTTTCGTTTGAGTATACTCTGGTTTAGGTACATTCTGAGAAGAAGTTTCAAGTACTGGAAACATCCGATTTAAAGAAGGTAAGTTCATACCATTACAATCTAAGTGAGTGTGATTTTGCTTCGTGAAAAGTGAAAAATGCGCAACTTTTAAAGTCCGCTAATAACATATTCAAAGGGGAAAAGCCATAATGAACCATAAATGTAGATACAACAAAAATGCAGATGAAGCCGCTGTAGCTACAGGAGTTGATAAGCGATTAATATCTCGATTTGGAACTATTCTTCCGGTATTTCTAAAAAACTTCCTCAAATTCTTCACTATAACAATGACTTTTTCTTATCGCTGCAGGTTATTTCAAGCGGGAATCCAATCAGGGAAGACAAATTTAACATATTTGCCTATGATACTGCCAAACTGTTTGTAGAGCTATATGGCTGGTACAGGATGCCTCCCAGCGTACACAAAATCCTTTTACATGGCTCTTTAGCCATCAAACATGCTCTTATTCCAATAGGGCAGCTTTCAGAGGAGGCACAGGAGGCAAGGAATAAAGACATGAAGCGATTCAGAGCCCATCATACTAGAAAGTCCTCATATATTAAAACCTATGAAGACTTAGTTCATATGCTTCTAATTTCATCGGATCCTGTTATTACTGTCCTTAGAACGTTCCAGACAGTCCCGTTGAAGGAGCTGAGTCTTGATGCAAAGGAACTGCTCACGGATTCTGTGGAAGAGGTTGAACAGCATAGCGATGCGGAGAAGGATTCTCCGAGCGAATCGGAAGATTCTGATTTTGAATTTATATAAAAGAATAGTTCATTTTATTAGCAAATACATAAATTTAGCAATTAGTATCTCTATTTTGTCTTTCCATTTTCTTTTATACCAATTTCTCCTAAGAAAATATATAAAACACCTCAAAATGCAGTAAAAATTCAGTTCTGAGAACTAAAACACCTATTTTTTCCTTCATATATATTTTTTTATTACTTATTTGGCTATTCTAGTCATTTGGACCTTGTTCAGCCCACAAAATAATTTTGTCCAGCTAGAATCGGGATTCAGCCCATTGTGCGGCGGTTTCTCCCATCATCTTTATTGTTTCCGCAGTCATCTCGTCAGTAGCTGCTGCTTTTTTATGCTTTAGCTTTCGAATAGCTTTCCTAACTTCAGATTTAAGAATAGATATCTCTTGTTCTTCTGTGGCTTCGTTGTCGATAATGCAGTCACCCACTAATTGAGGCACAAAAAGTTCTTTACAGTAATCCTTCCAAATGTCAATGATTTCAGGTATGTCGGTGACTGTTTCCAGCAGATTGTTAATAGAAATAAAGAGAGTAGAAGACAGTATGGAGTTTTGGAGCACACCGGTATTGATAGAGAAGACATTAGAAAGAAATCCGTCGACTGCCACTCGTAAAGAACGCTCTCTGAGGCAATATGAGAGGCATAAACAAAACTTCAGACACATCATAAGAGCGTAGCTTAGTCAAGAATCCGCCATGACAAATACGGTCGAATGCCTTGGATATATCAAGTGTAACCGTTCGAGTTCTCCAAAGTGTTGGGTTGTTCCAAACATGTGTTACATAAATTAAAAGATCTCCTTATATTTGATTTACCCACGTATTCGTATATAAGTTATGGGTGTAATCAATAAAATCGTTATCGGCCAAATCCATCATCCATTTAAGATTGAATGAAGTTATCTAGTTATGAAAATGATGTCATACATAAAAATTACTTAGTTGCCGAATTACTGTGGACATAACGAACAGACAAGGACTAAACTGTAGAAAATGGAAAACAAAAACACTTTTTACATGAAATAAGTATAATGTTTATTATCAATTTTTAAGTATAACGTAGTCAAATTCTAAGCAAATGAATTCTTTGAAAGTTTAATTTGCAAAGAAATATTTAAGCTCAGACAATTGTCAGTATACGTTCAATAAGCTATCAGAACGCTAAGAGCGCACTATGGTCCAGGAATTTATTTTTTTTTTCAAAATTATCTACAGGCCTTAATTTCCAACCGGTTTGAATATATATTTTTAAATACTCGTAACTAAATTTCCAAAAAATCTCTCGAAGCCGATTATTGAATTGTGGTCAGTTTTTGGTTACTTTTCTACCATTTTCGGATACTTTTAGTAATTTTTTTGAAATTTGCAATATTTGAATGAACAAACCAAAGCAATTTATGTTTCTCGATCTACATAATCTAAAATTTGATGTTTCAAGATCTAAAGGCGGTTGATATAGCATAGTCACGGCAGTTTCTCCCATCATTTTTATGCTTTAACTTTTGAATTGCCTTCCTAACTTAAGATTTGAGAATACATGGCTCATGTTCTTCTGCGGCTTCGTTGTCGATAATGCAGTCACCCACTAATTGAGGCACAAAAAGTTCTTTACAGTAATCCTTCCAAACGTCAATGATTCCAGACATGTCGGTGACTGTTCTATCTTTCTTATCTTTCATGAACTGGTCTTTTCCAGCAGATCGTTAATAGAAATAAGAAAGAGAGTAGAAGACGGTATGGAGTTTTGGAGCACACCGGTATTAATAGAGAAGGCATTAGAAAGAAATCCGTCGACTGCCACTCGTAAAGAACGCTCTCTGAGGCAATATGGGAGACATAAACAAAACTTCAGACACATCATAAGAGTGTAGCTTAGTCAACAATTCTCCATGACAAATGCGGTCGAATGCCTTGGATATATCAAGGGCAACCGTCCGAGATTCTCCAAAGTGTTCTATTGGGTTGTTCCAAACATGTGTTACATAAATTAAAAGATCTCCTTATATTTGATTTACACACATATTTGTATATAGGTTATGGGTGTAATCTATAAAATCGTTATCGATTTTATAGATTACACCCATAACCTATATACAAATATGTGTGATCGAAATCCATCATCCATTTAAGATTGAATGAAGTTATCTAGTTATGAAAATGATGTCATACATAAAAATTTCTTAGTTGCTGAATTACTGTGGACATAACGAACAGACAAGGACTATACTGTAGAAAATTGAAAACAAGAACATTTTTTACACGAAATAAGTATAATGTTCATTATCAACAAATGAATTCTTTGAAAGTTTAATTTGCAAAGAAATATTTAAGCTCAGTATACGTTCAATAAGCTATCAGAACGCTAACAGCGCACTATGGTCCAGGAATTTAATTTTTTATTCAAAATTATCTACAGGCCTTAATTTGGTTTGGATATATATTTTTAAATACTCGTAACTAAATTTCCAAAAAAATCTCTCGAAACCGATTTTTGAATTATGGTCAGTGTTTGGTTACTTTTCTACCATTTTCGGATATCTTTAATAATTTTTTTGAAATTTCCAATATTTGAATGAACAAACCAAAGCAATTTATGTTTCTCGATCTACATAATCTAAAATTTGATATTTCAAGATATAAAGGCCGCAAGGTGAAATAGCATAGCTATTTTTCGGCCATTATTTGAATATACTTTGATCATTTATCATTATTTGAGTCAGATTTACAATATTGATTAGAACAAATTAAAGCGATTTATGTTTGAATAACCGGTCAATGCCAGTTGAATTTGCGCAATTAGTTTTCGGTACGTTGATTTCTTTTAAAATAAAAATTTTTGTTACGGAGGTATAAAATGATCAGTGACTTCACAAAACACACCCAAATGAATTTTCAAGAAGGTTTGTTTCCGATCTTTACTGAAAACAGACGACCTTGAATTTTATTTTTATATATCAGATAAATTATTTAAAGGTAATGCACTCGTGATAATTTTCGTTCAATCTACAGCCCGAGGAGAATATTCCAGAATTTTTTTTCAAAATTTTTTGATCAGTACTTTTCGAGATAAGGGGGGGACAACGACTTTTCGCGATTTTTTAAAAATATTACAAAGAAAAGTGTGCGCAAGTATTATATTATATATATTTTTGAACTCCTGTTTTTACAAGCTTTCATTTGACACCCCGATGATCTAGTAAAAAAATTTTTTTTTAACTTCCGATTTCACACCTCAAAACTAACCCAAAATTTAACTTTCAAAACTACACGGCTCTGATGAGGCCATCAATTTCTCATATTAGTACCAAATTTTAACTTTCTACGCCAAATTGTTTTGGAGAAAATCGGGTGTGACAGACAGACAGACGGACGGACGGACGGAATGACGGATTGACGGACTGACGAACAGATATCGAAGTGATCTTATAAGTGTTTCGTACAGAATACTAAAATGGTTACGTGGTTTCACCTTGCAACCTTTAGGTCTTAAAACAACAAGTTTCAGATTATGTGGCTCGAAAAACATAAACTGTTTTGGTTTGTTCATTCAAATATTGTAAACTTCGAAAAAATTATTAAAAATTATTTAAAAATGGTTGAAAAATAACCAAAAATTGGCCGTAATTAAAAAATCGGCTTCAAGAGATTTTTTGGAAATTTAGTTACGAGTATTTAAAAAAAAAAATATCCAAATCGGTTGGAAATTAAGACCTGTAGATAATTTTAAATTAAAAATTAAATTCGTAGATCACAGTGCACCGTCTGAAGTTATGATGCATGATCAGAAAGGCTTTCGGATATTTTTTTTTTTTATGGGTCTAGCACATGTGCTGCAGGGAAGTCCCTAAAGTGCTCCAGGAGCGGCACGAGTGTGGAAAGAAGCGATTCACGTTGTTCTTGAATCGCTGTAAATTGTACTCGGTGGGAAACACAGCGCTTGGCAAATTATTCCAAAGTTCTCGTTCTCCATATAAAAGATTGCTTGAAAAGCGTTGTACGCGGAGTAACAAGCTGAACCTCATACGGATGTGAAGCACCAGCGCGACGTGTATTTCTAACATGCACCGCTTTGGGAGGAATTAAGCGGGCTACATCCTTCGAACATTTTCCATGAAAATACTTGTAGAACAGCCTCAAGTCGCCAACCGTTCTTCGATGTTCCAGCGAATCAAGGCCGCCGGGCAATTCCGGGTCCCCAATCTTTCTTTCTTGGGAAACTTAGCAACAAGTAAAAACCCATCACTATAAATGATTGTTACGTCATTTTCGTTGAAACCTGTAGTTATTAAATTAACTATTATTGCCTTATATTAACGGCAGCAGTTTTTTTATGTTTTATTTTGAAAATTCGGTTGTTTTCATAAAGAAACTTTTTGTCTAAAAATCATTTTACTTATATAAACATAAACATTTAGCAATATAGTTGCATAACAAGATATAGACGTCCGGAGGGTCGGTAAATGAGACTTACAAAATGTTCAAAATGCTGAATTAACAAAATAATAAAAAACCGGTCAAGTGCAAGTTGAACTTGCACAATTAGTGTTCCGTACGTTGATTGCTTTTAAAATAAAAAATGTTGTTATGGTGGAATAAAATGATCAGTGACTTCACAAAACACACCCCAAACGAGTTTTCAACAAAGTTTGTTTCCAATCTTTAATGAAAATTGATGACCTTGAATTTTTTTTTATATGCCAGATAAATTATTAAAGGTACGAGGCTGGTTTAAAAAGTCCGTGCAAAAATAAAAACTACTTATGTGTTTTGGGTAAACCTTTTTTATTTTTCGACATAGTCTCCTTTTAGGCTTATACACTTCGTCCAACGATGTTCTAGTTTGTTGATCCCTTCCGAATAATAGAATTTGTCCAAGTCTGCAAAATATCCATTAGTGTCTGCAATCACCTCCTCGTTTGAATAAAATCTTTGTCCCGCCAGCCATTTCTTCAAAATGGGGAACAAATAGTAGTCCGAAGGCGCCAAGTCTGGAGAATAGGGGGGATGTGAAACGAGTTGGAATCCTATTTCCATTAATTTTGCGACCTCAACTGCTGAGGTGTGTGCTGGTGCGTTGTCGTGATGGAAAAGGACTTTCTTGTGGGCCAATCGCGGACGTTTTTCTTGCAGCTCGGTTTTCAAACGGTCCAATAACGATGAATAATATTCACCTGTAATAGTTTTACCCTTTTCCAGATAGTCGATGAGGATTATCCCTTGCGAATCCCAAAAGACAGTCGCCATAACCTTTTCGGCCGAAGGAACGGTCTTCGCCTTTTTTGGTGCAGATTCCCCCTTGGTAACCCATTGTTTAGATTGTTGTTTGGTCTCAGGAGTATAGTAATGTATCCATGTTTCATCCACAGTGACGAAACGATGCTTAAAGTCCTCCGGATTCTTCTGGAACAGCTGCAAACCATCCTTGCAACACTTCACACGATTCCGTTTTTGGTCAAGCGTGAGCAATCGCGGCACCCATCTTGCGGATAGCTTTCTCATGTCCAAATGTTTATGCAAAATATTAGGTACCCCTTCAGTCGAGATGCCCACAGCACTAGCAATCTCACGCACCTTAACTCTTCTGTCATCCATCACCATATCATGGATTTGATCAATGATTTCTGGAGTCGTAACCTCCACAGGCTGTCCAGAACGTTCAGCGTCACTTGTGCCCATATGGCCAGTCCGAAAATTTTGAAACCACTTATAAACTGTTCTAATCGAAGGTGCAGAGTCACCATAATGTTTATCAAGCTTCTCTTTAGTCTCCTGAGGCGTTTTGTCTTTCATAAAGTAATGTTTAATCACCACACGAAATTCTTTTTCGTCCATTTCTTGAAAATCACTCGACTTCCTTGATTCACACGAATGCCAAACACAAAGAAATAGACCAATATGGCTGAAACTTGGTGTGCGTTCATTCAAGAGATGCTATTAACTAAATATGACCTCGATACCCGCCGGTGGTGCCATCTCTCGGACTTTGCACGGACTTTTCAAACCAGCCTCGTAATGCACTCGTTATGATTTTCGTTCAATCTACACCCCCCTGGAGAATATTCCAGAATTTTTTTAAAATTTTTTGATCAGTACTTTTCGAGATAAGGTGGGGGGCAGCGATTTTTCGCGATTTTTTAAAAATAATACAAAGAAAAGTGTGCGCAAGTATTACATTATATATATATTTTCTACTCGTGTTTTCACAAGGTTTCATTTGACACCACACTCGATGACCTACTAAAAAAATTTTTTTTTCACTTCTGATTTCACCCCCCAAAACAAACCCCTTAAGTCAAAATTTGACTTTCAAAACTACACAGCTTTGATGAGGCGATCAATTCCTATATTATTACCAAATTTCAACTTTCTATGACAAATGGTTTCGGAGAAAATCGGGTGTGACAGACAGATAGACAGACAGACACCGAAGTCATCTTATAAGTGTTCCGTACGGAACACTAAAAACGAATATCTTCTTACTTGAACCCATTTCAATATAATAAATGTGTGTAGAGGTCTCTCCAATAGACATACGTGGTTTCCACCATTGCTAGTATAATAAATTAATAAAATGGTAAGCGTTGTTTGTTAAACAACTTTTTTTTAAGTTGTGTGTTAAGAATGACCCTTTTATGCCTATATATAGCTACATTGACCGACAGTATAAAGTTAACATGCTTTGAGCCGACGATAACCCACAGACCCTACCATGAAATAGGAAACTTATAATACCTATGTAAACGGGAAAATTACCAAAGTTACATCCAACAACAACCGTAGCTTAAATATCTTTGTTGCCCTTTAGTGTACTGTGATATTACACGTTTCTGGCGGTTCTACCCACCCGAAATAAAATATTTTGCTATTACTTTGAAAATATTTAATAATGTTATATATATATATATATATATATATATATATATATATATATATATATATATATATATATATATATGTTATATATATATATATATATATATATATATATATATATATATATATATACATATATATATATATATATATATATATATATATATATATATATATATATATATATATATATATATATATATATATACACTCCTGGACAAAATTAACGCAACAATATAATAAATCATACAAATCTCTATAATGAATTAATTTTAATAATTTTTTATGAACATTGGTTACACTAAAAGGTAGAAAAAATTTATTCGGATACTTTAAAAGTGAATTAGCTACCAAATTTCTCTATTCGAATTAAAATTATTCTTAAGACCTAATAACAAAATCGTTGAAATTATGTAATAATGAAAAAAAAATAAACTGAGACACTAGTAGCAAAATTAATGGTGTAACTGGGAAAACTAGTACCGTGTGTTGCCTCCTCTACTTCGGATGACAGCGTTTATGCGCCTAGGCATGCTTCTAATTAAATTTTGGATAAAATCTTGAGGAATTTGATCCCATTCTGTGATAACTGCTTTCAAGTTCCCTCAGGTTTCTAGATGCAGGTATATGACGTTTCACATTTTTCTTAAGGTGATCCCATACATGTTCTATCGAATTCAGATCCCGGGCTTTTTGGTGGCCATTGCATAATCGGTATATCAACTTGATTAAGATAATCGAGTACCTCCCTAGCCACGTGAGGTCGAGCGTTGTCTTGCATAAACAGGAAATTGGGTCCCACAAAATGACCGAAAGGCATCACCTGTTCTATTACAATATTCTCAAGATAGTAGTCAGCATTCATGGATCTCATACGGACAGGAACTAACTCTGTGCGAGCATCAAAGCAGATGTCACCCCAGAACATAACAGAGCCACCGCCGAATGGAATCCTTGCAGAGATATTGCAAGGAGCAAACCTCTCTCGTAGTCTTCGCCATACTCGCTCACGACTATCTGGATGTTTTAGATTAACCCTAGTTTCATCTGTGAAGAAAACTTGTTTTCAATCATCCACAGACCAGTTTTCGTGATTTCGAGCAAAACGTAACCTGGCAACTCTGTTCTCTCTAGTAAGCAAGGGCGCAGTGGCTGGTCTCCTACTGTTTAATCCAGCTTCATTTAACCGTCTTCTAACTGTTTTAGAAGAAATTGTGACATTGCGAACATCTTCGAGTTCGTTTCTTATTATAGAACTAGTGACAGTCCTGTTTCTTAAAGCATACTGTCTTATAAAACGTTCATCTAGGTCGCTAGTGCATCGTTTTCGCCCTTGCCCTAGCCTTCTAGAATAAGTTCCTACTTGATTCAAGCGTCTTACCATACGATTTATTGTGGAACGATGTTTGCCTAACAAATTGGCCACTTAACTCTGACAATATCCCTCGTCCAATAAAACTGAGGCTCGCATTACCTCGTGTTCAGTTAAATTCCTTGTTCGATTCATTTTGCTAATTCTTCGGGGTCAAAAATAAAACAGTCTACCACAAAAACGTATTACTTTGAAAAAAGGAACAATTTATAAGCTTACTTTTAAAGAAAATCTATATCGCATTATTACAGAAGATTGTTTATCTTCTAAAAAATTCTTTAAAACTGTAAATCTAAACGAATTGTTTTGATTTCGGTCATGAACAACGAAACAAAATATGCATAGCCTACTATTCAAATACTCGATAAACTTTAAAACTGACATAAGAAAAGGATAAATTAATTTTCAGATTGTTGCGTTAATTTTGTCCAGGAGTGTATATATATATATATATATATATATATATATATATATATATATATACAGTGTGTCCCAAAAATTGTATACAAATGTAGAAAAAGTTTATCTTACATATTACAAAAAAAATATTGATAAAAAATCATATGGAAATCCATAATCAAGCATCAAAAGTTTAAAATATTTGATGGTATACAGGGAAAATAAAAAATAATGATTGAATGAAGAGTAAAGTGTGTTTAAATTTAAATACAGAGCAAAATATTAATTGAAAATATTAATAGGAATTAAAAAATTATGCTCATGTTTAGATTTATGGCCTTCCTAGTTAAAACTTCAAAAAAACTCCAGTAAGTACGTTAGTAATTTTTGGATATTGATTGAATAAAAGAAAACGAAATCACTACAAATTTTAGGCTGAGAATAAATGAACATATCTTTGGAAATACCTAACAACTGTCAAAAAAATTCAAAGCAAACGTTAGTCTGTATTTTCAATAATTAGAAATGTCAGTAAAATTGAGTGTTGAAGATAAAATTGAAATTGTTCTCATAGTTGGAGATAATTATAAAACTTTTAGAGAAGCAGCAGAAATCTTTAATAATAGACACCCTGATAAAACTGTACACATCACAACTGTAGGATATCTAATAAATAAATTCAAAATTTATGGAAGTGTTGACAATAAATTTAAAAAGAAACATGGGACATGGATTTCAAATGAAGATAATCAAAATCAAGTTGTGCTGTCGGTAGTAGAAAAGCCAAAAGATTCACTTCGGGAAAGATCAGCTTTATTAAATGTGAGTAAACTGCAGTCGCGAGAATTTTAAGATCAAATAAATTTAAACCATACAAACTCCAATTTGGCCATACTTTAAAAGCAGGAGATTTTGAACGAAGATTTGAATTTTGTGCTTGGTTTCAAGGACAGTTGGAAGATAACAGGTTTATGGCAAGACAAATACTTTTCTCTGACGAAGCAACATTTACATCTAATGGGACAGTAAGTTCTCAAAATTATCGTTGGTGGAGCGATGTTAACCCGAACTTCAATATTCAAACTCGAGATCAATACTCGTTTAAAACCCATGTATAGTGTGGAATTTTCAAAGATAGAATAGTTGAACCACTCTTGTTTCGAAATAATATGAATACTGAATGTTACCTAGAATTTTTAAGTAAAGAGTTCCCTGAGTTTGCCAACCAATAATTGAAAGACAACGTATATGGTACCAACATGATGGTGCATCATGTCACACTACGAGAAATCTTCGAAATTATCTCTTTCACATTTTTAACGGTAGAGTAATAGGGAGGTATGTGTAGTTTACTTGGTTAACAAGGTCTCCGGACAGACTTTTTTTATGGGACTACTTATAAGAAACGGTTTATCTTAAAAGACTATTTCAAGACGTTGATCATCTTGAGAGAGTCATTAGGAAAATATGTGAAGCTATAACTCTTGATGTAATTAGAGATGTAATAAAAGATTTTTGTCGAAGAACAATCGCCTGTTTAGAAAGGGACGGTGGGTACATTGAAGCACTTTTGCAATAAAGTCGAATTAATCCATATATTTAGTTGTTATGTACATAGTAATTAAGTAATGTTGCAATTTCAAAATAAAATGATATTAGTAAAAATTTATTAGGAATGTAATTGTGGTAAAGCAGATAAACAGATTATCAAATTTTAATAAAAATATGATGCAATCAAAATCAGTGCACTAGTATTTAATTAATTTCGTTTTAAAATTATATAAAAACAACACTATGTTTTAATTTCCAATATATTTAAAGTAACTTGACAATTGTTTCACCATAAAATGGCTTCTTCAGAAGTAAATAAGAAAGAAAAATATTTGGTAGTAATCCTGGTTATATAGTGCTTAAAACTATCCTTAATTACCTAAGATTATGCTAATCATTTTATTATATTATTTACAGACAGAATTATTTCAAGAATTCAAATCTGTGGTACTATTTCAGAGAACTAATAAAGATTCAGTAAGGGTTTAAAGGGTTTAAATCTAACTGTTCGTTTAATAATAGATTGCAGTTTTTCCGTTTGTTAATTTCAAGACATTCAAGCAAATTTAATTTTTTACATTTATTTTCTACATGTAGAATTTTTAACGTATCATCAAAATTATGGGATTCGTTTATTATATGGGTTGCGTAATGTGAATTGTTCTTATTTTTTTAAATAACTATGTTTATGTTCTTTAATGCGAGTTTCAAAAGATCTACCAGTTTGTCCTACGTAGGTTTTAGTACGAGATTCACAATTTAATAAATAAACTCCTGATTTTAAAGATTTCTTAGATTTGGTTTTGTTATTCAAAATTATATTCCTTAAGGGATTACTGGTTTTGAATGCTGTTTTATTGTTCTTTTTTATTAAATGTTTGGAAATTGTTCTAGTTATTTTCCCTGTGTATGTGAGTGTACTAAATTTTCCTTTTTTGTCATTAATTGTGGGATAAATTAGAGAGATTGCTTGTTTAAAGGATTTTTTATTCAAGATATTATCTATAATATTGTGGTCATATCCATTATTAATTGCTATTTGTTTGATTTTGTTGAATTCTTTGTTAAAATTAGTTTTAGTCATAGGGATATGTAACAATCTATGTATGAAAGAGTTAAAAGCTGCCATTTTGTGAGTATAAGGGTGGGATGAACTATTGTGTGTATGACTGTCAGTATGTGAAGGTTTGTGAAAAATCGAGAAATCGTGTTTATTGTTCACTTTTGACATAGATATGTCTAAGAAATTTAGAGAGTTATTGGTTTCTAATTCTAAGGTGAATTTAATATTAGGATTCAAATTATTTAGGAAGTTAAGGAGGATTATTAGTTGTCTATCTGTTCCCGTGAAACAGGAAATGATATCGTCAACATATCTATACCAGTAAACAATATTTTTGCTTACCGCGTTTTGATCGTCGTGCACGACGTGCTTGGATCAAAACTATTTTGAATTCAACGATAACTTTTATATATCTAAAGAAGGTCTAATAATGGGTAATCCTTTAAGCCCTTTACTAGCGGAAATTTTCATGGATCATTTAGAACTAAAAATTCATCAAAATGCGGTAAGCAAAAATATTGTTTACTGGCATAAATATGTTGATGATATCATTTTTCAAATTTCATAGACATATCTATATCAAAAGTAAACAATAAACACGATTTCTCGACTTTTCACAAGCCTTGACATACTGGCACAGTTATACACAATAGTTCATCCCACCCTTATACTCACAAAATGGCAGCTTTTAACTCTTTCATAGATAGATTGTTACATATTCCTATGACTAAAACTAATGTTAACAAAATACAAAAACAAATCGAAATTAATAATGGATATGACCCTAGCATTATAGAGAATATCTTTAATAAAAAATTGTTTAAGCAAGCAATCTCTCTAATTTATCTCACCATTAAAAAAGAAAAATTTAGCACACTTACGTACACAAGGGAAATAATTAGAACAATTTCGAAACATTTAACAAAAAAGAACAATAAAATAGCATTCAAAACCAGTAATCCCTTAAGGAATATAATTTTGAATAACAAAACCAAATCTAAGAAATCTTTAAAATCAGGAGTTTATTTATTAAATTGTGAATCTCGTACTAAAACCTACGTAGGACAAAATGGTAGATCTTTTGGAACTCGCATTAAAAACATAAACATAGTTATTTAAAAAATAAGAACAATTATATATATATATTTATACAGCGTGTAACAAAAATTTGTATATAAATGGAGAAAAAGTTTATCTTACATATTACAAAAAAATTTATTCTCGATAAAAAGTTCTGCATCACATGGAAATCCATAATTAAGCATCAAAAGTTTAAAATATTTGATGGTATACAGGGAAAATAAAAAATAATAATTTATAATGAAGAGTAAAATGTGTTTAAATTTAAATACAGAGCAAAATATTAATTGAAAATGTTAATAGGAACTAAAAAATTATGCTCACATTTAGATTTGTGACCTTCCTAGTTAAAAATTCAAAATAACTCCAGTAAACTCATCAGTAATTGTCGGATTATTTATTGAATAAAGAAAAACGAAATTATCTTTGATTGTGTTAGCCGATACTTGTTGGAAATTCATAATAAAATTATATAAAAACAACACTATGTTTTAATTTCCAATATATTTAAAGTAACTTGACAATTGTTTCACGATAAAATGGCTTCTTCAGAAGTAAATAAGAAAGCAAAAAAATTTGGTAGTAATCCTGATTATATACTGCTTAAAACTATCTTTAATTACCTAAGATTATGCTAATCATTTTATTATATTATTTACAGACAGAATTATTTCAAGAATGCAAATCTGTGGTACTATTTCAGAGAACTAATAAAGATTAAGTAAGGGTGAATGGTTTAAGTCTACCTGTTCGTTTAATAATAGATTGGAGTTTTTCCGTTTGTTAATTTCAAGACATTCAAGCAAATTTAATTTTTTAGATTTATTTTCTACATGTAGAATTTTTAACGTATCATCAAAATTATGGGATTCGTTTATTATATGGGTCGTGTTTATTGTTCACTTTTGACATAGATATGTCATAGATAGAGATGACAATCCTAAGTTTAACTACTGGGAAACGCCCTTATAAGAAGAAGAGATGAGCAATCAAAGTTCTAAAGGCTCTAGTATGGGCTTTTTATTTTTGTTATCGAGCTTTCGCTGCCTAATGGTAGCTTCTTCTGGATTCTAAAAATGCAAACCAGGTACAGAAAAATAAACTCAAAACGCTCGTTTTTAAAACGTAATTCAATGAATTGTAAGACTGTATGAGAAATTACTTACAAAAATTTAGCAGTTAATTCATCTCTGGTGAAGACAATAAAATTTGCATTTTTGTTGGCCAGGTAGTAGGTATTAATACAAAAACATGATAAAAGGACACTTAGAGAGTTATACAAGTATTAAAAATAAAACGTTGTCAATAAACATTAATCAAAAACACTTTTTAAGACAGAACACAACTGTAAGAAACACCATGATGTTGAAATGGTACTCCATTTTAAAAATCTTTTTTGTCATCGAGTTTAGTAACTTATTTAGTGATATTTGAGTCTGAACCGGATATTGTTGGTAGTCTATTTCGTCATCAGGTCGACAAAAAACCACAAAAGCATTAAAGTTAGGGATGTGGTAAATTTTTTTGGTGGATGCTACTATTAGACAAATTATTTATTATTAATGATATTTATTTTTTAGTTTTAATTTTATAACAAAGGGACATAAATGTGATGAATGTTACTATTAGACGAGTTTATATTAATTCTTTAATTTTATAACAAAGGGACTCATAGGCTAATTTAAAATATTTGAGAGAGATTATTAATATTGGATGTTATTTATTATTTATCATATTTAATTTTTATTTTTTTTTTAAATTTTATAACAAGACACAGAAAAGTAATTAGTAAAAAAAGCAGGAATGACAGAAAAAGAAAAGAAACGTCAACTTTACTGGAAACTAATTTTTTCATAAAAATCGTTCTTTTTCATTGGTTTGGTATGGTTTTGTGTTAGTATGTATACCTAACATGGAGCTCAATCCTTCTATGTCTTTTTTGTGATTGAGATTATTTTTACAAGTTTTTATGTAACACATTTCCAAGAAACTTCTTCTGAAGTAATTAGTCTCAACATCCAGAATGAAGCTGTTGTTATATTGTATTCGGTGATCTGTATTATTTACGTGTAAGCTCAAGCTAGTTGCGTTAGGTTTGTGTTTGCTATCACTTTTGTGTAACGCTAATCTCTTAGAGAGCTTTTGTGAAGTTTGTCCAACGTAGACCAAACAACATTGACAGGGAATGCCGTAGATTATATTAGATCTTTGTAAAGTATGGGTTTTATCTTTTAAATTGGTATAAAAACAATTCATTTTTTTTAGTTTGTTGTAATTAGCAATCTTAATGTTTATATTTTTAAAGAGAGAAGACAAGGACTGTTACTGTCCTTCTTCTTTCTTTTATATATATATATATATATATATATATATATATATATATATATATATATATATATATATATATATAGATGCGTGTTTGATTACAAAAATAAGTTTTGTAGTTGAAAGGTCAGATACTGTACCATGTATATGCTTTACGATGTGCTAAAAAACGAATCCGAAGTCAGAACTGACCTATCTCTCATGGATTTTGACATAACTTCAAAAGACACCTCGAAAATGACCAAGAAAACTTTTACAAATAAATTAAAACTGTAAAGCACCATATCTATACATATTTTCGGGTGCTGAAATTGAATTCAAGGTCCGAATTTACCCATCACGTTAGTATTTTATCATAACCTCAAAAAATACTTTAATAATGGTCAAAGTTACATCTGTAAGTAAATTAAAAAATTAAATCAGATAGGCCACCATATCTATACGCATTTTTGGGTGTTTAAACCGACTATGCTAAAAGAATTGACCTATTAAGTCAAGAACTTGAAATAACCTCAAAAAGTCCCGTCTTTTCATTCACAGGTTGTTGGATTAACTTGAATAAGCACCCTGATGAAGAGAGGCGAAGGAACTCGCTTAAATAAAGCATCCCAAGGGTGAGAGGCGAGGGGAATTACCACAATAAGGCATATCGTGGACAAGAGGCCACGAGACTCACTTTAAAAAAGCACTCCGAGGGTGAAAAGCGTGTGAATGAAAGGACTGGACTAATTGAGGAGGTTTCAAGATCCTGACCTATTAAGGTCAATTCTGTTGACATATCTGCTTTCAGCGACCCAAAATACGTTTAGATATGGTGGTCTGCTCGATTTTTTTGCATTAGGTTACGTTGTGGTTAGAGTTTAACGTTCTTGATGTAAATTTCTTCTATTAGGTTATGTTAGGTTGTTATAAAGTTCTTTCATTGGGGTGAAAGGCAAGGGGATTCACTGTTATTCAGCATCGTGAGAGTGATGTGTATACAGAATCACTCTAATAAAGCACCCAGTGGGCGAGAAGCGAGGGAACTCACCTCCAGTAACCCGTGAATGAAAGGACTGGACTTTTTGGGGTTATTTCAAGATATTGACTTAATAGGTCAATTCTTTTGGCATAATCGGTTTAAGCACCCCAAATACGTATAGATATGTTGGTCTGTTCATTAAGTTTTTCAATTTTCTTACAGACGTATTTCTGGCCATTTTTGAGGTTATGTCAGAATGCTGACGTGATGGGTGAATTCTAACCTTAGATTCGATTGTATCACCCCAAAATACGTATAGATATGGTGGTTTACTCGTTTACATTTTTAATATATATATATATATATATATATATATATATATATATATATATATATATATATATATATATATATATATATATATATAATCGTATATCCCTTCTACCATATGGTGTAGGGCAGTTATACATTTTCCTTATTGTCCCTCTCAATCTCCACATATAAACTTCTTCCACCTGTCTCTATTCTTTGCCATTTTCACTGCATCTTCCCAGGATTTTTCCTTCTCCTCAAGTATACTTCTAATACTCCCATTTCAGGTCTGTCTAGGTCTTCCTCGCTTGTGTTTTCCCTGTATTCGGGCTTCATACACTTGTTTCACCTGTCTATCAACCTTCATTCACTGTCTATGTCCCCACTATCCCAGCTGTCTTTGTTGTATATATTCCATAATTGCTTGTACTCTCAGCCTTCTCCTTATTTCTGTATTCCTTATTCTGTCCTTCCGTATAACTCCTTGTACTGCTTTCAGGTATTTCATTTCGACGGCTTGTATCTTGTTTTTTTCTGCCTGTCTGTTAGGGTCCATGATTCACATCCATATGTTAGGATTGTCCTAAAAATTGCTTTGAACACTTTTATTTTTGTTTGTTTCGTTACCTCTTTCTTCCTAATGAATTTATTATTTATTGCATAGTAAAGTTTGTTCGTTTTTTTCATTCTTTCATTAATATCTTTACTAAGTTGGGAATGTGGAATCTTTGGCACAATGATACTACACGGTATATATCACCACTACACCAAACACTTTATTTTTGCGTCGACGTGCGTTTCGCTAACCATGTTAGCTTCATCAGGAGCCATGATTGACTAAAGCTAAACTACAAATCTACCCTATTTATACTTAGCCTAACCCTTGAATTACTCAAGCGGAATTAATGGCATAGGCAAGGCCATCAGTTTCGGTCAAGTAACCAGTAGAGAGGACTATAAGGAATAGGCCCTCTGTCTTAATTTAAACTACTTTTACATTTTATAACTTCCATACTTTCGTATGCGTTCAACAATCTCCTATCAGATACATTTTTTATTAATCTTAGATTATCTAATGTTACAATATGATCAGCTTCAAGGGAATGTTCGGCAATGCTAGACTTTTTTGTTCTACTGTATTTTAAGTGTGCTAAATGTTCTTTAAATCGTGTTTTAATTGATCTTTTAGTTTCCCCAACATACTTTTTGTCACAATCATTACAACTAATTTCATAAATTCCACTTTTCTCACAATTAGGAATCTTATCTTTGGGATTTCCTAAGATATTCCTCAGATTGTCTGATGACTTATAGACTAAGGTGAGGCCTACCTTATTAAATACCTTATTGAGGCCCTTGCTATATTTCGGATTATATGGTATGGAGACATACTTGGTGTTATTTTCTTAGCGTGTAAAAAAGGTGGAATTCTGAATATTAAACCTAAACTTATGTCTATTTATTAGCTTATTTACTAAGTCATCGTCATAACCATTAACTCTAGTTATCTTTCTAATACGATTCCTTTCTTTATTAAAGGTTACTCTATTCAGAGGGAAAGTGACCAAACGATGAACTAAAAAATGTAATGAGGCTCATTTGTGTTGTTTGCAATGAAATGAATCATTAGGAATATATTTATCCGTTACTGTGTCCTTCCTATAGATATCAAATTCTAATCTATTATTATTTTTAATAATTAAAATACCTAGAAAAGGCAATTGTCCTTTGTTCTCAACTTCGTAAGTGAATTTAATGGAATCATACCGGCTATTTAATTTAGAAACGAAATCATCAATGTTTGCTTTCTTTGTATCAAAATATCATCTACATACCTATACCATACCCTTGGGAAATATTCGAATTCTTGACTGGCTTCGGTTTCAAACTTACTCATGAATAAATTGGCTATGAAAGGTGATAAGCTAACATGGTTATCAAAACGCGCGTCGAGTGCAAAAATAAAGTGTTTAGTGTAGTGGTGATATATACTATGTAGTAATTAATTTCTTTGTCTTGTTTTCCAGTTTCATCCATTATCACTTTCAGATACTTATATTGTTCCACTTGTATTTTATTCCCTTCTGTGTAAATGTTTGTTTGTTGGTTTTCCATTGTCATTACTTTTGTTTTATCTATATTAATTTTCATACCTTCTTATTTAAATGCTTTATTCCAAATATCGAGGTTTCCTTGTAATTATCTCTCATTTTCCGCCACCAGCACACTATCATCAGCAAAAGTATTTTTGGTTATTTTTAAGGTGTTTTTGAGATTATGTCAAAATCCTTGGGTGATGAGTCAATTCTGATCTTGGATTCGTTTTCAGCACACCAAAAGACATATGGTATGGTATCTCACCTTTCCACTACAAAACTTTTTTTTTATTGTCCTGTGTTATCGGGAATCGGTTTGGACTGTAAATAAAACTATTTTCTTTTTTAATACTCATTATTTCGTTATCGTTTGATAACTTCTTCAGGAGTAACCACAATATTAATACACGGATTAGATATGTTAAAAACAATGTTATTTTTCGTCTAGGTATTAAAATGTTAAAATATAAAACAAATAACCATACACAAATGAATAAATAAATAAAACAACGTAGGAAAATGCGAGTTAGTCTTCGAAATCAAAACTCAACATCTCGATTTTTCTATTCAAACTGAGAGTAAACAGGCTCGGTGCATATGTACTGACGTGAATTCCAAATGAACCTAAAAAACAGCAAACTAAGAATACTTAATTTACTTAGTCTATAAGAGGGGTCGGCAAACCGCTGCTCACGAGCCGCATGCGACTCTTTCAAGAAACAATTGCGTCTCTTTAGGTTCACCTAAAAAAATTAAAATCCAAAGCGAACAAACACGCAGCCTACGCTTACACATAAAACAAGAGACCTCGCTGTACGGTCGCGATTATGTCAGGCATACTCCACCCACCTCCGCCCGTTAGTACGGGATGGAAACAGTGCTTCTGTTGACACCTGTTACTTTACGAACGATCAAAGCAACGAAGGATGGTTTTGCTGAACGATTGGATCAGTTAAAAATAAATAAGCCTACCTTAACTTTCATTGAGAACCCTCTCAAGGCAAACAGCAAAGAACTAAATTTTGCCCCGTTTGACATTAACGCTGGTTCCTTTCAGATCCAATTACTAGATTTAAAAAGTAAAGATTTGTGGAGTTCGAAGTTTACGAATCTCAGTAGTAGCTCAGAAGAGCTAGAAAGGCAGAAATGTAGTTTGTTATTGCAGCATAAGTGGACAGCTTTAAAAGAAATGCCTAAGCCTGAGGCAATAATTTTCGATACCTGGGATAGTCTTGCGGAATGCTACGACCAAATAAAAAAACGGTTTTTGGTGTGCTTACAATCTTTGGGTCCACCTATTCATGTCAGCAAGTTTTCTCTTCCATGGATTTAATAAAGAACAAGCTAAGCTGCCAAATAACAAATCAAAATCTAGAGTCGAGTTTTAAACTAAAAACTACTGGTTATGTGCTGGACTCATCAATACTGTCTGGAGAAATGCAAGGTCATCTTTCGCGTTGATTTTTGAATAGAATTTATTTGTTTATTTTCTCTAGCATACCATATTTTATTACGAATAAATAATAATTAATAAAGTCGTCTTTTAATTAATTACCGTTTCTTTATCCGATTTATTGGAAATAAAATGTAAACGTAGAAACCAAAATTCGTGGCTCTTTGAAATTCATGAAATCGATATTTTTATTGTGGCTGGCTCTTCCGGCTCAAAGGTTTACCGACCCCTGGTCTATACCAAGAGGTGGCAAATTTTTAATTATTAATGTAATTGTAAATGAATAATAAGCATTGATTATGTTGCTGTAAATATTACTAAGTTGATTGATTTATAGTTGATTCGAGTTCGGGTCCCTGTTTATGAGGTAGATTTCTCTTAAAAGTCGCCCTTTACAGTTAACGTTGTTATAATCAAAATTTGCCACCTCTTGGTGCTGTTTTTCCCGTTCGTTTGGAATTGACGTCAATACATATGCACTGAGGCAGTTTATTCTCAATTTGTGTAGAAAATTTTAGTTTTTTCTAATGATATAGAAGGTCACGTTGTAGATAGTTTTTTTAGCTATCACAAACAAGTTTGTGCCCGAATCCTAGATATTGATTTTTGAAAACTCATTTGGGGTGTGTTTTGTGAAGTCACGAATCATTTCATAGCTCCGAAACAACAATTTTTAAAGCAAACACGGTGAGGAACACTAATTGCGCAAGTCCGACTTGAACTTGCCCGTTTTTTTTTTTTAAAGATACCTTGTAAGAGTATGACATTCCCATAGTGTCTGACATTTTTATATGAATCACTATAGAGTAAGAATTATCATAGTTTTAGACTCTGTTTAGCTTATTTATTTAAAATTTATATTATCGTGAATGTAATAACTTGAAATTTAGTTTATTAATATTTTTATGGTACAATGTTGTGTAAAGGATAATAATATAATAATAATAAAAAATAATCTTACCTGGTACTAATGTTATCGTCACTGACACTTGAAAGGGATGAAGAGCTAGATAAACTCGAGTGTTCCCATAATTCTGTTTCCTTGAAATTGTCGTGTTCTGTTTGATTTTCTATAAAATAAAAATGCAATGAGTGGATTAATTAAGATAAACACATTAATTTCATAATGAATAAATATGATTTAAGTAAATATTTACATACCATTAAAATTACAAATATATTTTGAATATTTTTAATAATTTGTAATGGAATTCATGTTTTATATAGATACTAGCCGTACCCGCGGTTTCGCTCGCGTGGACTTGATTCACTATTACCGTCACTGAATTATGTTACCTAACCCAATAAAATATATCCTATAACCTGGCCAGAGAACATATGTATTTTATAAAAAAAAAACACGTAAATCGGATAAGTGGTTCTTGAGTGCTAAGCACACTAACGAACAGACGGATAGACGGACAGAGACGTTGCGTTTTATATATAATATAGATTTTTTTTGATAAATATTAAGTTAAGATTAAAAAAAAAAACAAGTAAATCGGATAAGTGGTTCTCGAATGATAAACACACTAACGGACAGACAGATAGACAGAGAGACGTTGCGTTTTATATGTATTATATAGCCTGGCACAATATATATATATATATATATATATATATATATATATATATATATATATATATATATATATATATATATATATATATATATATATATATATATATATATATATATATATATATATATATATATATATACCGGTGTCCGAGTATGAAATGCGGATTTCAGACAACAGATGGTGCACCAATGCAGTTTGTGCTATAAAGATTTGACACTGCGCCATTTTGTTGTGTCATCAACAAGTGTCAGACGCGCATGAGTGATAAATTGGAAAAGTGTGTGCATAGTGTTGTGTTCAATATGTCGAAATTTATACCGAACAAAGAGCATTCGCGGACAGCATTAATTTTTTGTTTTCATTTGAAGAAAACTGCTGTTGAATCATACCGATTACTTCGAGAAGCTTATGGTGAACATGCACCATCGCAAGATACGTGTGAACGATGGTTTCGGCGTTTTAAAAGTGGTGACTTCGATGTTGCAGACAAGGAACGTGGAAAACTGCCAAAAAAATACGAAGATGTGGAATTGCAAGCATTGTTGGACGAAGATGATTAGCAAACACAAAAACAACTCTCCGAAAAATTGGGCGTTAGTCAACAAGCTGTTTCCAATCGGCTACGAGAGATGGGTAAGATTCAGAAGCCGGTAGATGGGTACCACATGAGTTGAACGACAGGCAAATGGAAAAGCGCAAAAACATGTGTGACATTTTGCTCGCTCGGTACAAAAGGAAGTCGTTTTTGCACCGTATAGTTACAGGGAATGAAAAGTGGATTTATTTTGAGAATCCCAAGCGCAAAAAATCATGGGTAGACCCACCGAAAGAGGCAACACAAAGTCATTTTTCTTCATGACAATGCTTCATCAGATACGGCAAAACCAGTTCGCGACACGTTGGAAGCACTCAGTAGGGAAGTTCTACCCCATGCGGCTTACTCACCAGACTTGGCTCCTTCCGATTACTACTTGTTTGCATCGATGGGACACGCACTTGTTAAGCTGCGTTTTGGTTCGTACGAAGAAGTGAAAAAATATTTCGATGAATGGTCGCAGCAAAAGGGGAAGATTTTTACTGGCGTGGTATTCACAAATTGCCCGAAAGATGGGAAAAATGTATAATAAGCGATGGAGCATACTTTGAGTAAAGCACTTTTTATCATTCTTCATTTAACATGTTTTTTTAGAAAAAAAATCCGCATTTCATACTTCATATATATATATATATATATATATATATATATATATATATATATATATATATATATATATATATTATATATATATATATATATATATATATATATATATATATATATATATATATATATATAAGTAAGCACAGTAAACTATCTTTATCCTGGGTACGATTTCTATTCCCGATTTAGGCGTAACTTTGGAATCTGTCTTTATGTCAGAAGCGACCTCTCTTGCCAACGAGAAGAGGCTCTGGAGCCCCCAAACTTTGATGTTATGTGGTTCAAAATAACGACTCAACCAACCACAAGGTTCGTCTGTATCCTCTATCGACCACCAAGTGATACAAACTTTAGAACACTTTTCGCTTCTCTTGCAGACACCATAGATCATTTACAAATTAACTATCCAAATGCCGAAATTGCCATCCTGGGCGACTTTAATGTCCACAACATCAACTGGCTTAAATATTCAAATACTACCGACGAACAAGGTCGTGAAGCCGAATCATTTTCAATCAGTTGTGGCTTGACTCAGCTTATTGATGAACCAACACGGATCCCTGATCGAGACGGAGAGTTCGCCAGTCTTCTTGATCTGTTTTTAACCACCAATCCGGAGATTTACACGGTCAGCGTAAATCCACCGTTAGGTTCTTCCGACCATAAACTACTTTCGACATCGAGTATTCTACCAATCAGTGACGGAGAGGCGCCCAAACCGCGCAAGATTTGGCACTACAAATCTGCTAAATGGGAAGATCTCATGGAATATTTTCGAACTTTCCCTTGGTTGGACGTTTGTTTTCGATCCGACGACCCATCTGACTGCGCCAGGGAGGTTTCCGATGTTATTTTGGCCGGTATGGAGGCTTACATCCCTTTTTCGAAGAAATGCCCTTCCAACGGCAAGCCTTGGTTTGACCTAAAATGCAAAGAAGCTGTTGCTTCTAAACATCTTGCATACCGACAGTGGCGTGAAGATCCTAACACCATAAATCGTAACATCTTTGTTCGTGCCAGGAACAGATGCAAAGAAATTATCGACGAAACCAAGGAGGTACACAATCAACGGATTAGAAACAAACTTCTCGCTTGTCCCGGCAATTCCAGGTCCTTTTGGTCAGTCGCTAAGGCAGTTAGTCAAAATTTCACCAAATCCACCATACCACCACTCACACGGCCAGATAATTCTATTGCAACGACACCTGTTGAGAAAGCGAACTTGTTGGCTGAACTCTTTGCTTCACATTCTACTGTCGATTTCCAAGGAAAAACACCACCTACTATTCCCATAGTGCAGTCAAGGATGCCCGATATTGTCTTCAGACAGCGTATCATAAAACGTATTTTGATGAAGCTAGACACCAAAAAGGCTTCAGGCGCTGACGGAATACCTGCCATAGTTCTCAAGAACTGTGCGAGGGAACTAACACCAGTTTTCTGTAGACTTTTCAACCTATCCTACAGAAAGGGAATATTTCCTTCCTGCTGGAAATGTGCCACAGTTCAGCCGATACCTAAAAAAGGCAAGAAGACCTTGCCAAATAACTACCGACCAATCGCACTACTCTCAATAATATCGAAAGTCATGGAAAAGGCTATCAATCAGCATCTTCTAAAATATCTTGAAGGATTCAACATTATTAGTGATCACCAATATGGCTTTCGTAAAAATAGATCAACAGGAGATCTTCTGACTTATGTAACACATAAGTTTGGAACAACGCAATTGAACACTTTGGAGAATCTCGAGCGGTTGCTCTTGACATATCCAAGGCATTTGACCGTGTTTGGCACGATGGGCTGTTGGCTAAGCTACGTTCTTATGGTATGTCTGAAAAGTTCTGTTTGTGGCTCTCATGTTTCCTCAGAGAGCGTTCTTTACGAGTGGCAGTTGACGGATTTCTTTCTAACACCTTCACTATCAACGCCGGTGTGCCCCAAGGTTCCATACTGTCTCCTACTCTCTTCCTCATTTATATTAACGATCTGCTGGAAAAGACCGAGAATCCAATCTACAGCTTTGCAGATGACAGTACACTTATCTCTTCATTCACTTTGAACGCTCGGACATCGACTACTCAGACGAATATCCGCAGACAGCAGGAAGTCATTCAACTTAACAAAGACCTGGAAGAAATTCTATCTTGGGGTGACAGTAACCAAGTGGAATTTAACGCTACAAAAACCCAGGCGGCAGTTTTTTCTAAAAAAGTTAACGTTGCAGAACCCGACATAGTTATGTTATGCGTTAATTTGGGAGCAAATATGTCCTGGCATTAACATGTTGCAGGCATAGCAAGAAGAGCTTCTCAAAAGTTGGGAATATTGTTTCGAACCAGAAAGCTTTACACTCCACAACAACTGTTAATTCTTTACAAAGCTCAAATTCGACCAACTATGGAATACTGCTCCCATGTTTGGAGCTCCGCTCCCAAACATACACTGCATTTGTTGGATTCTATCCAGAGAAGAGCTGTTCGTCTGATTGGACACCCGGAACTGACCGACGGCCTTGATTCGCTGGAACATCGAAGAACGGTTGGCGACTTGAGCCTATTCTACAAGTACTTTCATGGAAAGTGTTCGAAGGATGTGGCCCGTTTAATTCCTCCCAGAGCGGTGCATATTAGAGGTACGCGTCGCGCTAATGCTTCACATCCGTATGAGGTTCAGCTTGTTACTCCTCGTACAACGCTTTTCAAGCAGTCTTTTATATGGAGAACATCATACCTTTGGAATGGTTTACCCAGGACTGTGTTTCCCATCGAGTACAATCTACAGCGATTCAAGAACAACGTGAATCGCTTTCTCCGCACACGTGTCGCTCCTGTAGCGCTTTAGGGACTTCCCTGTAGCACGTGTGCTAGACCCATAAAAATATATATATATATATATATATATATATATATATATATATATATATATATATATGTATATATATATATATATATATATATATATATATATATATATATATATATATATGTATATATATATATATATATATATATATATATATATATATATATATATATATATATATATTTAACGGTTTAAGCAGCGTATTGCAAGAGAGTGAGCTAGCGGCAAATTTTTTTCCGATCTGATTCACTATTATCGTCACTGATTATTTCTTATATTCCCTAACGTAATAAGATATATCCTTGAACCTGGCCAGAGAACATATGTATAAATCTAAAAAAAAAACAGGTAAATCGGATAAGTGGTTCTCGAGTAATAAGCGCACTAACGGACAGACAGGTAGATAGAGAGACGTTGCATTTTATATACCGGGTGCGGCGCTAAAATCCGGACAAATTAAACATTTTTTTGAAACATAATTTTTATTGCAAAAATGGAGAAGTTTATAATTACTTTTTTTACTAAATTGTTTGTTAGGTCATAAAGAACACATTTACTCAATATAGCCCCTTTCTGCTTGAATGATCGCCTCCATTCTCGGTCTGAAGCGATCGCAGGCCCGTTTTAATGCGTCACGGTCCATATCGACGAATGCCGCTTCAATAGCGGCTCTCAATGACGCAACGTGTGTACGTCTGAACTTGTTAGTGACCCTTTCAACCGCGTTCCATACATAAAGGATTTAAATTTGGGCTGTTGGGAGGCCAAAATTCTTTGGACCAAAACATGTCGACGTTGTCCGACAACCAATTTTTTTCTTGCCGGTGTTGCAAAACCTTCGTTGGACTTCTCCGACTAGTTATACTTCGCGACAACATCATACACAGTCGATCTTGGGTACCCGAAAAATTGAATGATTTCTGTCTCTGAGCGCCTAGCGCGAACACTTTCGATAATCGCTGCTCTTTGATTATACTGCGCACTTGGTTTCAACATCGCGACTGTTTTGAGGTTATGAATGTTTAGTACATGCGTCAAGCTATTTGGACTCCAATCGCGACCTCTCGAAGTGGTATAGAGCGGCGGGAAATTCAAACTTAATTTTGTCGGGATTTTGGCGCCGCTCCCTGTATATTATTTTTTGCTACATGATATTGTTCCATATTTAATGGTTTAGGCAGTGTATTGCAAGAGAACGCGCTAGCGACAAACTTTTTTCCGACTTGTTTCACTATTATTATTACTGCTTATTCCTTATGTTACCTAACGTAATAAAATATATCCTATAATCTGGCCAGAGAACATATGTATGTTTTAAAAAAAGCACGTAATTATAAGTGGTCCTCGAGTGATAAGCGCACTAACGGACAGACGGGCAGACAGAGAGACGTTGCATTTTATATATATTATAGAAGTGAAAAAGTATGGGCCGAATCGAACGCGCTAGCGACAAACTTTTTTCCGACTTGTTTCACTATTATTATTACTGCTTATTCCTTATGTTACCTAACGTAATAAAATATATCCTATAATCTGGCCAGAGAACATATGTATGTTTTAAAAAAAGCACGTAATTATAAGTGGTCCTCGAGTGATAAGCGCACTAACGGACAGACGGGCAGACAGAGAGACGTTACATTTTATATATATTATAGAAGTGAAAAAGTATGGGCCGAATCGATATTCTAATATTTAATTAAATATTTATAAATCGGTAAAATGATTTACCGAGTACTTTCCTTGTACCATTCCTTTTGAAATTAAGTACTCAATTTGACTTTCTCAAGTAAAGGGAAAGTAAATTTCCATAATATTTATGAACAAAATCATACTACATATCGACATCCAGTACTAAGCGTTGGTCTATGTGATTCATATAAACACCCATATCAATCTCCTAGGGCTACCTTTTAAGTTATTGTAAAAACAATGGAAGAAAATTTTTTGGTACAAATCGTTTTAGTGTTTCTTAAAATATTCGCCCTTAAGATTTATACACTTTTGCATGCGTTCGAATCAATTCTCGAAACATCTTTGCACTCAAAAAAAACGATTGATTGTTGCTTAGTTTCCGGCTCGTACGAATATATCCAAGCTTCATCTCCTCGTACGATGTTGTATATGGATTTTGTATGTCCTCGGTCGAATTTTTTAAGTATTACCTTACACCAATTGACACGAGCCTGTTTTTGAGTTTTGGTCAAATTGTGAAGAATCCATCGCGCACAGATCTTTTTGACAGCTAAACGTTCATGCAAAATCGAGTGTACTGCAGTCTTCGATATGCCTAAAGATGCCTCTCACAGTAAGTTACATGCCAGTTCGCCTCAATCATGCATTGCAAATTCTCTCACTCACTCCCTCATCAAATACTTCTTAACTTCACTAAGCAGATTCAAACAAATCAACCCCCTCAACGGGTCAATCTTTTTCCTTCAAAGTCCTTACATCTCATCTCATCCACTTTAAACGCCCTCAATATATTAACCCCTAGATTCGATTACCCTCTATTCAACACCTTGGCTCTCTCCTTCGGTGAATACATTACATCTAATCACTCTAAGAACTTCATCAGAGCAAGATACCACCTTTTAATAAACGAACAAACATAAATTAGTCCTTATTCTTCACTGATGGCTCCAAAATCCAAATTGGCACGGGAGCGGCTTTTCAATATTCACAGCCCAACTATTGGCAATCAACGAATGCTTAAGATTTGCTGTCGGTTCCCGCCGTAAGGATAAATACCTTATAATATCGAATTCACAAAGTGAATTGATATCTGTAATAACAGGCAACATAAGTAACGCATACATACTCGTACATAAGACAAATAACTGATCTTTTTTACACACAGGAAATAAAGATCACAATATATTTTTTATGGATTCCTGGACACGTGGGAATTAAAGGAAATGAGAAGGCAGATCACCAAGCTAAGCAAGCAATATTAACTGGTATAACAATAACCGCTGAGCATAATCCATCCGAGTGCCTCAATCTAGTAAAAGAAAAATTCAACAACCTCTTCGAACTCCACTGGGACTGGGAACTGAAACGAATAGTCTTTCCCCCATTCCACCAGATATGGATGAGCCGGAAAGAGAATGTAATCTGGAGAAGGCTAGCTGTGGGACATTCTCGCATTTGTTCTTGCAGTTCTGTAGTTATTTTCATAAATAACTATATATATATATATATATATATATATATATATATATATATATATATATATATATATATATATATATTTAGACGAAAATGGCAGCAGACCAGATCACCGACTGATAAAACAGCGCTAAACAATGCAACACAGCAGCTGAAACGCGAAATTCAGCGCATCAAGAACGAATCGATTGGAGCCTATGAACTAACAAATGACAACAAAATAGACTACTCACTCTGGAAGGCTACCAAACGACTGAAAAGACCTATTTTGCACAATCCACCAATCCGAAACTCGGATGAAAGTTGAGCTAGTAACAATACCCAAAAAGCATGTAGATTTGCAGAACACTTAGAAAGTATCTTCCAACCAAACGATGGAGAAGACCTACAAGACTGGACTGCACAAGAACAAGAAAAAGTTATCATCAAACCTACTTCACCAAAAGAAGTGTCAGATGAAATTAAAAATAATATCGACCCGAAAAAAGCACCCGGCTTTGACTTAATTACTGGTCTTAAACAACTTCCAAGAAAAGCCATAGTAAAACTCACCAATCTTATTAATGCATCCTTCAGACTAAAGTATGTACCTAAGATGTGGAAAATTGCAGAAGTTATTATGATCCCAAAACCAGGAAAACCTGTACATGACGTAGCATCGTATAGACCAATATCTTTACTACCGGTAATTTCAAAACTATACGAAAAGCTACTCCTCAAAAGATTAAAACCAATAACAGAAGAAAAGAACTTATTTCCGGACCACCAGTCAGAATAAACGATAGCCAGATTCCTTATGCAGACTCAGCTAAGTATCTGGGTATAAATCTGGATGCTAGACTTCGCTGGAAAGTCCATGTCAAAAAGAAACGAGAAGAACTAGGCCTTAAATTCAAAAAAATGTATTGGCTACTTGGACGGAACTCCAAGTTGTCCATATATAACAAACTGCTTCTCTATAAGCAAATATTAAAAAACCAATTTGGACTTATGGCATTCCACTGTGGGGTTGTGCCAGTAAAAACAATATTCAAGTTATTCAGCGTTTTCAAAACAAAGTGCTAAGAAACATCGTTGATGCACCTTGGTATTGCCGAAACAGAGACATCCATAGGGACTTCCAAATGGATACTGTCGACCAGACCATCAGTAAATTTGATGGTAGCCACGAACAAAGGCTGCTTCATCACGTGAACGTCGAGGCCATCCAGCTCCTGGACAACACAGAACAGCGAAGAAGACTCAAGAGGATTAAGCTCTGTGAGCTAGTGAAGTGACAGTGAAAAGTAGAGTACGGTGTGGGATAAGTGCTACACACTAACACTAGTGCAGCAAAAAATTATCAGAACACAAGGAACACTAATGAGTGAGACCCGAGTTTTTAAGAATTGTACATAGTAATATAGGTTAGAATAAAATTGCTCATTGGTCCATATGAGACCAGATTGTTATAGACCTAAGGCGACTTGTAATAAGTATTCTTATTAAAATATATATATATATATATATATATATATATATATATATATATATATATATATATATATATATATATATATATATATTTTATTTGATTAGTATTATTATAAGATTTTTGATAATGATGTTTATAACGTGTTTTCCTTTTAATGTGTTTGGTTTTTCCATCTTAGAACTGAATAGGTTTTGATAATATTTTTTGTTTCGTTTGGAGACACCTCCACGTCTGAATAGGGAATACACTATTTAGATGGATATCCACAACTATGTGGTAATATCCGTCAATGTTGTCCAAGTGCCGAAAGATACATTTGTATTTTACGGTACCTTCTTAAACTAGACGGTAGCGCTGCTCCAAGTATTATTACATTTCTGCAACAACTACTACCTATACTAAAATATAATAATAAATAAGTACGCCGATCTGCCGGGATCCTTGATAACGTATGCTGAAACGATACTACGGCGCTTGGACCACCCAATCTCCGGGTACTGACTTGAATATTTTGGGATTATATATAGTTTACATACCTAATTTGTCAGTTGATTTATCAACTGGCGGCTCGTCACTGGGTTTAAAGGAGGCGTTTTTGAGTATCTACAAAGTAATAAAAGAAACATTAAATCTTTTAAAGAATATTATTGAAAAATTAAGTTGACGCACCTTAAGTTTCATGGATAAATTAATTTTACCCCCAGTTTCACACTGCAGTAGCCTAAAGGTTTGCTTTTCAATTTTAAAATCAACTTCTCCAAATAGCGCTTCAATATTGTAGGAAAATATTCCTTAAATAAAAAAGAAAATTATACTATTATTAAATACTAAATGTCCTGAAAATTCCAAACTGCATAGGAACCGAGTACAACAGGTCTCAGGAAAAAGTCAGGACGCTAGGTAACAACATTTCGTATTCGTGACTGAATATAATGTAACTGGACTGTTGGATCGGTTCATAATAGAGGTCGTTAAAATGGGCGGTGAAGAAGTGCTAAAAACAATAGTTTCCATCTTCAGTTTATGTTAACAAAATAGTATAATCCAGAAAAATGGAATGCAATATCGATTTCATTTATAAGAAAAGCGATATAATTAACCTAGAAAGTTTTAGACTGAGCATATCCTATAATAGCCTAGTCGTCAGAGGTAAATTTTGATGAAAAGCTCTCAATAAATATTAACAGGCAGCATTTTGGCAAACAAGTAGAATACGACAAAAAAGTTTGCTGGGCTAAAGTGTATTAAGCCTACAAAATCGAAAATAAAATAAAAAATTAGGTTTTTCTCGAAAAATAAAAATGATATCGAAAAACTAATAGCACAACAGGAAAGAAGGGAAATTTTACAAAAAAAAAACAGTATATAGATTATTTTTTTTTGTTTTACTGTAATCAAAAAAATACTTAAAATAAAATGACAGTTGTAGTGGGAATCATCCTCCCAACCTCATTTATGATTAAATTAACGCTTCTGTATACTGTAAATATTTTGAAATTAGCTATCAAGGAGTTTTTTCGGGATGCTGATTAAGAATCTGATGACAGATTTGAAAAATTTGAAATGGCGGATCCAATATTAACGCCATTAACAAAATTTCTTCCGAGTAATTTAGAATTTTTGTGTTTTCAATAATTATTTTCTTTGTACCTGGATGTTTGAATAAAATATAAATACTTTACACTTAAAGTTTAGACTTTTGTCTTCCATTTCCCACCTTTAAATATTTTTTTTATTTTAGTTGTATGATTAATAATAAGCAAAAAATATGTTTATCATGAATACTTTTTTAAGAGCAAAATTACAAAAAAAAGAGAAGGTTTTTTTTTAAGTTTTTGATGATTTTCTAATATCAAGTTACTTTTAACTGTAACTAAAAAAAATGTCCGACTTTCTTTAGCCATTTCGTATTTCTTTGAACGTAAAATTGCCGGCGGCTCAATACAGCTCGCAAATTTCTAATTATTCTTATATGGGAACCTAATATGTATATGAAAAAAGATTTTTTTTTAACACTATATTTTATTAAATATTTGTAATTTATTGTATGCCCGTTAAAATCATGCGAACAAAAATTTCGTTTTATGTTTTACAAATTTTAAAGCAACCAAAAGAAAAACTATCAGTATCATCGGAAAGTTAAAAGTCTCCTCTACAAAAAGTTATCTTTTAATTTTTTTTTACACTCTGAAAACAAGTAATATCTATTAATCTTCGAGCGGTGCAACTAGACTTTCAAATTAACCTGTTTGGCGCACTACACTTTACCTATCCGAATTTTGAATAATTTCTCAGGCTAATAAGAAAAATTTGGAAAAAAAAATCTATATAGTATTTTTTTGTAGAATTTCCCGCGCTCTTCTTTGGTGTTATTAGTTTTTTGACATCTTTCTAGTGTTCCGTACAGAACACTTATAAGATCACTTCGGTGTCCGTCTGTCTGTCTGTCACACCCGATTTTCTCCGAAACTATTTGACATAGAAAATTGAAATTTGGCACTAATATAGGAATTGATGGCCTCATCAGAGCCGTGTAGTTTTGAAAGTTAAATTTTGACTTAAGGGGTTAGTTTTGGGGGGTGAAATCGGAAGTGAAAAAAATTTTTTTTTTACCAGATCATCGAGTGTGGTGTTAAATAAAAGCTTGTGAAAACACGAGTAAAATATATATATATATATATATATATATATATATATATATATATATATATATATATATATATATATATATATATATATATAATGCAATACTTGCACACACTTTTGTTTTGTATTATTTCTAAAAAATGGCGAAAAATCGCTGTCTCCCCCTTATCTCGAGAAGTACTGATCCAAAAATTTTGAAAAAATTCTGGAATATTCTCTACAGGATGTAGATTAAACGAGTGCATTACCTTTAATAATTTATCTGACATATAAAAAAAACAAAAATTTCAAGGTCATTAGTTTCCACTAAAGATCGGAAAAAAACTTTGTTGAAAACTAATTTGGGATGTGTTTTGCGAAGTCCCTGATCATTTTATACTACGTACGTAATGAAAATTTTTATTTTAAAAGCAATCAACGTACGGAACACTAATTGCGCAAGTCCAACTTGCACTTGACCGGTTATTTATTTTTCGAGATATTATGGAAAAACCGAATTTTTTATTTTATTTTGGATTTTGTAGGCTTAGCGTACATTAAACTTTAGCAATCTTTTTTTATCGTATTCTACGTCTAAAAACTACAGGTGTGCCAAAATGAGCGCTCAGAACCCCTGGCGACTGAGCTTTAAGTGATTTACTAAAATCGTAATGAAACGTGTAGGGCAACAATGGGATTTTTAGTAGCCCCGAGAACAGACTGCTTTCAAAAGTGAACATGATAAAAACTGGCCATCTGCAGTACTACTAGTATTGGTATTTGTGGACTTTAGGAAAGCCTTTGGTACTGTGGAACAGCCAGCGATATTATCGGCATTAAAACAATAAGAGATAGATTATAGATACACTGAACTGATAAAAAAAATATAGGAACCCTAAAGCGCTACAGAAGCGACGCGTCTGCGGAAAAAGCGATTCAATCAAATTGTACTCGGTGAAAATCACAGTCCTGGGTAAATTATTTCAAAGGGATGAGGTTTTTCATACAAAAGACTGATTGAAAAGGATTGTACGAGGATTGACAAACTAAATTTCACACGGATGAATACCTTAGATTACTGCGACGTGTGTTTCTAGCAAGCACCACTATGGGAGGAATTAAACGGACTACCTCCGTCGAACACTTTTTCATGAAAATACTTGTAGAATAAACTGTTCTTCCATGTTCCAAAGAATTAAGGTTGTTTATAAGATCTGGGTCTCCAGTCAGGCGAACAGCTGACTTCTGAATAGAATCCAACAAATGCAGTGTATTTTTAGGAGCGGAGGCCCAAGTATGGGAGCAGTATTCTATCGTTGGTCGAATTTGAGCTTTGTATAGGATTAGCAGTTGTTGTGGAGTGTAAAGCTTTCTAGTTGGGAATAATATTCACAGGTTTTGAGAAGGTCTCTTTGTTCTGCATGCCACATGTTCATGCTAAGAAATATTTGCTTCCAAGTTAACGCCAAGCAAACTGAATGACGATGCTAGAGGAATGGAGAGTCCCGACATAACCATGTTGAGTTTCGCAATGTAAATTTTTTTAGAAAAACTGTCTCCTGGGCTTTTGTATCGTTAAATTCTACTTGGTTACTCTCCCCAAGATCGAAATTCTTCCAGGTCTTTGTTAAGTTGAATGACTTCCCGCTGTCTGCGGATATTTGCATGAACAGCCGATGTTCGAGCGTTAAAAATAAATGAAGAAATAAGCGTATTGTCATCGACAAAGCTGGATTCTGGATTCCTAGTCTTTTCCAGCAGATTGTTAATGTAAATGAGAAAGAGAGTAGGAGACAGTATGGAGCACACCGGCGTTAATAGTGGAGGTGTTAGAAAGAAATTCGTCGACTGTCACTCGTAAAGAACGCTCTCTGAAGAAAGACGAGAGCCATAACTTTTGACACATAGCCTAAAAGCGTAGCTTAGCTTCTTATTAAACGCTGTCGAATGCCTTAGATATATTAAGATACATAATGTTATAATAAGTGTGTGTATATTATAGTGTTTCGGGTTAAATCGTATATAATAGCAATTGTTATTTCTAGAGATAATGTTGTAATCGTTTACAAGGGATAGCAAAAAGTAGTCATGACCAAAACAGACCCGAAAAGTCCTCTCTTCTCGACAATACAAATTGTAGCATCCTTTCTTACTAGTTTACCTAAAGTCTTGTTTCCTTTCTGATCTATAATTTTAAAATCGATGTAGTTATTTTCTGGATTTCCCACTAAAAACGTAAATCCTTCTTCCCACACAGGATTCAATTGCTTTTTATTAACTTTTGTCGTCCTTTCTTGTTTTTCAATGTTAATTTGTACGTAAGGCTCTATTTTTTGTGAGTCAGAGGGCTAAAAGAAAAAAGTTTGTAAGCTATTTAATCATCATTCACAATGTCACTGGAAAATTTAAAAAATAAGATAGAATTAAAGTAACTGACCATACACCTTTTGAGGCCTTTGTGTATTGTTTAACACTAAAATTGATTTTGTATCACACTGTAAACGTTAGATGTAGGCATAAAATGTTAACAAGCACAACAAGGTTTTTTCTAGCCAAATATGTGCTAACAAATAAGGTAAAATAGCAACAATTTTAAAATAAGTATTTTTCTTAACACATGGGCTGAAAAGTCCCGGGCCTAACAAAGAAAACACGGTTTTTTTTTTTGGTTCAAAATTAGCTTTATTCATCAACGTAATCTCCATCAAGAGCAACGCAATCATTCCAGCGCCGCTCTAACATTTCAATACCACTTTTGTAGAACGATTTATCTTTTGCCACAAAATAGGCCTCAGTTTCAGCGATAACCTCTTCATTCGTGCGAAATTTCTTACCGGCGAGCATTTTTTTTCAGGTCTGCGAACAGCCAGTAGTCGCTGGGAGCCAAATCTGGCGAATACGGTGGATGTGGGAGCAATTCGAAGTTCAATTCATGTAGTTTTGCCATTGTTTTGATTGACTTGTGACACGGTGCGTTGTCTTGATGAAACAAAATTTTTTTCTTTGCCATATGCGGTCGTTTCTTTGCAATTTCGACCTTCAAACGCTCCAATAACGCTATATAATATTCACTGTTGATGGTATTTCCTTTCTCAAGATAGTCGATGAATATTACACCACGCACATCCCAAAATACCGAGGCCATAACCTTTCCAGCCGATTGTTGTGCTTTCGGGCGCTTTGGACGAGGTTCACCAGTTGCTGTCCACTCAGATGACGATCGTTTTGATTCCGGAGTAAAGTGATGGATCCATGTTTCATCCATTGTCACATATCGACGCAAAAATTCCGGTTCGTTACGTTTAAAACATGGCCAAACACTGCTCAGAATCATCAACACGTTCTTGTTTTTGATCAACAGTGAGCAAACGCGGCACCCACTTTGAACAGAGCTTTCTCATAGTCAAATGCTCATGCAATATAAAGCCAACACGTTCTTTTGATATCTTTACGATGTCAGCTAACTTACGCAACTTCACTTTTCGATCATTCAAAACGATTTTATGGATTTTTTTTGATGTTTTCTGGTGTTACCGCCTCATTTGGACGTCCACTGCGTTCTGCATCATCGGTGTCTCTACGACCACGTTTGAAGTCAGCAAACCAACGTTTTATTGTTGTTTCTGATGGAGCGGAGTCCCCATAACACTTTTCAAGCCATTGCTTCGCTTGAACAATATTTTTTCCCATCAAGAAGCAGTGTAAAATTAAAACACGAAATTGTTTTTGATCCATTGTTTTGAAAATAACAAAAGTAGCGTCACTCTTAGCACAATAACTTACAAACTAATGAATAGAATATCATGAAATTTTAACAGCTGTCTTTTGAAGGTTACTATTAACTGAAAAAAAAGGTGACTGCAATAAAACTAGCGCCATCTATGTGTTAGGCCCGGGACTTTTCAGCCCATGTGTTATACAGAGGCCTTATATAAAGGCCTTTTTTAATTGTGCATTTATCATTATTGTTTTTTTTTTAAATTTTCCAAAATTAAACTTTCTCGTAGATAACCTGTTACTAACACGTAGGCTGAAAAGTTTTTGGTCTAGCTACTTAAAATACATTTTTTTTTTTTGCAAAATTCGACCTTATTTATCAATATGGTCTTCTTCAAGAGCAATACAGTCAGTCCAACGCTTTTCTAACATTACTATACCTTTCTTGTAGAAGGATTTATCTTTGCCTTCCAAACAGGCCTCAGTTTGGGCGATAACTCTTCATTAGAGCCAAATCTCTTTCAAGCGAGCATTTTTTTTGAGGCCTGCGAATAGATAATAGTCACTGAGAGCTAAATATGGAGAATACGGTGGATGAGAAAGCAATTCGAACTTCGATTCATGCAATTTTTGCCATCGTAACCACTGACTTTTGACACGGTGCATTGTCTGGATAAAAGAGCACTTTTTTTTGATCATTTGGGGCCATTTCTTTGCGATTTCTGTCTTCAAATGCATCAATAACTTTACATAATATTCACTATTGATGGTTTTTCTCTTCTCAGCATAGTCTATGAAACTTATTCCATGCTCATCCCAAAATACACAGGCCGCTTCGGGTGGATTTCACCGGCTGCTGTCCATGGATCCATATTTCATCTATTGTCACATATCGCATAAAAAAATCCTTTTTCTTACGCTTAAACAGGTCCAAACAACGCTCAGAATCATTAACAAGTTGTTCTTGGTCCACTGTGAGCAAACGCGGTACCCATTTCGAACAGAGCTTCCTCATGCTCAAATGTTCATGCAAAATATGACCAACACGTTCTTTTGATATCTTTAGGGTGTCAGCTATCTGACGCAATTTCATTTTACGGTCCAAAACAATTTCGTGGATTTTTTTTTTATATTTTCTGTCCTTTGGGGGTCCAGAGCGTTCAGCATCATTTGTATTTGTACGACCGAGTTTAAATTCAGCATACCAGTAAATGATGAGTGATTTTCTAGGGGCAGAGTCTCCGTAACACTTATCAAGTCATTGCTTTGCTTGAACGGTATTTTTTCCCACCAAAAACAGTGTTTAATCAACACACGAAATTGGATTTTTTCCATTGTTTTGAAACTATTAAAAGTAGCGTCACTAAAACCACTGTAACTTGTAAACTAATCATCAAAATGTCATGAAATTTTGACACGTATCGTTTAAAGGTTGGTGTTTCCTAAAAATCATATGGATTTTTTGACAAGGGCGACATCTATGTGTCAGACCAGAAACTTTTCAACTGTGTTATATTTAAGACCCATACTCAGTATATATCACCACTACACCAAACACTTTATTCTTGCACTCGACGCGCGTTTCGCTAACCATGTTAGCTTCATCAGGAGCGATGAACGCTGTAGGTAGTGATATATACTGAATAGTGTCATTATGCCAAAAATTCCACATTCCCAACTTAGTTTAAGACCCATGTTAAAATTTTTAACATTCTGAACAATCGTTAGCCAGTTTATTTAATAAAATTAAAGGCTTTATCATTTTTTGGCAAAAATAGTAATATGCAACTTACTTACCACAATATCCACGGCCGAATCTATGAACACTACTAATATCGCTGAACTTAAAGTAGAAATTTTTAACTGTTGTTTTTCGTGCAGAGCCTAAAAAATGTTTTCAAACGTAATTTATTTGTGCTAAAGAGATAGACATGGAGGATGGAGTGAGCTTTCCGTATTGCGCTGTGAAGTAAATACGGACGTAAAAGTGTGAGAGAGATAAAGCGAATGTACGGGTACCTTCGCCTTGGTTATTACGTTATTACAGGCCTACAGAAAAGGGACAGGTATTGGCCGCACGGTCGCTTTGTCTCTCTCTAGAGAGTGGTCAATTTTGTGAGGCTAATGCGCTGTCCATCCTCCATGTCTATGGCTAAAGAGTAGAGTAAAAATGAACGACTCATTCATTTTGGAAAATAATACCCATAGTGTAATAAAAGAGGTCAAAATAATGATGACATAGGCATAGTTTGGATATAGCAATGTTATGATTTTATCCTCTCTGGGGTATCACCAGGAGTATTGTTCTGAGCTTTGGACCTCCAAAAACTTGTACTCTTTTGTTTATAAACAATTTAAGCTTAAAATGTGAATAACTCCGGTTATATAAGTCGGATTGAGGCAAAAAAAACCAAACTCTTCGTAATGAAATTTCCAATAAATTCCCGTTGATTCAGTCGCTCAGGTGCGCATCTATAATATATATAAAATGCAAGTCTGTCTGTCCGTTAGTGCGCTTATCACTGGAGAACCACTTATCCGATTTATGTACTTTTTTTTTAAAACATACATATGTTCTCTGGCCAGGTTATAGGCTATATTTTATTACGATAGGTAGCATAAGGAATGAGCAGTGACGTAAAATAGTGAATGAAGTCGGAAAAAAATTTGCCGCTAGCGCGTTCCCTAGCAATACACAGCCTAAACCATTAAATATGGAACAATATTATGTAGCAGAGAATATCTATAATCTATAATATATACGAGGCTGGTTTGAAAAGTCCGTGCAAAGTCCGAGAGATGGCACCACCGGCGCGTATCGAGGTCATGTTTAGTTAGTAGCATCTCTTGAATGAACGCACACCAAGTTTCAGCAAAATTTTCGGACTGGCCATATGGGCACAAGTGACGCTGAACGTTCTGGACGGCCTGTGGAGGTTACGACTCCAGAAATCATTGATCAAATCCATGATATGGTGATGGATGACAGAAGAGTTAAGGTGCGTGAGATTGCTAGTGCTGTGGGCATCTCGACTGAACGGGTACATAATATTTTGCATAAACATTTGGACATGAGAAAGCTATCCGCAAGATGGGTGCCGCGATTGCTCACGCTTGACCAAAAACGGAATCGTGTGAAGTGTTGCAAGGATGGTTTGCAGCTGTTCCAGAAGAATCCGGAGGACTTTAAGCGTCGTTTCGTAGCTGTGGATGAAACATGGATACATTACTATACTCCTGAGACCAAACAACAATCTAAAAAAAGGCGAAGAACGTTCCTTCGGCCGGAAAGGTTATGGTGACTGTCTTTTGGGATTCGCAAGGGATAATCCTCATCTACTATCTGGAAAAGGGTAAAAACTATTACAGGTGAATATTATTCATCGTTATTGGACTGTTTGAAAACCGAGCTGCAAGAAAAACGCCCGCGATTGGCCCACAAGAAAGTCCTTTTCCATCACGACAACGCACCAGCACACACCTCAGCAGTTGTGGTCGCAAAATTAATGGAAATAGGATTCCAACTCGTTTCACATCCCCCCTATTCTCCAGACTTGGCTCCCTCGGACTACTATTTGTTCCCCAATTTGAAGAAATGGCTGGCGGGACAAAGATTTTATTCAAACGAGGAGGTGATTGCAGACACTAATGGATATTTTGCAGACTTGGACAAATCCTATTATTCGGAAGGGATCAACAAACTAGAACATCGTTGGACGAAGTGTATAAGCCTAAAAGGAGACTATGTCGAAAAATAAAAAAGGTTTACCCCAAACACATAAGTAGTTTTTATTTTTGCACGGACTTTTCAAACCAGCCTCGTATAAAAATGCAATGTCTCTCTGTCTGTCTGTCTGTTCATTAGTGCGTTTATCACGCGAGAACCACTTATCCGATTTACCTGTCTTTTTTTTAAATTCATACTTTGGCCAGGTTATATAATAATAATAATAATAATCTATATCTACAATATATGTTATATAAAATGCAACGTGTCTCTGTCTGTCTGTCTGTCTGTCTATTAGTGCGCTTATCCCTCGAGAACCACTTATCCGATTTACGTGATTTTTTAAATTCATACATATGTTCTCTGACCAGGTTATAGATATACATTTTATTATATTTATAATATATATAAAATGCAATGTATATCTGTCTGTCTGTCCGTTAGTGCGCTTATCACTGGAGAACCACTTATCCGATTTTCGTACTTTTTTTTTTAAAACATACATATGTTCTCCGGCCAGGTTACAGGCTATATTTTATTACGATAGGTAGCATAAGGAATGAGCAGTGACGATAATAGTGAATGAAGTCAAAAAAAGTTTGCCGCTGGCGCGTTCTCTTGCAATACACAGTCTAAACCATTAAATATGGAATAATATTATGTAGTTGAGAATATCTATAATCTATAATATATATGAAATGCAATGTCTCTCTATCTGTCTGTCTGTCCGTTAGTGCGTTTATCACGCGAGAACCATTTATCCGATTTATGTGTCTTTTTTTAAATTCATACATATATTCTTTCGCCAGGTTATATAATAATAATAATCTATATCTATAGTATATATAAAATGCAACGTCCCTCTGTCCGTCTGTCTGTCTGTCCGTCCATGCTAAACCATTAAATATGGAACAATATCATGGAGCAAAGAATACCTATAATATATGTAAAATGCAACGTCTCTCTGTCTGTCTGTCTGTCCGTTAGTACTCTTATCACTGGAGAACCACTTATCCGATTTACGTGCTTTTTTTTTAAACGTACGTATGTTCTCTGGCCAGGTTATAGGATATATTTTATTACGTTAGGTGACATAAGGAATAAGTAGTGACGATAATAGTGAATCAAGTCGGAGAAAAGTTTGCCGCTAGCGCGTTCTCTTGCAATGCACTGCCTAAAGCATTAAATATGGAACAATATCATGTAGCAAAGAATATAATATATATAAAATGCCACGTCTCTCTGTGTATCTGTTCGTTAGTGCGCTTATCACTCGAGAACCACTTATCCGATTTACGTGTTTTTATAAATTTATACATATGTTCTATATAATTCGGTATAAGCCTAGATAATGAGAGATAAGGTGAGATAATGGGAGATAAGGAGAAATAATGCGAGATAAGTCGAGATAAGCCTCGATAATGGGAGATAAGGTGAGATAATGAGAGATAAGTATAAATAATGGGAAATAAGGAGAAATAATGGGAGATAAGCAGAGATAAGTCTAGATAATGGGAGTTATGGTGAGATAATAGGAGATAAGGAGAAATATTACGAGATAAGTCGAGATAAGCCTAGATAATGGGAAATATGGTGAGATAATGGGAGATAAGGAGAAATAATGGGAGATGAGCAGAGATAAGCCTAGATAATGGAAATTATGTAGAGATAATGGAAGATAAGGAGAAATATTGGGAGATAAGGGGAAATAATGGGAGATATTTTATTACGTTGGGTAACATAAGGAATAAGCAGTGGCGATAGTAGTGAATCAAGTCCACGCGAGCGGAGCCGCGGGCCCTGCTAGTATAACCTATAAAATTGAAAAAAACAAGCAAAAAACTGTTTTTTTTTTCATTTTATTGTATAGGTCGACTAAGTGAACCGATCGGCTTGAAACTTTCAGAAAATATGCCTTTTGTTATAGCAAAGATACCCTGAAATTTTGGTACAAAAAATATTGAACCCAGTGAGCACAATTGAATTTGTTATTTAAAATTTGAATTGTCGGCCATTTTATGCCATTTGGTCCAAAATTTAGGTCTCGACGCCAGCTTTCCGATGCCATTAAACAAATTTTTTTTGGAGGCATTTTAACCGTTTTTTTTTTTACATTGGTTTGTTAATCAAATAACAACAAATGCGTTTTTCGGTCATTTTGAATAAACATTGTCAATGAAAATGATTCTTTTTTAATAAAGGTCTCGCGATTCTCTACCAGATGTGATAAAAATTCTTCAATTTTTTTTTTTAAATTACCGAAAAGACGCGTTTGTTGTTATTTGATCAATAAACAAATGTAAAATAAAACGGTTAAAAGGACTCTAAAATTTTTTTTTTTAATGGCATCGGATAGCTGGCGTCTAGACTTAAATCTTGAAAGAAAAGACCCATTTTGGACCAAATGGTATAACAAAAGGCATATTTTCTGAAAGTTTCAAGCCGATTGGTTCACTTAGTCGATTCGTACAATAAAATGAAAAAAAAAACAGTTTTTTACCTGTTTTTTTTTTTTTTTATAACAATTTTGTAGGTTATGTACAGGGTGGTCCAAATTGGACACTTTTAAAGGTAAACGCCTTTGTCTAAAGGAGATAGACGAAAACTGATGTCGGTTTCTGAGGCTCAATTTTTATGATAAACTCAATGGTGGAAATCGCATATCGATATCTAGTACCGTTTCAGATATACAGGGTGTTTTTCAAAAATCTGCATTTTGGAAAAATGTTTGTAATTCTTTTCCTATTGAAAATTTTTGATTTCCGTAAAAACATTCGCCAAACACTTTTTCACGTGGATTTCAACAGTGTAAGTTACATTTTGTTACAACTAATATTTTAATAGTTATTAACGCAAAAATATATTTTTTAAATGGGATACCCTGTATATTTTCCTTATCCGAATAGAGCTTTCAATTACCATTCTAAAAATATAGCATACTTTATATTTTGCTTAAATCTACTTCAAAATATAAAGGTTTTCAGTGTTTACGCGAGTTTTAAATGCACATTTTGTGAAGTAGGCTTTGGACGGAGCGGCCATATGGTTTAATTCAATTGTTTACTCGTAGTTGTCAAATTTTACTTCAGGATCAGTTATTGAATTGTCAGATAAATCGCATTTAGTTGTAGAGCAAAGAAATCAAGGTGGATTTGGATTTAATGTGTGGGCAGGAATTTTTAGAGGCAGGGTATAGGTCCATTTATTTACGAAGGAACACTCACCTCTCAGAGATATTTAGAAATTTTAAGGCAGCAAATAGAACCTCTTGTTGATGAACTGCCGTTAATGGGCCTTAGAAGTATATTTTGTCAACACGACGGGGCACCCCTTCATAACGCTCCAGTTATCAGTAATTTTTTATCGGCCAATTTCGACAATAACTGGATAGCCAACCAAGCTCCGAACCGTTGGCCCGCAAGGTCATCGGATTTAACACCCATGGACTTCTATCTCTGGGGAAGATTGAAAGATCTAATTTTTAAATTGCCGACAAACACCAGGCAAGATTTAGAAGTCGCAGTGATACAAACTTTTGCAGCTCTCACTCCTCTTGAACTAATCAACTCGGTAAGAAGTGTCCAGAAAAGGTGCCGCTTATGTGTAAATGAAACTGGTCGATATTTCAAACATCTCTTATAGAAAATTGTTTTGTTTTAGTTTGCTTTACTCGGAATAAATTGTTTTATTGTTGTTTTGTTTTGTTTTCTACATAGTTTAAAGTACTATAGCATTTAGTAAATTTCATTGTAGTTATGACTCTTACTTACTTCTGGGAATTTTTTTTTTTACTATTTAACTGCTATCGGTAAACAATTGATATTGCCGCTCCGTCCAAAGCCTACTTTACAAAACGTGCATTTAAAACTCGCGTAAAAACTGAACTTTATATTTTGAAGTAGATTTAAGTAAAATATAAAGAGTGCTATATTTTTAGAATGGTAATTTAAAGCTCTATTCGGATAACGAAAAATATACAGGGTATCCCATTTAAAAAATATATTTTTGCGTTAATGACTATTAAAATATTAGTTGTAAAAAAATGTAACTTACACTGTTGTAATTCACGTGAAAAAGTGCTTTGAGAATGTTCTACAGAAATCAAAATTTTTCCAAAATGCAGGTTTTTAAAAAACACTCTGTATATCTGAAACGGTACTAGATATCGATATGCAGTTTTCACTATTGAGTTTATCATAAAAATTGAGCCTCAGACACCGACATCAGTTTTCGTCTATCTTCTTTAGATAAAGGGGTTCACCTTTAAAACTGTCCAATTTGGACCACCCTGTACATAACCTACAAAATTGAAAAACAGGCAAAAAAACTGTTTTTTTTGTCTTGATCCGACTTATATAATCGGAAGTATTCACATTTTAAGCTCAAAAAGCGCGTTTTGAAAACTTAAACTGCTTATAAACAAAAGAGTACAAGTTTTTCTAGGTCCAAAACTCAGGACAAAACTCCTGGTGATACCTCAGAGAGGATAAAATCATAATAATGCTGTATCTAGACTGTGCAATTTCAAATGCTTTTTTTATTACTCTAGCACACAAAATATAAACATTTTTCTGTTAGATTTTTCTATTTTTATTTACATCTAATGAAAAAGTAATAATACGATGGTGGTTCGAAAAGGTCTCACACTGACACAGATTTGGCGCCAAGATAACCGAATTATTATATTATCTGCTAGATGGCACGCTGTGAAGGTTCAGCCACGTGTGTTTATTTATCTTTTTGTAGGGATCGTGTAAACAAACAAATTTAAAATTTTCTGAAAAAAATGGATAAAAATGAAGTACGAGCTGTTATAAAATACTTCGTTTTACAAGGTTCAACTTTACGTCCATTTAAGAAGACTTAAATGTCACAATAAAAAATTATTCCCTTTCGTTTTCGACGATTCTAATGTGGAATGCCGTATTTAAATGTGATCGTACATTCATTTAAGATAATTAATAGTCAGGACGCCCGAAAACCTCTACGACCGACGAGATTGTGACAAAAGTTTACAATAGCGTACTATATGGTCGCTGAGTGAGGGTACGCGAGCTCGCTGATATTGTAAACATCTCAATAGACCGTGTCCACCCCATTTTACACGATGTTTTGGGTATGAGAAAGTCTTCCGTTCGATGGGTGCCACGGTTGTTAACAATCGACCAAAAACGCTTTCAAGTGAACATTTCCCAAGAGCATTTACACTTGCTTAAACATAATTCCAGTGAATTTCTTTCACGTTTCATAACAGTAGATGGATGCATCATGGATTCTTTAGTCCATGTCAAACACGAACGGGCAGTCGAAATAGTGTGTGGTAACAGATGAAAGTGCACTCAAGAAAGTAAAAGTGAGTTACCACCACAGGGGAGAATTATGCTTTCCTACTAGTGAAAAGTGCTATGCAGGTGAAACGTCCACATCTCGGAAAAAAATAAGTGCTTCTTCATCATAATACGTCTCGAAGTGCTTCCACATCCACCGTATTCGCCAGATTTGGCTCCCAGGGATTACTTCTTGTTTCCAAACCTGAAAAATGGCTGGCTGGACGAAGATTCACTTTGAATGATGAAATTAAAGCTGAGGCGAACGCTTATTTTGTAGAGTTGACTATGTAAAAAAAAATCCTTTGGTCTTGCGTTTTTTTGTTGGGGCAAAAACTTTTGGAACGACCCTAGTATGTTGCTAGTTCTTAACAAGAAATATTGAAAAGTCGCGCAATATCTAATGTAGCTAGCGCCAGGGTATATGTAAACTTAATTATTTTGAATTGTTGTGGCTGTTACTTGATGGAAATTCATAACGAATGTAATGAAAGACTGATTTTGTCAAATTTCCACTTTATTTAGTTTCACTGAAACTGTATGACGCGTTTCGCTATACTATAGCTTCGTCTGATACAAAATGATATTGAATATTAGTGTTGTTACATTTATACTAATACCCTAAGGTAGATAGGTAATAAAATTAATACTATATGCTAATGAATATTGCTGGGAAATCCATTCTGAATATTAATTGTATAAATTGAGTAAAGGTGAGTTACTATGGGCCAGACAGGTATCTTTTTGTTCGTTTAATATGATGTCTGGATTTTTAATTCTATTTATTTCTAAATTTTCTAATAGGTTTAATTTTGCGCCTTTGTTTTGTATGTGTGGAATTTTAAATTTATCGTCAAAATCATCATTAAAACGAACATTAACTTCACCCCAACTTACACAATAAAAAATTCGTTAGAATTAACGGGAAAAATTTCTAATGTCTTTTTACCAGATAATTCAAAACTAGTATCATTTGACGTCCAAAACCTTTTCCCTATCATACCCCCGGATGAAACAGTAATAATCATAAAAACATTCCTAATCAAAAATAAAGTTAATATCGTTATACAACAAGACATACTAAATTTATTAAACACGAGCCTCAAAAATTATTTTTACTTTAATATATGTATTATATAACTATGTTTTATAATAGTTCGAAGGGTCTCGCTTTTAGCAGAAATATTCATGGATAACCTAGAAAAAGAAATACATCGACAAGAATTTAGCAAATCATTCACATCTTTGCTTGTTTTAATGGTACAGAGCGTCAACTTGACAATGTTTTTAACTATATAAACTCAATACATAAAAATATTAAATTCACTATGGAACTAGAAGTCGACAATAAAATTAATTTTCTTGACTTAACGATAACCAGATATTACAACAAACACAAATTCTCTATTTTTCACAAACCCTCACTACAATAAACATAAAATCAGCTCACCCCCTACAACACAAATTGGCATCTTACCACAGTATGTTGCATAGACTTGTAAGTGTCCCCTTATCTGTAGATGATTTTAATAAAGAATTAAATCTAATAAAACCAATTGCTGTTTACAACGGACTCCATAGACTCAATTCTAAACAAAAAATTAAAAAATAAAGCTATTTCTTTAGTATACCCCAAGAAAGAAAACACAGGGAAAAAATATAATATTTTAACCTATTTTGGTAACACGTCAGAGTAAATTAAAAACCACTTAAACAAATATAATATCAACATAGCTTTTAGAACAAACAACTTGTTAGGAAAATTCATTAAAAACGCAAAGGGAAAACAAAATAGATCAAAAAAATCTGGAGTGTATCAGTTGAATTGTGGTTCTTGTCGTAAAAGTTACATAGGTCAGACAGGTCGCTCATTCGAAACTCGGATTTTAGAACATAAAAGAAGCTATTTAAAAAACAAAACTGACTAAGCGTACAGTAATCATTTAACAGAATCAAATCATCTTTTTGACGATAAATTTAAAATTCTACACATACAAAACAAAGGCGTAAAATTAAACCTATTAGAAAATTTAGAAATAAATAGAATTAAAAATTCAGACTTCATATTAAACGAACAAAAAGATACCTGTCTGGCCCATGGTAACTCACCTTTACTCAATTTATACAATTAATATTCAGAATGGATTTCCCAGCAATATTCATTAGCATATAGTATTAATTTTATTACCTATCTACCTTAGGGTATTTGTATAAATGTAACAACACTAATATTCAATATCATTTTGTATCAGACGAAGCTATAGTATAGCGAAACGCGTCATACAGTTTCAGTGAAACTAAATAAAGTGGAAATTTGACAAAATCAGTCTTTCATTACATTACTTAATTATTTCATAGAACAGTCGGACGGATAAGTAATCAAACCTAATCAGTAACAGCTAATCTGTAAAATATTCTAATTTTTGGTGCAGTAGTATGTGTTTACTTCTCTATTTAGCATGGCAGTGTATTGGAGAGAAAATCAAAGATATTTAAAAGCTACATCTACTGCCACAAACTTTTCTGATTCCTTATAAAATAAATAATTTGACCTTAATGGTAATTACTTTTTACTTACAGTCTTTAAATCGTCATGATTTGTGCTTAAATTTAACCAAGTGGATCTAATTTGTACTTGTCCATGTTTAACAGTCTCTAGATTAAACCACTAAAATAAACATTTGATTAGAGGAGATTTTTTTTTCTAATTACAATATTACCATATCAGCAGTTTGCCTTTTTATCAGTTTTGATACTAAGACTTTCGTTCTAAAAAAAAAAAAACAGAATTAAACTATGATATTTCAAGTATTATCTAATTTAATAACATTTCAGGTATAAAGGGTTGTCGAAAAAGTATTGAGTGTTTTAAAGTCAGAATTGAGACATACGTTTTTAGTGTTCCGTGCGCAACATTCATAAGATCACTTCGGTGTCTGTCCATCTGTCACACCCGATTTTCTCCGAAACTATTTGACATAGAAAGTTGAAATTCGGTACTAATATAGGAATTGATGGCCTTCTCAGAGCAGTGTAGTTTTGAAAGTTAAATTTTGACTTAAGGGGTTAGTTTTAGGGGGTGAAATCAGAAGTGAAAAAAAATTTTTACTAGAATATCGAGTGGGGTGTCAGATGAAAACTTGTAAAAACATGAATTCAATAAAATATATAATGTAATAGTTGCGCACATTTTCTCTGTATTATTTAAAAAAAAAACGGTCAAGTGCAAGTTGAACTTGCACAATTAGTGTTCCGTACGTTAATTGCTTTTAAAATAAAAAATTTTGTTAAGGTGGTATGTAATGATCAGTGACTTCATAAAACACACCCCAAATGATTTTTCAACAAAGTTTGTTTCCAATCTTTACTGAAAAACTGGTGACCTAGAATTTTTTTTTTTTTTTTTATATACCAGATAAATTATTAAAGGTAATGCACTCGTGATAATTTTCGTTCAATCTATACCCCGTGGAGAATATTCCAGAATTTTTTCAAAATTTTTCGATCAGTACTTTTTGAGATAAGGTAGGGGGACAGCGATTTTTTCCGATTTTTTAAAAATAATACGAAGAAAAGTGTGCGCAAGTATTACATTATATATATATATATATATATATATATATATATATATATATATATATATATATATATATATATATATATATATATATATATATATATTTTTACTTGTGTTTTCATAAGCTTTCATTTGACACTACACTCGATGACCTAGTAAAAAATTTTTTTTTTCACTTCCGATTTCACTCCTCAAAGTTAACCCCTTAAGTCAAAATTTAACTTTCAAAACTACACGGATCTGATGAGGCCATCAATTTCTATATTAATACCAAATTTCAACTTTCCACGTCAAATAGTTTCGGAGAAAATCGGGTGTGACAGACAGACACCGAAGTGATCTTATAAGTGTTCCGTACGGAATACTAAAAAGATATTTCAAATGCGTCCTTACTAACTAAATTTTTCCTTAAATGCAAGAAATTGGTCAGGTACACTCTCCGATGATTTACTTAATTATTTATTTAATCGAACTCAAATTCGGTCAATAAATCAAAATTTGCTTTTGCCAGTGACACTAAAATTTACGGTCCGCTCAAGAATTTCCAATTCTTTATTTTTGTAGTTTTCTTCTCAATCCTAAAGCGGCGAAAACTACAAACGCTGGTGGAATGACTTAGTATACGCTGAGATAGTGGGTTCGAATCCCACCGGCATCAAGAAACTTTTTAATTCTCTTGTGGTTGTGTCTTTACATTCTAGTATTTTTCTGATTGTTAATAGTTTCAGTACCCTAAACTGATCGCATTTCCTTCCATCAAAAAATATTTCTCGACTAAGATCTGTTCCTTCTTATATACTTTTGTGTTTCGTTCCTCTTTCAAATATGGAAATTTGCTTTTACTGATTGTACTGAAATTTATCATTCAGTCGAGCATTTTCAATATTTCATTTTGGTAGTATTCTTATCTTTGTGCAATCCTTTTCTTTCTCTTAAACATTGTTTATAATGTTATATACCTAAACCTAGTAGTTTTTCTAATATTTCAATTTTAAAAAAAAATACTAGTTTTCAGTTTTGTAAAAAATTGCCAGTAGCGCCAATGTTTCTGAAGGTGGAATACTCATAATTGGTACGAGCATTCTATACAGATGAAAAAAAGATATATGTAAAGAAATTTAAGTTAGATGTTACAAGGTGTTCAAAATAAATTTATGCATTTCGACTATTTTAAATTGAAAAATCTAAAATTTTTTAAATGGCACACCCTGTATATTATTTTTTTTTCTGATAGATTTTACAAAACTCTCCAACTTTTATTAAGTATGTCATGTACCGATTTCTAATAGTTTTCTATTTATTTTGAATTTTTACCTTTGACAAAACAAAAATGTAGGCATTGTCAAATTTTGACATGTCTATTAAGCAAGTAAAAATAGTTTAATTTGTTGTAGTAAGTGACGTATAAAGATAATAGATATGGATTTTCCTAAAAATGAATTAATTGATATGGTTTATATACTGGGCGAGGCGGGAAAAAATTGTCTTTTGGCAGTAAGGTTTTACGGAGCGAGAAACCCTAATAGAGGTATACCATCTAGAAAATCTTTTCAGTGCTTAATGGAACGGTTTGATGGTGGTGGTAGCGTTGAGTATACGAAACGGAAAGTAGTAAACCATAATGCTACCAATGAGGAAAAAGAAATGGAGATTTTACTTCATGTTGAAGATAACCCCCGGGTCAGCAGCCGTCAACTAGCTGACCTTTCCGACACATCCCAATCTACGGTTAATCGCACCACGAGAAAGGACAAGTATCACCCCTTTCATATGGAACTACACCAAGAACTTCAAGACCGTGATTTTGAACCATGAGTAAACTTTTGTACCACGATGAATGGAGTAATAGAGGCCGATCCAATTTTTTTTATCCAAAATAATGTTTTCTGATGAAGTTACTTTTCGCAGTAATGGAGCAGTTAACAGCCATAACATGCATTATTATTCAGTAGTTAATCCATTTTGGGTCCGGGAAGTTCAAAACCAAAACCAATGGTCGCTTAATGTACGGTGTGTTAAATTTTTGAATTATTGTTCCATATTTTTCCGCGAATCGCTTAACGGGCCTAGATATCTAAATTTTTTGAAAAACGAATTCCTCCAGCTTCTTGACGTTTGTATGACTTATGTATTCCGACTATTTTAAATTGAAAAAATCTAAAATTTTTTAAATAGCACACCCTTTATATTATTATTTTTTCTGATAGATTTTACAAAACTCTCCAACTTTTATTAAGTATGTCATATACCTATTTCTAATAGTTTTCGATTTATTTTGAATTTTTCAATTTTTACCTTTGTTTTTAGTACTCGTACGCTATAAGATCATAGTTGCCAAGACAAAACAGCCATAACATGCATTATTATTCAGTAGTTAATCCATTTTGGGTACAGAACACTAAAAATCGCGAAAAATTCCCCCTTATCTCGAAAAATACTGATCAAAAAATTTTGAGAAAATTCTAGAATATTCTTCACAGGGTGTAGATTGCATGAAAATTATTACGAGGGGGATCTTTATTTGTTGGTCATTTTGCATTCGCAACTTCTCGACATTTATCAAAGTGAAAAAAATAAAATAATACAACTTAAAACAGCCGTGACATGTTTCGGTACACAGTACCTTTCTCAAACGGTAGTTGAATTTCTACTATTTTGTTTAATAGGTACAATTATTTAAACCCTACCTTAATTGGACGGAATTTCCTAAAAGTGTTATAAATAGATTGATCATTAACAAAATAATGTAAAATGTTGAAGGAATTTAATTTGGTACAATAGGAATAATTACTTCAACTTAAGATTTAATGAAGAAATGTTTATAAATCTAGTTGAGTATTTAACAATAATTCGGAATCCTTTAATTTGTTAATTTCCAACGACTCAAGTAAATTTAACTTTTTATTTTTGTTTTTAATATGTATTATAACGAAGTTTTCATCAAAAATATGATTGTCAGAAAATAAATGAGAGGCATATTATAATACTTCAGTCTTATTCTCAAATGCTTTTTTATGTTCTTTTATTCTTTATTTGAATGTTCTACCCGTTTGACTTATGTAAACTTTGGGACTGGAGTCACATTTTAATTTATAAACCCCAGACCTATTATGTTTTTTTTAGTTTTGTTGTTTTTTATTATTTTACCCGAAGAATTCTTTGTTTTGAAGGCTACCTTTAATTCAATATTTTCTAAATATTTCGAGACTTCGTAGCTGGGCATGCCACAGTAAGTTAGTGTGTTAAATTTAATGTTTTGGTTAACTGGTAAAGGGTAAAACAAATTAACAGCTTCTTTCTGTTGTTTTTCATGTAATACTCGGTCTATTATCCTGTTGTCATATCTGTTATTTTTTGCTATTTGTTTAAAGACATTCATAATTCTTTTTGAAAATTCAAGCCGTTCATAGGAATATTGAGTAGTCTATGAATACACATAAAGGGCTAGGGGATAAGATGCCTTAACTATTACTCTAGATCAAAACCATTTGGAATTTAATGAATAATGTTTCGCTACCAACAACGGACTAATACCAGGTGTACAAGTATGAAATGCGGATTTTTTTCTAAAAAAAAAACATGTTAAATTCGGAAGAATGATAAAAAGTGCTTTATTTAAAGTATGCTCCATCGCTTGTTATACATTTTTCCCATCTTTTGGGCAATTTGTGAATACCACGCCATTAAAAATCTTCCCCTTTTGCTGCGAACCATTCATCGAGCCATTTTTTCACAACTTCGTACGAACCAAAGCGCTGCTCAGCAGTGGTAATCGAAAGGAGCCAAGTCTGGTGAGTAAGCCGCATGGGGTAGAACTTCCTAGCTGAGTGCTTCCAACGTGTCGCGAACTGATTTTGCCCTGGAGATATCAACCATATTTTGCATAAATATTTGGGCATGAGAAAGCTCTGTTCGAAATGGGTACCGCCTTTGCTCACAGTGGATCAAAAACAACAACTTGTTGATAATTCTGAGCGCTGTTTCGACCTGTTTCAGTGCAATAAAAAGGATTTTTTCATGCGATATGTGACAATGGATGAAACATGGATCCACCACTACACACCGGAATCAAATGCAGCAGCTGAAGGGACAGCAGCCGGTGAAAACCGCCCGACGCGACCAAAGACACAACAGTCGGCTGGGAAGATTTGGACCTCTGTATTTTGGGATGTGCATTGAATAATTTTCATCGACTATGCTGAGAAGGGAAAAACCATCAATAGCGAATATTATATAAAGTTATTGGTAGGTTTGAAGGCAGAAATCGCAAAGAAACAGCCCCAAATTAACAAGAAAAAGTGCTCTTTCATCAAGACAATGCATCGTGTCACAAGTCAATGGTTACGATGGCAAAATTGCATGAGTTGAAGTTTGAATTGCCTTCTCATCCACTGTATTCTCCACATTGGGCCCCAGCGACTATTACCTATTGGCAGACCCCAAAAAAATGCTCGTGGGAAAGAGAAAGAGATTTGACTCCAATGAAGACGTTATCGCCGAAACTGAGGTCTATTTTGAAGGCAAAGACAAATCCTTCTACAAGAAAGGTATAGAAATGTTAGAAAAGCATTGGACTGATTGTATCGCTCTTGAAGGAGACTATATTGATGAATAAAGTAGAATTTTGCAAAAATAACCGGTCAAGTGCAAGTTGAACTTGCACAATTAGTGTTCCGTACGTTGATTGCTTTTAAAATAAAAAATGTTGTTACCGTGGTATAAAATAATCACTGACTTCACAAAACACACCCCAAATAAGTTTTCAACAACGTTTGTTCCCAATCTTTACTGAAAACTGATAACATTGAAATTTTTGTTTTTTTATATACCAGGTAAATTATTAAAGGTAATGCATTCGTGATAATTTTCGTTCAATTTACACCCCGTGGAGAATATTCCAGAATTTTTTCAAAATTTTTTGATCAGTACTTTTCGAGATAAGGTGGGGGGGGGGCAGCGATTTTTCGCCATTTTTTAAAAATAATACAAAGAAAAGTGTGCGCAAGTATTACATTACATACATATTTTTTACTCGTGTTTTCACAAGCTTTCATTTGACACCACACTCGATGACCTACTAAAAAATGTTTTTTTCACTTTCGATTTAACCCCTCAAAATTAACCCCTTAAGTCAAAATTTGACTTTCAAAACTACATGGCTCTGATGAGTTCATCAATTCCTATATTATTACCAAATTTCAACTTTCTATGACAAATAGTTTCGGAGAAAATCGGGTGTGACAGACATACACCGAAGTCATCTTATAAGTGTTCCGTACGGAACACTAAAAATGTGTTTTAAGTAGCTAGACCAAAAACTTTTCAGCCTACATGTTACATATTAATAACAAAAATAAAAAGTTGAACTTGCTTGAGCCGTTGGAAATTACCAAATTAAAGGATTCGGAGGTATCGCAAAATATTCAATTAGATTTATACAACACTCCTTTGTTAAATCTTAAGTTAAGGTAATTATCTTCCTATTGTACCCTATTAAATCCCTTCAAAATTTTACATTATTTTGTTAATGGTCAATTATTATTTCGAACACTTAAGAAATTCCGTATAATTAAGGTAGAATTTAAATAATTGTACCTATTAGACAAGATAGTAAAAGTTTAACTACCGTTTGAGAAAAGTACCGTGTACCGAAACATGTCACGGCTGATTTATGTTGTATTATTTTATTTATTTCACTTTGACAAATAAAATATAGTGAAAATTTGAACAATAGTTCGTCTTTTAATTTCCATGGGCCTTCTTGTTTGACTATGAACTAAATGCACAAATAACCAACAGTCTACTCATGACTAGTAGTAAAGATACACAAAATCTCATGAAATGACTATTAAGAAATGATCTTACAAATTTCAGATTAGAACGTACCCTAATGAATGACAGCCACTTGTACCAGTTAGAGCTTGAATTGGATAAGATCAAATGGGATGTAATCGGAATATCCGAGGTGAGACGTAGAGGAGAGGAATGCATCACACTGGGATCTGGACATGTGCTCTATCATATTGGTCCAGAACATGAAAGTCAACGGGGTGTAGGATTTATAGTCAATAAAAGATTGACATCAAAAATCATTAAATTTGAAAACGAATCGGACACAGTCGCCTCCATGATGATTCAGCTAACAGATGACTGCAAACTGGCAATAATTCAGTGCTATGCCCCCACCACTACCTACAGCGATGAAGAAATGGAAGTATTTTATGGTGATGTGTCAAACGCTATACATAAGAATAAAAGTAACCACCTGCTGGTAATGGGAGATTTCAACTCGAAACTCGGGAAAAGACAAGAGGAAACGGAAGAGTTTGTGGGGAAATACAGTTTTGACGAAAGAAACGAAAGAGGAACAATGCTATTGGAGTTCTTCACATACCACCGTCTTTATGCAATGAACTCATTCTTTAAAAAAAGAAGCAGAGAAAATGGACATGGCTTAGCCCAGATAATAGAACACAGAATGAAATAGACTACATTCTTTCTAACAGTAGACTAATGATAGAGGACGTCACAGCCTTGAACTCTTTTAATATAGGTAGTGACCACAGACTACTTAGAGCAATAATTCGTGTTGCCAGCGAGAACAAGCATCGCCATAACAAACAGAAATATACGAAAATAGATACGAACAAACTGAAATCGAATGTCTCAGAATTGAACCAAGAAATTAGACGGGGTCTAGATAATCTGGCTGATGGTTGGCCAGAGGACGATTTGAATAGAAGGAATGAATCGTTAACGGCAGTTCTTAGAGAAGCAGCTGAAAAAGTAGCAAAGGCAGACACACAAAGCCTTGATAAGCTAAGCGACGAGACAAAGGCAAGGATTGAGTTTAAACGAAAACTATTTAGAGAGGGCAGGTACCATGAATTTAAAGAGGTAGCGAAAGAGACAAGACGAATGGTGAGAAGAGACCTGCGAAGATACTATGAGATTGAAGCAGAGAAACTAATTGAAAACAACAAAGGGTTGAAAAGCCTCAGAAACAATAATAAACGCCACATCCTTAGCCTAAAGAACGAAAAATGAAGTAGATACAGGATAATAGAGAAGATCGCACAGAACAATCTAAGATACGAGTAATGAATGTTGGATCTGAGGAAATACCCATCATAACCATTGATGAAATACTGTATGCGTTGAAAAACATGAAAAACAATAAAGCAGCAGGAGAAGACGGAGTGGATATTGAAGTTTTGAAACTTGCAGGCACCGATACACTTATAAGGCTCTGCGAACTTTTTAACCAATGCTTAGAAGAGGGGAAGATACCAAACGGTTGGCACAACTCAATTGTTGTGCTTTTATATAAAAAGGGAGATAGTGCTGATTTGGAGAACTATCGACCAATCAGCCTTCTTTCCCAGATCTACAAGTTATTTATAAAAATACGCACGAATAGAATAACAAGAAAATTGGACGACTATCAACCAATAGAACAAGCCGCTTTTAGAAGAGATTATAGTACATGTGAGCATCTCCTAACAATGAGAATCTTGATAGAGAAGGCTGTAGAGTATAACTTTGAGATTTGCTTAGCTTTTGTCGACTTTCGAAAGGCATTCGACACAGTGGAATATTGGGCTTTTTTCAGAGCACTGGAAAATGCGAGAGTGAACTCCAGATACGTGGAACTCTTAAAGTATATATATATAGTAACGCCACTTCAACTGTTTATATCAATGAAAAAACCAGACCGATTAGAATAAAACGAGGCATAAGACAGGGAGATGTATTGTCACCAAAGATGTTTACGTTGGCTCTTGAAGATGCATTCAAAAGGTTAGATTGGCATGATACAGGTATTCTAATAGAAGGAAAACGGCTGAATCACCTGAGATATGCCGATGATATCGTTATCATAGCTGAAAATACTGAAGGCCTCCAACAGATGCTGATGGAACTAGACATCGAATGTTCGAAAATAGGCCTCAACATGAACATGTCAAAGACCAAAGTCATGTGCAGCATGGATCCAGTGATCGAAATAAACAACGAAATACATGAAAATGTGGAAAGTTATGTGTATCTGGGGCACATAATAGCATTAGGCAAAGAGAACCAAACAGTTGAAATCGACAGACGAAGGAGACTCGCCTGGGGTGCATTTGGTAGACTCGGAGACACACTCAGGAATAAAAATATACCAATGAGTTTACGGTCAAAAATCTTCGATCAGTGTGTTCTGCCGATTTTGACATATGGGGCTCAGACATTGACTCTAACGAAGAAATCTATGCACAAGCTTAGAGTTACATAAAGAGCAATGGAGAGACAGATGCTGGGAATATCTGTAAGGGACCGAAAGAGAAATGACTAGATCCGAGGGGTGACAAAATGTAGAGATGTAGCAGAGGCCGTGGCGGAACTGAAATGGAATTACGCGGGACATATATCTCGTGATCAAGAGAGAAGATGGCCACACACTATTTTAAAATGGAGGCCATATCTGGGAAGAAGATCCAGGGGACGACCACTCACCCGATGGACAGACGATATCAAGAGATCAGCGGGATTAATGTGGTATAGAATTGCCCAATGTCGAGAGAGATGGCGATCAATGAGGGAAGCCTATGTTCAGGAATGATATATATATATATATATATATATATATATATATATATATATATATATATATATAATGTAATACTTGGGCACACTTTTCTTTATATTAGTTTTAAAAAATCGCGAAAAATCGCTGTCTTTGCGCTCTAATCTCGAAAAGTACTGATTAAAAAATTTTGAAAAAATTCTGGAATATTCTCCACGGGGTGTAGATTGAACGAAAATGATCGCGAGTGCATTATCTTTAATAACTTATCTGGTATATAGAAAAAAAATTCAAGGTCATCAGTTTTCAGTAAAGAATGGAAAAACTTTGTTGAAAACTCATTTGGGGTGTGTTTTATGAAGTCACTGATCATTTTATACCTCCGTAACAAAAATTTCAGAAGCAATCAACCTGCGGAACACCAAATGCGCAAGTTGAAATTGCACTTGACTGGTTATTATTTATTTGTAGTTAAGTTAAAAAAAAAAATTAATTTTTATATCCAATGTCTGGCAAAACGAATTTCCTATTTACATCTCATGTTATTCATATACGGAGAAAACATTTAATATTACCATATTGAAAACTTCGTAGATACTTATATGGCATAATGTCCCGTTCATATTGACGTTAAAATGAAAAAGAATTTTCCTTATCAACCAGAGATTTTTAATAGAATCCATTGTTGTGCCATTTTCAGACATATCTCGTCTGATGAAGGTTTTTTTAACCGAATATTTCCTCTTTTTATGGATACAAAAACCAACAAACAATAAAGGGAATCCAGCTACATGTGATGTAGAAAAAAGGATATATAATACAATTTATGAAATACAATATAACGGAATGAAATGGTTTCAAATAAAAAATACAGTTTAATTATACTTGTTAAGGTATTTTTTACGAACAACTGTTAAAAGTAGTTTTGCTTGAAATTTTGAGAGAATAGATTTTAGCATCATGCATTCACTGCTTCAATATAAAGATGGAAGTTTCAGATACTTTGCACGTAAAAGATGAGAATTCATACTTTTGCTTCGATCAAAAGCATGCGTTTCTTACAGTTTTTGTTGTCGTATGTGCATTAAAAAGTAAACAGTCACAAAAAAATATACATACATAAAAACATTACTTTGCTTTCGTTTGTTAAAATATGAAGGCAGTTTACCCCTAGTTGTTGCAAAAATATTAGATACATATTACTTTTTAATATATTTTATGAAGTGAACTTTCGCTGTGGCAACCTAGCTTGAAGAAGACTGCGCGCGCCGACGTGGGCGTTCTTTCAAATTTTGAATCACATATATGTATTGCACTGATCGGACTTTCTTTTAAAAGAAACTAGAATAAACGTGTACCTTGCACGCGCATTTATTCAGTTATCAATACTTAATAATTGATACATTTTTAATAAATAATTCAAAGTATCTCTACTATTTAAAATACTTTATTCTTAAGTGCACTGTTTAGACTTACTTAGCAATCGAAATAGTAGATAATTCTTATGCGATTATGTTGCCGTGCGATTGCCAAGTCATTATATTTATTATAGAAATAAAGATGTCTAATATTAATATGGTCACTATAAATGTTGGTAGGTAACTAAATATATAAAAATTTATGACAAAGTTGTTGAATAGGTGCTTCCATAGATACTAACTAAAATAACTGATTTGGTTTTACATGAGATCTCACAACTTTTTGTGGTGGAAGGACTGCTTTGCGAAACTTGGCATTTTTTTACATTTTAAGTTTTTGATGGGATCTCATTTCTTTTTGTAGGTAGTCCTCTTTTTTTTTCTTCTCGGGTAATATTTCTTGTACGTCAGCTATGGATTTTCTTAAAGCCCACTCCCTGTCTCTATTGGTTTTTCTCAAAGGCTATGATGTAACAATTTTTGACAAGCCTGGATGATAAGTGCTTCTAAGTCGATTATATTCAACGGAAGGCAGACTCCTGAGCTTTGATACTACCGAAGTCGGCATTAATTAGATGTAATCCGCCCAGACTTGTCACTCTCGAAAGTGCCACATATGCTTGACCGCATGTGAACACTGGTTCTTCAGTGTTCATATGGCCATCAGCGCGCTGTTTAGACTTAGCCCCTAACTTTCGTGTATGGTAATAGCATAGGCTATACATATCGGAAACTGTTCGCGATGAACATAAGCTCTATTAATAATTTCAAATTTAGTTTTGACTGGACCAAGCTCGTAAAGATCTTCATTATTAAATGTAATATGTATTTTTTTTTTATTTTATTTGTATTTTCAGGATCAACCTTTACTCCTTGTACTATACCGATAGAACCGTTGACTAAGCCAAGACTCAAGTCAATATTTCATCTTAACATGAATTTTGCTGGTATTTTAATAACTATATTCTCTTCTAGCCCTGCTGTCATGGAAGAATCATCGTCATACTTTTTTATAACTAAAATATACTTAAAGTATTTCACTTAACAATTTTTTAATTACACGAAGTAGGTAAGTATTATTAAACGAATATATTTGATAAATGAAAAATATTATTAAATATAATATATTAATTAATAAATAATACAAATTATCCATAATTATTGATTTTTTAGGGGTTAATTAACTTTATACGACGTATTATTTACCTGGATTCACGGTTGACCTTGCATTATGCTATGATGGCTGAGCGCTGCGCGCTCTCCGCGCTCTATCTCAAAAAGGGTTAAGCGTATAAAAAAATGTTCAGAACAAAATTTGCAAAGAATTTTATGCTCTACAATTTTCATAATACATGCAAATATCATTGAAACCATAAGAAGCGAGATATTTGCGAAAAGCCGATTTTTGTGGCCTTTGACTTTGAATATATTAAGACGCGGACACGATATTTTATGAGACTTTTCAGACAACTTTTAGAATACCAAAATAAAGGTTTATACAAGTTTACAGCTTATTCTCTTTCATTCCGAGGTTGACCCTCTTTTTTGGCTTAAGTGACTGTACAATTCAATTTAGAAAACGGGACTGAAATTTCGGGATGTTTCAGTTTTTCCTTCCTTTATAGGCTAAAAACTAACTAAATTCAAAATTTGAAGTTTGTGTGTCTGCTAGAAGTACCTTAGAATTTTGATAATCGGTGAGTGTGTCAGTGAAAAAATTAAAGAACTGACTGGCGATAGTTCGTAAACTATAAGGTATAAATAGTAGGTAATTTAGGAATATAGCTAGTATAGTATGTCCACTTGGTCACTGAAAACTCAGGCTTCTACCTTTATCCACAACGAAGTTACAGGGGGGTCGAAAGTGCCTTGAGTGGCTTCGAGAAAAGGATGGTACGGCTGTGCTTTCTGCTCGACTTGGCGGGGGCACTACCGTGCCCCCAGATACATACTGAAGCAGCTGTCACGGCAAATTGGGGCAATTTAGAAATCTTTGCGCGGAAAATCTCGTCGAAAGTATGTCCCGAAGATGACAGGCAATCATCGACGCTGATGTGGGCTAGATTGAATTATCAGCATTTTAATGTCAATCCTTTAATGTTTACTGAAGTAAAAAACTTTTAAATAAATACATTTTTTAATGAATAATGCGCGACACGCTTACTTGACCGACTGTACCTGATTTGCCCATTTGTACTGTGTTTTGGTTTCTAATCTTTTGATTAATAATTTTCTGAGCCACCCATTGGCTTTGATGACTAGCTACCATTTTTATTTTCAATAAATCACTAGTTCTTCGGAAAAATACTTAAAAATAGAATAGAAACGGAATACGCGGACGTAGAAGCTGAAGAACAGGCAGGCTTTAGAGCAGGAAGATCCACAATGGACCATCTCTTCTCACTGACACAAATCCTAGAAAAGAAAACCGCATTTGATCAGGAAGTCCATGTCTTGTTTGTTGATCTAAAAAAGGCCTACGACAGCGTGCCCCTAATAAGATTGTGGGAAACACTACAACAGAGTAATGTAAGCACCGAAATAATTAAAGCCGTACAATCCTTATACCAAGACGCAAGAAGTAGTGTGAAAACCAAATATGGTATAACAACAGGGTTCCCGGTCACAAAGGGTCTCAAACAGGGCTGCTGTATATCCCCAACGCTATTTAAAATCTATTTGGAGAGTGCACTGAAGAACTGGAAAAGGAAATGCAGCAGTATGGGATTACCACTTGATGACGATACTACATTGTACATGCTATCATTCGCAGATGACCAGGTAGTAGTCGCACAGGACATCGATGATATGGAATACATGACAAGAAAACTTATGGATGAATATGAAAAATGGGGCCTAGAAGTCAATATTAAAAAGACCGAGTACATGTGTGTCGGAGGTCAACAGCAGGACTTGAAACTGGCCACAGGACACACCATCAAACACTGTGCCAGTTATAAGTATTTGGGAACGAGAATATCTAGGGACGGAACACTGGAAGAAGCAATATTCGAGAGGAATATCCAAGGAAGAAAAGCGATTGCAATGCTTAATAGTATACTATGGGACAAAAACATAACCATTGAAAATAAGAAGAGAATTTACAACTCAATAGTGAAAAGTATAATAACTTACAGCTCCCAGGTGTGGCCATTAAAGGAAAGAACAGAAAAAATACTAAAAGCTACAGAAATGGATTTCTGGAGACGAGCAGCCAGAAAATCCAGAAAAGGCCGCATACCAAATGACACGATAAGGCGAGCTTTAGAAATAAAGCACGATATAGTGGACGAAATCAGAACCCAACAGTTGGTATGGTATGGACATGTACAGAGAATGTCACAAGACCGACTGCCTAAAAAGATTTTAAATTGGAACCCTCATGGAAAAAGAAAGCGAGGAAGACCACGCCAAAGCTGGAGAGCAGGAATCAACAAGGAAGTACTGGAGAGAGATCTGGAGGAGGAGGGATGGAGAAACCGGGAGGAGTGGAAATTAGGCATCGGAAGACGGAAGACGGAAGACGTTATAAAACCGATTGATATATATATATATATATATATATATATATATATATATATATATATATATATATCTTTTTTTTAACAAACTGCAATATGAGAAATGAGAACTTGAAACAGGGGCCTTTATGTATAGGATTATTGATTTTGTAAATAGACTTGCTTATTTGAAGAATTAGGTAATAATGTTAAATATGAAAGTCGGAGAGGTCTTAAAGGATTGTTAAACTAAGTGTTAGTGTATAAATGTCTTTTCTTTCAGAGAATGAATAACGTGATATATACGAAGTATTTATTAAACATGATCGTAATGAAAGGAAAGCATTACGGGAATATACAAGACCTTAAGCCATGCAAAGAAGAATCCCTAGGGTAAATACATCTCCAATAATATATAACACATCTCACTTGACAAGACAATTTTTTCGCGCCTCGCCCAGTATATAAACCATATTAATTAATTCATTTTTAGGAAAATCCATCACTATTACCTTTTTACGTCACTTGCTACAACAAATTAAACTATTTTTACTTGCTTAATAGACATGTCAAAATTTGACAATGTCTACATCTTTGTTTTGTCTTGGCAACTATGATCTTATAGCGTACGAGTACTAAAAACAAAGGTAAAAATTGAAAAATTCAAAATAAATCGAAAACTATTAGAAATAGGTATATGATATACTTAATAAAAGTTGGAGAGTTTTGTAAAATCTATCAGAAAAAATAATAATATAAAGGGTGTGCTATTTAAAAAATTTGAGATTTTTTCAATTTAAAATAGTCGGAATACATAAGTCATACATACGTCAAGAAGCTGGAGGAATTCGTTTTTCAAAAAAAATTTAGATATCTAGGCCCGTTAAGCGATTCGCGGAAAAATATGGAACAATAATTCAAAAATTTAATATTCCACACCCTACATTAAGCGACCAATTGTTTTGGTTTTGAACTTCCCGGACCCAAAATGGATTAACTACTGAATAATAATGCATGTTATGGCTGTTAACTGTTCCATTACTGCGAAAAGTAACTTCATCAGAAAACATTATTTTGGATAAAAAAAATTGGATCGGCCTCTATTGCTCCATTCATCGTGGTACAAAAGTTTACTCGTGGTTCAAAATCACGGTCTTGAAGTTCTTGGTGTAGTTCCATATGAAAGGGGTGATACTTGTCCTTTCTCGTGGTGCGATTAACCGTAGATTGGGATGTGTCAGAAAGGTCAGCTAGTTGACGGTTGCTGACCCGGGGGTTATCTTCAACATGTAGTAAAATCTCCATTTCTTTTTCCTCATTGGTAGCATTCTGGTTTACTACTTTCCGTTTCGTATACTCAACGCTACCACTATCATCAAACCGTTCCATTAAGCACTGAAAAGATTTTCTAGATGGTATACGTCTATTAGGCTTTCTCGCTCCGTAAAACCTTACTGCCAAAAGACAATTTTTTCCCGCCTCGCCCAGTATATAAACCATATCAATTAATTCATTTTTAGGAAAATCCATATCTATTATCTTTATACGTCACTTACTACAACAAATTAAACTATTTTTACTTGCTTAATAGACATGTCAAAATTTGACAATGCCTACATTTTTGTTTTGTCAAGGGTAAAAATTGAAAAATTTAAAATAAATCGAAAACTATTAGAAATCGGTATATGATATACTTAATAAAAGTTGGAGAGTTTTGTAAAATCTATCAGAAAAAAAAATAATATACAGGGTGTGCCATTTAAAAATTGAAGATTTTTCAATTTAAAATAGTCGAAATGCATAAATTTATTTTGAACACCTTGTAACATCGAACTTAAATTTCTTTACATATATCTTTTTTTCATCTCTATAGAATGCTCGTACAAATTATGAGTATTCCACCTTCAGAAACATTGGCACTACTGGCAATTTTTTACAGAACTGAAAACTAGTATTTTTTTTTTAAAAATTGAAATATTAGAAAAACTACTAGGTTTAGGTATATAACATTATAAACAATGTTTAAGAGAAAGAAAAGGATTGCACAAAGATAAGAATACTACCAAAATGAAATATTGAAAATGCTCGACTGAATGATAAATTTCAGTACAATAGTAAAAGCAAATTTCCATATTTGAAAGAGGAACGAAACTCAAAAGTATATAAGAATAAACAGATCTTAGTCGAGAAATATTTTTTGATGGAAGAAAATGCGATCAGTTTAGGGTACTGAAACTATAAAATTTAGTATCACTGGCAAAAGCAAATTTTGATTTATTGACCGAATTTCAGTTCGATTAAATAAATAATTAGTAAATCATCGGAGAGTGTACCTGACCAATTTCTTGCATTTAGGAAAAATTTAGTTAGTAAGGACGCATTTGAAATATCTTTTTAGTGTTCCGTACGGAACACTTATAAGATCACTTCGGTGTCTGTCTGTCTGTCACACCCGATTTTCTCCGAAACTATTTGACGTAGACAGTTAAAATTTGGTACTAATATAGGAATTGATGGACTCATCAGAGCCGTGTAGTTTTGAAAGTTAAATTTTGACTTAAGGGGTTAGTTTTCAGGGGTGAATCGGAAGTGAAAAAAAAAATTTACTAGGTCATCGAGTGTGGTGTCAAATGAAAGCTTGTGAAAACACGAGTAAAAAATATATATATAATGTAATACTTGCGCACACTTTCCTTTGTTTTGTTTTTTAAAAAATCGCGAAAAATCGCTGTCCCCCTACCTTAGCTCGAAAAGTACTGATCAAAAAATTTTGAAAATATTCTCCAAGGGGTATAGATTGAACGAAAATTATCACGAGTACATTACCTTTAATAATTTATCTGGTATATCAAAAAACAAAAATTTCAAGGTCATCAGTTGTTTTGTGAAGTGTTATCATTTTATACCTCTGTAACAAACTTTTTTATTTTAAAAGCCATTAACGTACGGAACACTAATTATGCAAGTTCAACTTGCACCTGAACGGTTTTTTTATTTTTTTTGCGTACAACTACATACCTTCCAAGTGGCTCATCCTCTTGTAGAGTATCTTCATCCCATAGACTTATATACATGTTTACACCAGTTATTTCTTCTATTATAAACTAAAAAATTTAAAATAAATGAAATCACTTTAATTTTTATACATACGTATGTACAGGGTGAGTCAACGATAAAGTAAAGTTCATTATCTCATTTGTTTCGAGAATGACGAAGAAATGTTAAATACAATAGTTTTAGGGAATGTTAAGGTGCACAGTTTAAAATTATTTTTGAGCATACAGGGTACTTTAAAACACATCCTATTTTCTAATTTATTTTTAAATTTTGAGTAAAACTTTTTTGTTAATAATGTTATATACCTAAACCTAGCAGTTTTTCTAATATTTCAATTTTTTTAAAAAAAATACTAGTTTTAAGTTTTGTAAAAAATTGCCAGTACCGCCACTGTTTCTGAAGATGGAATACTCATAATTGGTACGAGCATTCTATAGAGATGGAGAAAAAGATATATATTTTCGATTTATTTTGAATTATTCAATTTTTACCCTCGTTTTTAATACACTTATGCTATTGTGAAAAAATAAACAAATAGTTAATCATAATTTTAATATTGTTTAACTTATCTAATGATTAATTATTTATTATACACATGTTTAGTCGTTTTACTATATTTTCCTTCACTTTCCTTAGCATGAAGGGCGTTATTGTCCCTGCACGTATCCCTTGTTCTATTTTCCATATCTACTTGTGTTGTAGGGGGATTCACATGAACACAATCTTTAATGCAGCCCCACAAAAAGAAGTCTAAAGGTGTTACGTCATATGATCGAGGGGGCATCCCTACCGATCCATATTTGTGGGTAACGATCGTTTAAATATTCCCGAACTTCCCGGTGGTAATGAGCAGGAGCTCCGTCTTGTTGAATCCACATTTGTTCCCTGTCAAAGTCATCAACTTCTTCAAGAAGCTGAGGTAATTCGTTTTGCAAAAAATTTAGATATCTAGGTCCGTTAAGCGGTTCGCGGAAAAAATATGGATCAATAATTCGAAAATTTAATATTCCACATCATACATGAAGCGACCAGTGGTTTTGGTTTTGAACTTCCCGGCCCCAAAATGGATTAACTGTTGGATAATAATGGATGTTATGGTTCTTAGCTGCTCCATTACTGCGAAAGGTAGCTTCATCATTCATTCATTATTTTGGATAAAAAATTTGGATCGGCCTCTATTGCTCCATTTATGGTGGTACAAAAGTTTACTCGTCGTTCAAAATCACGGTCTTGAAGTTCTTGGTGTAGTTCCATATGAAAAGAATGATACTTGTATTTTCTCGTGGTGCGATTAGCCGTAGACTGGGATTTGTCAGATAAGTTAGCTAGTTGACGGCTGCTGACCTGGGGATTATGTTCAACATGAAGTAAAATTTCCATTTCTTTTTCCTCATTGGTACCATTCTGGTTTACTACTTTCCGTTTCGTATACTCAACGCTACCACCACCATTAAACCGTTCCATTAAGCACTGAAAAGATTTTCTAGATGGTAGATCTATTAGGGTACTTCGCTCCGTAAAGTTTTACTGCCAAAAGACAATTTTTTCGCTCCTCGCCCAGTATATAAACCATATCAATTAATTATTTTTAGGAAAATCCATAACTATTACTTTTTTACGTCACTTATTACAACAAATTAAACTATTTTTACTTGCTTAATAGAAATGTCAAAATTTAACAATGCCTACATTTTTGTTTTTTCTTGGCAACTATGATGTTATAGCGTAAGTGTACTAAAAACAAAGGTAAAAATTGAAAAATTCAAAACAAATCGAAAACTATTAGAAATAGGTATATGACATACTTAATAAAAGTTGAAGAGTTTTGTAAAATCTATCAGAAACAATAATAATATACAGGGTGTGCCATTTAAAAAATTTTAGATTTTTCAATTTAAAATAGTCGAAATGCATAAATTTATTTTGAACACCCTGTAACATCTAACTCAAATTTCTTTACATATATATATTTTTTTCATCTCTATAGAACGCTCGTACTAGTTATGAGTATTCCACCTTCAGAAACATTGGCGCTACTGGCAATTTTTTACAAAACTGAAAACTAGTATTTTTTTTTTAAAAAAATTGAAATATAGAAAAACTACTAGGTTTAGGTATATAACATTATTAATAATAAAGTTATAAAATTTTACGCAAAATTTAAAAATAAATTAGAAAATAGGATGTTCCATTTAAAAAATCGTATGTTATATCGGCCACACTGAAGTTGCCTGTATACTTAAAAATAATTTTAAACTGTGCACCTTAACATTCCCTAAAACTATTGTATTTAACATTTTTTCATCATTTCCGAAACAAATGAGATTATGAACTTTACTCTATCGTTGATTCACCCTGTACATATGTATATATACTTATTGATTCAATAAAAATATTTAAGTTAAATAAACTGTTGACCTTCAAAGTCAAAAATAAAAACTTTTTAATCTTTAAGTTATAAAATGTTTAATTACCTTCAAATTTGCAATTTAATATTCTTTTCAAAAACTATATAACTACACAAATGATAATTTTACCAATAAAATTATTATTTAAATAAAAAAAAAACATACATTTAAATCTTGATGTTATTAAAAAATGTTAAAATACACTTTTAAAGCTAGAAACTGCCAATTCTACTTAATTTAAAAAATTAATATCTTAAAAACTTTTATTATACAGCTCAACCCTTATAATATTATATATTAATGATATAAAATTATCAAAATAATTACATAATTAACAGAAAAATTAAATTTTCTTCGTTAAAAACTAGATATATTGATATGAAATTCACTGCATACTTTTTTCAAATTCGAAAATTTTTGAAAAATTAAAAAAAGGGCACAACTGGTTTTTACCGCCAAATCAACCTGCATGCAAAAGGTCGCTATTGTACTAATTAGCTCAGGCGCAAGCCTGTTTTGCCAAATATACGATTTTCTTCAACAGTTACAGATTTTCAAATTTTAGATAAAATTAATCTAATAACCAATGAGCAAATAGTAGAAAATACTTAGTAAAAATAATATTTATTTATAATAAAATTAAGAAAATCCTTTTATCTAGTATTTGAAAAGAAATCATTTCTTGGTAACGCGTGAGAATGCGAATTGGATTATTGCGCCTTAACAGCTGATTTTGACATTTATCTTTGGATTTAGGCAAAATAAAAGCAGAATTTCAAATAGGTTTTTCTCTTAATTTTTCCAAGATTAATACCGAAATGGTAAACGATTTTTTTATAAGAAATGTAAGATTTCTTTTAGTAGTAAAGTGAAAAACAAAGTAAGTTTAAAAACGTATTTGTTTATTATTTTTATGTATGTACCTTGAATGTTCAATAGATCTCTATATTATATACATATAACTCAGATTGTGCGTGACATATTTATAGCTAAACCAACTATACCAAAAGACACGAACTATTACACTTATTGCTATATTCTATACTTTCTACAAATTTCTTAATTAACACCACTATATTAGTCTATGGATATCCTAAAAAAGCCTGGAATAACATTGATCACTGTACCCACGACATATTGTAAACTTTGTAAACGTTCGGTGTAAATAAACAAACTAAACATGAATTGGACGTTTTGGTAGAGGGCATTGTCACTTGCGCATTTTCGAGTAGAAGAGAGTAGCGCAAATCGACTCACAGCTTGAAAAAATAGTAAATAAAAATACATTAACGTCTACAAAAATATATAACGTTGATGAAAGTGGGTTTTCTACCGTTCATAAAAAATGCAAAGAGTCTTTAAAAATACAGAAACAAATCGGTACGATCACAACAGCCTGCTGTTGTGACAGCGTGACTGGATAGTTTGTGCCACCAATGCTTATATTCAAAAGAATGAGACAAGATCGTGAATTGGGGAATGGCACACCTTCTGAGAGTATTGCTACTTCAGACACTGGCTATATTAACTCAAATTATTTGTAGAATGGATTAAGTATAGTAAAGCCAACTCCTGAAAATAAAGTGTTACTTCTACCTGACGAAAATACAACGTTTTCGCAGAACCTGAAAGCGTCGAACATACGCAAAGGCTAATGGGATTATAATGTTACCACTGCAAGGAATTACTACTCACCTATGAGCAGTTACTATATATTCAAGAAATAGAAAAATAGTTGAGGACAAATCCAGGTCATCAAGTAACGCAATATCAAGTTGCAAGTTTATTTGCAGAAGCTTACCAAAGAGCTGCACCATTGTGAACGGATGAAAAGCGGCAAGAGTTTGGTCCTTCTTTCTCGAACATTTATTTAAAGCAGCTGAAAATATAAATGCTCTCTTTCAAACAAACTCAAGTAATGAAAGCACGGGTCTATTTTATCAATAATGAAAACAAGCAAATTGCTCAGCAATCTCCTCTAAAGTTACGTTCGTAGTCTCCGAACAGATTGCTACATTTAAATAGCGAGAGTTAACTCTAAAGCTTTAAAGAAAACTTTAAAATATTTATGTTCAATACCTAAAAATACTTTAAATTGAAAAAATACTGGCCAAAAAACTGCGGAAATTAAATCAAATCCTTACAAAAATATGTTGGAAAAATCGTCAGCAGTCAAACACAAGAAAAATACAACTAAAAAGGTAAAGACATTAACAAATAAAAAAAGGAATTAAGAAAAAGAAAAATCCTCTACTAAAAAGCCGACGCGGGCAATAAATCCAAAGGATTGTTTTTTTGACGACAAATCCGTTGTTGACTTTAGCAGAAAATAAAGCTCAACAAAGTCAACGGCTTTAAAACCTACTTCAACAATTTCTCTATTTTGCCGTCCTTTTTACAATGAAGCAAATATAACTTCTGAATTTCTACTTATAATAAAATATTCAAATATAAAACTTGTGTAATTAATATTTGGTGTCAGGAACTAATTATTTTAAAAGGTAACAATTTGTATATATTTTTTTTTATTAAATTTGTTGGGAAAAGCCTAGTTAAATCTAGCAACGCTGTAGATTTCACCTTCTGGTTAACGATCGGCCCTATTGTGTACTTGTATCATTTGTCACTGGCGGCAATATACATGTCATCATTTCTTCAGGGGCGATTTTTCCTTTATTATTAAGATCCGCTATTTAAGGTGAATTTTTTGCAATCGATCTTGCTACGAGGACGCGCCTGTTCCAATATATGCAGTGAATTCCATAACATTCAATATATATATATATATATATATATATATATATATATATATATATATATATATATATATAACTATTATTTACCTCACACCAATAATCCCATTTTGGCCTTGTTGTGCGTTCTCTAACAGGCGTTTTATATTCTTGATCACCAATTGTAAGAATAGCATACGGATCAGATGTTAGGTGTCCAGAAAACGTCATATCTCTTTTCATTAATTTTTTAGCTTGTACTACGTGAATCCTAAGGATACCCTAAAAACGTATTTTTTAATTCAATTAATCACATAACACGTAGTTTTTTGCATGTTTCGATATACTTTTTATTTATAAAGTTGTAAATAACACAGGTCAACATTTGATCTAAAAAAAAACACTCGGAGCGGTATGGTCCTTATGGGGTTTTTGGGGTCGCTGATTACGATGAGCGGGTTGGTTAACCTTCATCACATCAGATTCAAGGTCATTTGAAGGTCAAATAGAGAAAAAAACCGTAGGAAAAATTTGAAAAAATTCATGCGTATGTTCTTGAGGTCCCTGAGTCCGAATCCGTAGTTTGTTTGACCTTACGCCTTTTCGCAGAGGTCATTTGAAGGTCAAATAGAGAAAAAACCGTAGGAAAAATCTGAAAAATTTCATGCGTATGTTTTTGAGGTCCCTGAGTCCGAATCCGTAGTTTGTTTGACCTTACGCCTTTTCCCAGAGGTCATTTGAAGGTCATTTGACGGTCAAATAGACAAAAAATCGTGGAAAAAATCTGAAAAAATTCATCTATTATTTTTTCAGATCATTCAGTTCAAATCCTGCATGATCTTATGCTCAAAAGATATACGGTGGTCATTTTAAGTATATTTGTATATATATTTGGAGTTTTACTTTGACAATAAAATGCTTTTTCATTCCTCGCGAAATTATTTATTCTTTTTTATAAATTTAGCTCAGTCTCGCTTTAAAAACTCCAGTATTAAGGTGTAGTTGCACCCAGGGCACCTCCACGTGGTGACGGTGGGCAACGGAGTTGTCTCACTATCCGGCGAAGCCCCTGGGTTACGGCGTTTATGCCGTCATGGCAACTACTCCTAAAAAAATTATGAGACAGGGTCCCGGAAACCCAGAATCGGCGGCTGGTCAGGGTGGGAAAGCGGGCCCGCAGGCGTCGTCATCATGCGACCGTAGCTCTACATTGGTGGGAAACTTGGCCTCTGTAGAGTCAAATGCTACAAGAAATTCGTCATGTTCCATTAAACTCGACAATTTTTGTGTTGTTTGTAGGGAGTATATTCAACAAAAATAATTCATGTTTTCAGATTCGTTAAAAGTAAAATATCACCAAATTTATCATATTGATACAAGCTCATTGGATAACTCTTACACACCAAAATCTATATGTCATAAATGCCGCAATGTTCTATATAGAATTAACAACCAGGTATTTTCTCGGCCAATGATATGGAGACCCCCAACAGACCATACCACCGACTGTTACTTCTGCTTAACAAACTTGAAAGGGTACAACCGAAAGAATAAGGATTCTATTTCATATGCACGTGTAACATCTGTGACTTTACCAGTTCTTATTGAAACAAATTCTGATCATATCATGGAAATTAATGAATTGGGACAAGAAGTGGTAACTGATGAAGATATGCCAGATGAAACATTCGAACACGAAGAAAGAGACAATTTCAGCACAGAAGAATCAGATGTTGAGGAAAATTATATATCGGAAGCCGAAACATTTAATCAAAACGAATTAAGTGATATGTGCAGAGACTTGGGACTCTCGAAAGATAGATCAGAGCTTTTAGCATCTAGGCTAAAAGAAAAAAATTGTCTATCCACAGGAACATAAATTTCTGCCTATCGTTCGAGAGAACGTCCATTCAGAAAATATTTTACTAAAATGAATAATCTAGTCTATTGCCATAATATTGAAGGGTTAGTGCAAGAATACGGTATAGAATACACAGCAAGTGATTGGCCACTGTTTATAGATTCTTCAAAAAGAAGCTTAAAAGCTATCTTGTTACATAATGGAAATATTTATGCCCCTTTACCAGTCGCTCATTCTGTTGTATTAGATGAAGAATACCATAATTTTGATTTGCTATTGCAAAAATTGAATTACGATCAAAACCAGTGGGAACTTTGTGGGGACTTAAAGATATTTACAATATTACTGGGACAGCAATCTGGAAACACTTCTTATCCGTGCTTTATTTGTGAGTGGAATAGTCGGGCTCGAGATGAGCATTATGTGAGGAAAGACTGGCCGTTGAGACAAGAATTAATTCCAGGTGAAAAAAACATCATATCATAGGTCCAAGTTTGATATCAACCAATAAGGTCCTACTTCCACCTTTGCATATCAAACTAGGTATTGCAAAGCAACTTGTCAAGGCCATGAGCCGAAACGAAAGTCCTGCTTTCATGCATATTTTTAAAGTGCTACCTAATCTTTCTGAAGCTAAAATAAAAGAGGGCATATTTACTGGACCACAAATAAGAGACCTCCTAAAAAATGATGCATTGAGAGGAAAATGAATACCAAAGAAAAAAGCAGCATGGCAAAGTTTTAGAGAGGTGACGACTAAATTTCTTGGAAATCATAAAGACCCTAATTACAAAAATATTGTTGGAAATTTAGTACAAAATTATAAAGAAATGGGGTGTTTAATGAGTCTGAAACTGCATTTTCTCCATTCACACCTTGATTGGTTCCCTGAAAATCTCGGAGATTTTAGCGAAGAACATGGAGAAAGGATGCACCAAGACTTGAGTGAATTTGAAAAAAGGTATCAAGGTGTTTGGGGGATAAACATGTTGGCAGATTATTGCTGGAGCCTGAAGCGAGAATCAAATAAATCTCATAAAAGAAAAGCAAGTCGAAGATCATTTCACGAGAAACGAAAGCGTTCTCGTTTAGAGTAGTACTTCAAACATGCTTTGATAAATACTAAAAGAAGCAAACTCTTATGCTTAATTCATATTAAATACTGACTGCGCGATTTCGAAAATCTACTTGGACACTCGAGAATCTTTACGAAGTATCATTTTTAGTAGTTAACTTACGCATTGAGATATTATATAAGACAATATGAGAGTATAAGTAGATATAAGGATTACTGTACAAGTAAGTTATTGGGTTCAAAGGTATTGGGTATTAGAGTTTCTTTGTCGACAAGGATTAAGTATTGAAGTATACAGATTAAGGGTTACTTGATAACAAGGTTGTTCGACATTAGAATTATTAATTTGAAATGTATTGGGAATTGAGTTATAAAACGAAATTTAAACATAACATAGCGCACAATGTTTCATTTATACCTCAAGAAACACAGTCGGGCTGGACTTTAAATTTACTAGATATATGGAACGAACAAGTACGAGTACAAAAATTAGGTCAAATTTTTTTTAGATTTTAAAAGTCTATTTCACAGTCACAAAACTAGTCAAAATATTTGTATAGTCTATTTTTGATATCAACAATATTTTAAATTTTACTAATAAGTACTTTAAACAGTATTAAAACATTTGCTTGCATCAGTCTACCTGCCATTATTTACCTTATATTTCACATATTAATTCCCTTGTAATGACCGAGCAGCATAAAAGACATTTTTGATTGTGATATATTAACGTAAATGTAAAATGATATAATCAATAAAAATGTACCGTAAATTAACCTCTGTATGCTTTCAAGTGTACGATAAAAACAAAATTAAATTTAACAACGCAAAATGACCATACATATTTTTCAAATAAACATAAACTGATGATGAAATGACCTATAATGACCTCTGAAAGGCGGCTTGAGTCAAACAAACTACGGGTTCGGACTCAGGGACCTCAAAAAACATACGCATGAATTTTTTCAGATTTTTTCCACGATTTTTTCTCTATTTGACCTTCAAATGACCTCTGGGAAAAGGCGTAAGGTCAAACAAACTACGGATTCGGACCTCAGGGACCTCAAAAACATACGCATAAATTTTTTCAGATTTTTCCTACGGTTTTTTCTCTATTTGACCTTCAAATGACCTTGAATCTGATGTGGTGAAGGTTAACCAACCCGCTCATCGTAATCAGCGACCCCAAAAACCCCATAAGGACCATACCGCTCCGAGTGTTTTTTTTAGATCAAATGTTGACCTGTGTAATTAACTGATTCTGACTTTTTGTGTTCATTCTCTTGAATTTCATGTAAATAATAGACTTCCATATGCAAGACAAATCATATCATTTATACCATCGTTTCCTGCCAAATCAGTAATTCATTTAAAATTCTAATAAGTGAAATTAGCACAGGTAGAATACAGTTTTATAAATTGCAACCAGATTCTGCATTCAGCGCATCGTGATGATATGCAAAAGTTCCTTTATTCTAAGTTCATCGCAACGCTGCAAGAATTATGAATCGCTACCTGCTATTTTTACTATATATCGCTTTGGAAACAGTAAGGGCATTGCTACTTTTAGATAAATAAAATATTACTTTCTTCTCCACTAGCTGAAAGTATGTACTTCATTAGGACACTTTTAATGATATTGTTATTGCTGGTTAACCAATGAATCTGTCAAATTTGAGACACTACGTGAGATAATAATGAGTGAGGTTTTAAATATGTGGAAGCTTGATGTAAACATATATACATTTCGTAATTCTGCTAATTACTTTTTCAATGTATGACTTGTTCGTTGCCATTGAGTGTACAACCATAGTAAACTTCATACAGTAGCGAAAGTCAGAGGTAACCGTATAGGAAAATCAGGTCTCGGTTTTCAAAGGGTCATGTGGGAGTCTGCCATGTTGAAAAGAACAGCGGGAGATTTTAAATAGAAATAATGTTACTGTGCAAAGTTTTATCTTTTAAAATCGTAGATATTATAAAAATATTTGAAAATTAAAATGCCAAAGCCAAATCTTTGCTTTATAATAAAAAAATATCATAAAATAAATAGTTTCTCAGAATTATTCAATAGATCCGCGTACGATTTCTGACGTATTATATGATATTATTTAATTAAATAACTTACCTTTCAAAATCTTTGGGGTAGAAAAAGAAACTCACTCTCGGCGTACTTTTTGAATTTTTTTTACAATTGTCAACGGCACAACAATAACCTCCTTTCCTCATGATTATATAGACTGTTTGTCAACCCTTTCGATTCTGTTCACTTACAAATGTTTTTAATTCTCTTTTTATACAAATTCTCTTCCTTCTGTCTATAAATTCATATAAACTGCAGTCACATCAAGAACCGATCAGCAATACATTTCAAAAGACACATTCCGAGATCAGATGTAAGCATTGAGCGGGCATTTTGAAAGAGGGACTGGTCGACGCATGCGCCGTCAAAATCTCGTTACCAACTTGAAGCTCACTTTCCCTACTGTACTGGGTTTACTGTGGTACAACGCAAAAACATTAAACTACTCGTAATATCGATTTTGACCTATTTCATATGAGATTTTCTGCGTTTAAAACACATATAAAACAGAATAATTTACAGGCTTTGGATGTTGCAGTTTTTACTTATGATTCCTATATGTCTGTAATAACATTTCACTGGCCCAACCGAATTTGGGACTACGAGACTAAGTTATGTTATCGTATTATTGATCAGCTATGTCAGCCTGATAAAAAACGTTAATTTTTTAATAAATAAACATTACAGATTTGAAAGGTTGTTTGTGTAATAGAAATGATTTCTTACCGTGGGATTGGGAATTTTAATATCTTCTTTGGATACGGATTTACTTAATACTAATGGATACTTATTGGGTAAAACTATCACAGAACAGATTGTATCTAGAATAAGTTTCTTCAGCAGCTCGCTAGAAATAAATTAAATGAGTATCTATAATATATATAAAATGCAACGTCTCTCTGTCTGTCTGTCCGTTAGTGCACTTATCACTCTAGAACCACTTATCCGATTTACGTGCTTTTTTTTTAAACATACATATGTTCTCTGGCCAGGTTTATATGATATACACTGCTTAAACCATTAAATATGGAACAATATCATGTAGCAAAGAATATCTATAATAAATATGAAATGAAACGTCTCTCTGGCTGTCTGTCTGTTAGTGCGCTTATCACTTATCCGATTTACGTACTTTTTTTTTGAAAACATATATATGTTCTTTGGCCAGGTTATAGGATATAGTTTATTACATTAGGTAAGGGGTGCTCAAACTTGAACTGCTGGTGATCTACCTCAATATTGTTAGACTACGTTCGATCGACTCTGAGAGGCTGCAAGTAAGTGTGATGCAGGATTGTCGTCTAGGTAGGCTGTATCGTGGCATAGATATTAGTTTTTCGCACAATATGCATTTTTTTAGCCAAGGTAAGTGTAGGTCTGCTCTAAAATGTCAATGAAAAAACTCATAATTATTCCAAATTGCGAGTTTATTGGTTCTTACAAAACAAACGAGTTCTAGTGTCTAAACTTAACTAAAGAGTGACTTGGATGTTGAAGCGTGGCACTGCATGCCCTCAACATACTTTTCATAAGATGGTACGTAATTACCGAGTGCTAATCGCAAGCATGATGACATATGTTCGTCAGTTAGTCGATTGCGATATTTTGACTTAATTATCTTCATTTCAGAAAATGCCGACACGCACAAGTAAGTTGACCCAAACATTGCCGTCAGTTGAAGGGCGATTTGCCTTAGATTCGGATATTTATCTTCAGATATAAAACAGCAGAATTTTGTAGCAGATGCTGTGGCTTTGAGATGTATATCTGATATAATCTGCACTAACTCATTTTCAACAGAACATGAGTCCATGTTAAACTGACTTGCTATTTCAGTAGCTAATTCCTCAATGTTTTTACACGAAAAAGGATAACTCATAAATGATGCGATATTTGCTAATTTACTGAAATCATAAAAACGTATTTCGAATTGGCCCAAAATATTTGATAATTCTGTCTCATAAATATCATAATTCAACTGAGGAATCCTTGCTTTCAAAGACGGACAATTTTTCAGATCCTTTCTTTTCAGTTGATCTATCCTAAGTTGCAATTTACTTTTGAATGCGTTTATTGCGCTAATCATCTCAATAATAGTTTTTTCTTTACCTTGAAGCTCCAAATTAATGGTGTTTAAAATGCATTGTGATGTGTGTCAAAAATGCCAAATCAGTCAGCCATTTTCCGTTTTTCAGCATCTGAATGTCATCACCTCTTTCGTCCAGAAAAGCTGTTATTTCGGGCAATAATTCTTGAAACCTTTTTAGGAATTTTCCGCGACTCAACCACCTGACGTCCGTGTGAAGAACTAAATCAGTGTGTTCAGCTGACTCACTATCTTCCAACTGCAATTTAAAGAGCCGTCGTTGCAAGCTACGTGCACGGATAGAATTCACAATTTTTATTGCAATGCCCATAATCTCCTCCATGTTTAGAATTTTTGAACACAAAACTTGTTGATGTATATTTCAATGGAAGGAGAAAAATGAAGGGAAATCATCATTAGCTCGACACAATGCCACAAAACCGTTTTCGTTTCCAGTCATTGCTGGTGCTCCATCGGTTGTAATGCACACTAGTTTATATATTGGTAGCTTGTAGTTTGTTACAAAATTGAAGAAAACGTCATATATATCTTCGCCACGGGTCTTTCCTTTCAGAGGAATCATTGTCAAAAACTCTTCCTTAGCCGACATGTCATTGAATACCATTCGAATAAAAATACACAGCTGGGCAGTGTCTGTCATATCGGTGGATTCGTCGAACTGTAAAGAAAAGTATGTACATTCCATGATATCATGTTTTAGTTTATCTGCCATGTTCTGACTCATGACTTCAACACGCCTTGTGACAGTCGGACGAGATAACTGAAGTTCTCTAATAGCAGACATATTCTCTGTTTTATTTTTAAAATCTCCAAGTAAAGTCTCACCCGCTTCAATAAATGCTTCCTTCACAACCAATACATCATCAAATGGTTTCTTGTGTTTCGCCAATATATGAGATATTTTAAATGACGCGACATTGCAGCTTTTGATTGTTTGGCTGGTCTTGTGAACATGGTTTGTTCTTTTTTTCAAAAAAGTTATCAAATCACGTACTTTTCGTTTTCTTAATTCACTCTGTGACGGAAAAAATATCCTTTTCATAGTTTTTATGAACCGTTTTATGATGCCTCTCTAAGTTCCCACGCTTAGGTATTGCAACTGACGCACGGCAAATGAGACAAATGCACTTATCCTTTACCATACAAAAGAAAAATTCTTCCTCCCAATCGTTATTAAAATGATAAGTTTTAGTTTTCTTCGCCGCACTTATTTTGGACTATTTATTAATAAACTTTGTATCGATGTATCGCCTTCAAGTTACAACTCAGACTGACTCCTATTCTTACAGGCGCAACATTTATATCGGCGCGAACGAAGTCTCGAATGTTCCCGTCAAACACGCCGCCCAAAGTTTCTAGAAAAATCGGCGGGAATCAAAAACGCGGCTTTTCTTTGACAAGTACTGTGCGTTCCTTTTGATAAAGCCGCCTTTTGCCGCTAGCAGGGGGTTATTACGATAAAAGAAAGTGATGAGGGGGTTATTCTGGCCTAATTGTGGATCGAATAAATTTTAGTAGTTTATTCATTACATTTTGTTTTAGTTACCTAAAACAAAATCTGTGAATAGTTCTGTATCGGAATTTTTTTTCTCGAGATCGACTCAAAAAGCACTCGCGATCGACTTGTCGATCGCGATCGACCGTTTGAGCACCCCTGCGTTAGGTGATATAAGGAATAAGCAGTGACGATAATAGCGAGTAAGTCAGAAAAAAGTTTGCCGCTAGCGCGTTCTCTTGCATACGCTGCCTAAACGATTAAATATGGAACAATGCAACGTCTCTCTGTCTGCCTGTCTGTCCGTTAGTGCGCTTATTACTCGCGAACTACTTATCCGATTTACGTGTTTTTTTTCTTTTTTTAATTCATATATATGTTTTCTGGCCAGGTTATAGGATACATTTTATTACGTTAGGTAATATAAGGAGTGAGCAGTGACGATAATAGAAAATGAAGTCCACGCGAGTGGAGCTGAGGGCATTGCTAGTACTGTATAAAAAACGAATTAAGTCACAGTAGAAAATTAAAGTTAATGGAAAGAAAAATTTACTATTTCTATCTTACTTTAATCCTGGCATCTCTAATACCCCTGCCAGTCCTTCTAGGTTAAAGTCAATATCAGGTGGGTTTAAGAAAAATACTTGTAGGCCACCGACCAATGGTAAAATATCTATAAGTGGTTTGACTAGTACTCGTAATCTTCCATAAAGCTAAAACATACATTGCAAATTCTCAGAACAAATATATACTGGTTTATTGGACGAAGATTCAATTATTTTGCCCTTGCATTAAACATTTGGAAGTCCAAGAATCAAGAACAACGCAGGTTTGACGTCTATTATGTAATTATCAAACTACGGTATGCCATGTTTCACTTCATTTTAGAGCTCATTAGTTAGCCTAGGCGAAGAGGCAGTCGCAAAAAAGCAGTGCAGCAGCAAAGATTGAAGAAACAAATGTCTAAAGTCATAAGTAGACAATAATCTTTAGCGCTATACGATGTGAACCGCCAAAACCTTTAATGCAAGAGCAAAGACCCACGCACATTGGGGAAAATAAAACTCATTCGAGTGGTGCTAAAGGCAAGTAGGGTAAATATTTGGCGATAACGGTAAAAATGAAAAGAACAAATTTGTTGACTGTCTTTGCAAGATATACAGTGTGTCCCAAAAAGTTTTATACAAATGGAGAAAAAGTGTATTTTACATATTACGATAGAATTTATTCTTGATAAAAAAATCTGCAACACATGGAAATTCATAATCACACATCAAATGTTTAAACTATTTGATGGTATACAGGGAAAATAAAAAATGATGATTTATAATTTTCAAAATAAAATGATATTAGCACAAATTTATTATGAATGTAATTGTTGCAAAGCAGATAAGAAGGTTATCAAGTTTTTAACAAAACCATGATACAATTAAAATCAGTGCACTAGTTTTTAATTAATTTCGTTTTCCTTTATGCAATAAATAATCCAACAATTGCTGGAGTTTTTTTTGAATTTTTAACTAGGAAGGCCACAAATTTAAACGTCAGCATAATATTTTGCCTTGTACTTAAATTTAAACACACTGTACTCTTCCTTATAAATCATTATTTTTTTTTTTTCCCTGTATCCCATCAAATATTTTAACTACTTAGTATATATCACCACTACACCAAACACTTTATTTTTTGTAGTCGACGCGTGTTTCGCTAACCATGTTAGCTTCATCAGAAGTGATGAACAAACTACCATTAATGACGTAATATCCACACACGGACAACCAGTGGAAAGGGTGGATTTATATGGGATAGGAAGTTACACTCGGAAAAAAGTGAATCAAGAACCGGAAGTCAATCGATGGATACCCTGGGATGGGCAGCTTACTGTAATATGAAGCAAATCTTTCAGTCCAAACTGTCTTTAAAATTTAAAAGTAAAGTACATAACGAATGCATTCTACCAGTAGCAACATATGGTAGCGAAACTTGGGTTCTGACCCAGAAAATCATTAGAAAATTGCAAGTTCATCTGAGAGCAATTGAAAGGAAAATCCTAGGTATATCACTTAGGGACTGCAAACCAAACGATTGGATCAGGAAAAAAACAGGGGTCCACGACATAATTGAGGCTACATGGCTAGCCCACTCAAGTGGGCTAGCCATGTAGCCAGAAATATTGATAACTGGAGTGGAAAAGTGACCAGATGGAGACCATGGGAGGAAAAAAAAAGCACTGACAGACCTCAACAACGTTGGTGTAACGAT
>CM032447.1:242313892-242452039 GCA_019049505.1 Pachyrhynchus sulphureomaculatus | reverse complement strand
AACCCCTTAATCTCAGCAATGGGGCAATCGACAGGAATGACGTCGCCGATGGAGCCACAAATAGAGCAATCAACATTGGCAGAAATGGTATTTTCAATGGCGCCCTCAACATCAAGCAATGAATGGTCCCTAAATAAATATCTGGAATCAATATTAGAAGCCCCATTGGAAATACCGCTGGAAGATGCTGTCATAGACGTTGTTGAGGAACAGCCGCCAATACCTAGCAGACGACAGCCTAGCAGGCATTGTAAAAGGCCTTTCAATTATAAATATAATTTTTAAAATAAGATTTTTTAGAAATTTTTATAAATAAAATTTTTAGAAAAATTTCAGTTTTTTCTTTTTAAAATTATATTTAGGGTGTTTAAGTTTGTAGATTAAAATAAATATCATTTTTAACGAATGTTTTATTTTTTTCTTCTTTTAAATATTATTTGTTGAAAGCTAATTAGTTTAAAAGGATTCCAGAATGTTATTTCCATATAAATTTTAACAATCCGTGCCATTGTGCGTAAGGTAATGTAAAATTGCTGCATAATTACAGAAATTGTTGGATTAAAAATTACCTATTTGTTTTATAAAGCCATATAAGTAAAAGGTAAATAAAACAATTATAAATAGATTTAAAGAGTTTTATTTATTAAGGTCGTCTCTATTAAAAACATGGTTCTCCATTTTTTTTTTATTTCACCCCCATTACAAACAATACATGGCAGATAATAAAAAAGTGGAACTTCACATATCGTGCAATGTAAATCGTTCCCACATAAAAGGATTCCAGAATGTTATTTCCATATGAATTTTAACAATCCATGCCATTGTGCGTAAGGTAATGTAAAATTACTACATAATTACAGAAATTGTTGGGGTTGAAAATTACCTATTTGTTTTATAAAGCCATATAAGTAAAAGGTAAATAAAACAATTATAAATAGATTTAAAGAGTTTTATTTATTAAGGTCTTCTCTATTAAACACATGGTTCTCCATTTTTTTAATTTCACCTCCATTACAAACAATACATGCCTGGGGGGTGGCAGATAACAAAAAGTGGAACTTCACATATCGTGCAATGTAAATCGTTCCCACAACACCCCATTAAACGTTTGTAATGGTTTGAAACAAAGTTATGTTTCCCCACTGGCACCTCCAATGCGTGCTGATAATAGCATTTGTGGCATACACTATAAACACCACCAGAACTAGACACTATGACGGCATAACTTTGGAAAACGCAAACTTGTCTTGATAAATAATCCGGTTGCAATGTTTCTGCTGCACTTGCTGTTTTTATTCTAACCAATCCTTCTTCTCCACAGACATTTTCATCTCCAATGTCATTGATCCCCTCATCGACCAAATCGTTTTCACTGTCTTCCTCTTCTTCAAAATTATTTTTATCTGTTATTATAAGACAAGTTTGCCTTTCATGAACTAAATCTTTTTCCTTTCCGTCAAAATGTATAAATTCGTCGCCATAAATAGAGACCATGTGTTCATTATTTGCGTCATTCATGAAGACATGACGCTTATCATTTTCGCAATATAAAAACTTCGTAAGCTGCCATTTTATTTAAGTTTTTAATAGTTTTATACTTTGCTTCTTGCAACTTGGTTTGCAAATGAGGCGCTTGCTCTTAAGTAGTTGTATGTTTACTGTAAGCTGTGTGGAAGGGGTGATGAGAAGAAAGTGGTGAGAGGTAGTATGCGGAGCCAAGTCTGACCAATCAGGAAAGGGGTGGGGAGCTGAAGCATTAAAGTATGCGGGGCCAAAAGTAGCCCCGACCAATCAGAGTTAAGTGGGAGGGCTCATGCGCGCGATTAGGAAGTGGGGACGATCAATGCTAATGTTTTAGGATCGAAATGAACTGCACGAAATTTGCAGCGACACTGAGCCCAGACAAGGAGGTGTGGCTTAGGAGGCGTGGCTTGGGTCAAGGTCGACCAATCAGAAAAGTGGTGGGGGGTGAGGCTTAAGCCCCCAGTCCCTACTACTCCTCCATTCTCGGTCTGAAGCGATCGCAGGCCCGTTTTAATGCGTCACGGTCCATATCGACGAATGCCGCTTCAATAGCGGCTCTCAATGACGCAACGTGTGTACGTCTGAACTTGTTAGTGACCCTTTCAACCGCGTTCCATACATAAAGGATTTAAATTTGGGCTGTTGGGAGGCCAAAATTCTTTGGACCAAAACATGTCGACGTTGTCCGACAACCAATTTTTTTTCTTGCCGGTGTTGCAAAACCTTCGTTGGACTTCTCCGACTAGTTATACTTCGCGACAACATCATACACAGTCGATCTTGGGTACCCGAAAAATTGAATGATTTCTGTCTCTGAGCGCCTAGCGCGAACACTTTCGATAATCGCTGCTCTTTGATTATACTGCGCACTTGGTTTCAACATCGCGACTGTTTTGAGGTTATGAATGTTTAGTACATGCGTCAAGCTATTTGGACTCCAATCGCGACCTCTCGAAGTGGTATAGAGCGGCGGGAAATTCAAACTTAATTTTGTCGGGATTTTGGCGCCGCTCCCTGTATATTATTTTTTGCTACATGATATTGTTCCATATTTAATGGTTTAGGCAGTGTATTGCAAGAGAACGCGCTAGCGACAAACTTTTTTCCGACTTGTTTCACTATTATTATTACTGCTTATTCCTTATGTTACCTAACGTAATAAAATATATCCTATAATCTGGCCAGAGAACATATGTATGTTTTAAAAAAAGCACGTAATTATAAGTGGTCCTCGAGTGATAAGCGCACTAACGGACAGACGGGCAGACAGAGAGACGTTGCATTTTATATATATTATAGAAGTGAAAAAGTATGGGCCGAATCGAACGCGCTAGCGACAAACTTTTTTCCGACTTGTTTCACTATTATTATTACTGCTTATTCCTTATGTTACCTAACGTAATAAAATATATCCTATAATCTGGCCAGAGAACATATGTATGTTTTAAAAAAAGCACGTAATTATAAGTGGTCCTCGAGTGATAAGCGCACTAACGGACAGACGGGCAGACAGAGAGACGTTGCATTTTATATATATTATAGAAGTGAAAAAGTATGGGCCGAATCGATATTCTAATATTTAATTAAATATTTATAAATCGGTAAAATGATTTACCGAGTACTTTCCTTGTACCATTCCTTTTGAAATTAAGTACTCAATTTGACTTTCTCAAGTAAAGGGAAAGTAAATTTCCATAATATTTATGAACAAAATCATACTACATATCGACATCCAGTACTAAGCGTTGGTCTATGTGATTCATATAAACACCCATATCAATCTCCGAGGGCTACCTTTTAAGTTATTGTAAAAACAATGGAAGAAAATTTTTTGGTACAAATCGTTTTAGTGTTTCTTAAAATATTCGCCCTTAAGATTTATACACTTTTGCATGCGTTCGAATCAATTCTCGAAACATCTTTGCACTCAAAAAAACGATTGATTGTTGCTTAGTTTCCGGCTCGTACGAATATATCCAAGCTTCATCTCCTCGTACGATGTTGTATATGGATTTTGTATGCCCTCGGTCGAATTTTTTAAGTATTACCTTACACCAATTGACACGAGCCTGTTTTTGAGTTTTGGTCAAATTGTGAAGAATCCATCGCGCACAGATCTTTTTCACAGCTAAACGTTCATGCAAAATCGAGTGTATTGCAGTCTTCGATATGCCTAAAGATGCCTCTCACGGTAAGTTACATGCCAGTTCGCCTCAATCATGCATTGCAAATTCTCTCACTCACTCCCTCATCAAATACTTCTTAACTTCACTAAGCAGATTCAAACAAATCAACCCCTCAACGGGTCAATCTTTTTCCTTCAAAGTCCTTACATCTCATCTCATCCACTTTAAACGCCCTCAATATATTAACCCCTAGATTCGATTACCCTCTATTCAACACCTTGGCTCTCTCCTTCGGTGAATACATTACATCTAATCACTCTAAGAACTTCATCAGAGCAAGATACCACCTTTTAATAAACGAACAAACATAAATTAGTCCTTATTCTTCACTGATGGCTCCAAAATCCAAATTGGCACGGGAGCGGCTTTTCAATATTCACAGCCAAACTATTGGCAATCAACGAATGCTTAAGATTTGCTGTCGGTTCCCGCCGTAAGGATAAATACCTTATAATATCGAATTCACAAAGTGAATTGATATCTGTAATAACAGGCAACATAAGTAACGCATACATACTCGTACATAAGACAAATAACTGATCTTTTTTTACACACAGGAAATAAAGATCACAATATATTTTTTATGGATTCCTGGACACGTGGGAATTAAAGGAAATGAGAAGGCAGATCACCAAGCTAAGCAAGCAATATTAACTGGTATAACAATAACCGCTGAGCATAATCCATCCGAGTGCCTCAATCTAGTAAAAGAAAAATTCAACAACCTCTTCGAACTCCACTGGGACTGGGAACTGAAACGAATAGTCTTTCCCCCATTCCACCAGATATGGATGAGCCGGAAAGAGAATGTAATCTGGAGAAAGCTAGCTGTGGGACATTCTCGCATTTGTTCTTGCAGTTCTGTAGTTATTTTCATAAATAACTACATATATATATATATATATATATATATATATATATATATATATATATATATATATATATATATATATTTAGACGAAAATGGCAGCAGACCAGATCACCGACTGATAAAACAGCGCTAAACAATGCAACACAGCAGCTGAAACGCGAAATTCAGCGCATCAAGAACGAATCGATTGGAGCCTATGAACTAACAAATGACAACAAAATAGACTACTCACTCTGGAAGGCTACCAAACGACTGAAAAGACCTATTTTGCACAATCCACCAATCCGAAACTCGGATGAAAGTTGAGCTAGTAACAATACCCAAAAAGCATGTAGATTTGCAGAACACTTAGAAAGTATCTTCCAACCAAACGATGGAGAAGACCTACAAGACTGGACTGCACAAGAACAAGAAAAAAAAGTTATCATCAAACCTACTTCACCAAAAGAAGTGTCAGATGAAATTAAAAAATAATATCGACCCGAAAAAAGCACCCGGCTTTGACTTAATTACTGGTCTTAAACAACTTCCAAGAAAAGCCATAGTAAAACTCACCAATCTTATTAATGCATCCTTCAGACTAAAGTATGTACCTAAGATGTGGAAAATTGCAGAAGTTATTATGATCCCAAAACCAGGAAAACCCGTACATGACGTAGCATCGTATAGACCAATATCTTTACTACCGGTAATTTCAAAACTATACGAAAAGCTACTCCTCAAAAGATTAAAACCAATAACAGAAGAAAAGAACTTATTTCCGGACCACCAGTCAGAATAAACGATAGCCAGATTCCTTATGCAGACTCAACTAAGTATCTGGGCATAAATCTGGATGCTAGACTTCGCTGGAAAGTCCATGTCAAAAAGAAACGAGAAGAACTAGGCCTTAAATTCAAAAAAAATGTATTGGCTACTTGGACGGAACTCCAAGTTGTCCATATATAACAAACTGCTTCTCTATAAGCAAATATTAAAACCAATTTGGACTTATGGCATTCCACTGTGGGGTTGTGCCAGTAAAAACAATATTCAAGTTATTCAGCGTTTTCAAAACAAAGTGCTAAGAAACATCGTTGATGCACCTTGGTATTGCCGAAACAGAGACATCCATAGGGACTTCCAAATGGATACTGTCGACCAGATCATCAGTAAATTTGATGGTAGCCACGAACAACGGCTGCTTCATCACGTGAACGTCGAGGCCATCCAGCTCCTGGACAACACAGAACAGCGAAGAAGACTCAAGAGGATTAAGCCCTGTGAGCTAGTGAAGTGACAGTGAAAAGTAGAGTACGGTGTGGGATAAGTGCTACACACTAACACTAGTGCAGCAAAAAATTATCAGAACACAAGGAACACTAATGAGTGAGACCCGAGTTTTTAAGAATTGTACATAGTAATATAGGTTAGAATAAAATTGCTCATTGGTCCATATGAGACCAGATTGTTATAGACCTAAGGCGACTTGTAATAAGTATTCTTATTAATATATATATATATATATATATATATATATATATATATATATATATATATATATATATATATATATATATATATATATATATATATATATATTTTATTTGATTAGTATTATTATAAGATTTTTGATAATGATGTTTATAACGTGTTTTCCTTTTAATGTGTTTGGTTTTTCCATCTTAGAACTGAATAGGTTTTGATAATATTTTTTGTTTCGTTTGGAGACACCTCCACGTCTGAATAAGGAATACACTATTTAGATGGATATCCACAACTATGTGGTAATATCCGTCAATGTTGTCCAAGTGCCGAAAGATACATTTGTATTTTACGGTACCTTCTTAAACTAGACGGTAGCGCTGCTCCAAGTATTATTACATTTCTGCAACAACTACTACCTATACTAAAATATAATAATAAATAAGTACGCCGATCTGCCGGGATCCTTGATAACGTATGCTGAAACGATACTACGGCGCTTGGACCACCCAATCTCCGGGTACTGACTTGAATATTTTGGGATTATATATAGTTTACATACCTAATTTGTCAGTTGATTTATCAACTGGCGGCTCGTCACTGGGTTTAAAGGAGGCGTTTTTGAGTATCTACAAAGTAATAAAAGAAACATTAAATCTTTTAAAGAATATTATTGAAAAATTAAGTTGACGCACCTTAAGTTTCATGGATAAATTAATTTTACCCCCAGTTTCACACTGCAGTAGCCTAAAGGTTTGCTTTTCAATTTTAAAATCAACTTCTCCAAATAGCGCTTCAATATTGTAGGAAAATATTCCTTAAATAAAAAAGAAAATTATACTATTATTAAATACTAAATGTCCTGAAAATTCCAAACTGCATAGGAACCGAGTACAACAGGTCTCAGGAAAAAGTCAGGACGCTAGGTAACAACATTTCGTATTCGTGACTGAATATAATGTAACTGGACTGTTGGATCGGTTCATAATAGAGGTCGTTAAAATGGGCGGTGAAGAAGTGCTAAAAACAATAGTTTCCATCTTCAGTTTATGTTAACAAAATAGTATAATCCAGAAAAATGGAATGCAATAACGATTTCATTTATAAGAAAAGCGATATAATTAACCTAGAAAGTTTTAGACTGAGCATATCCTATAATAGCTTAGTCGTCAGAGGTAAATTTTGATGAAAAGCTCTCAATAAATATTAACAGGCAGCATTTTGGCAAACAAGTAGAATACGACAAAAAAGTTTGCTGGGCTAAAGTGTATTAAGCCTACAAAATCGAAAATAAAATAAAAAATTAGGTTTTTCTCGAAAAATAAAAATGATATCGAAAAACTAATAGCACAACAGGAAAGAAGGGAAATTTTACAAAAAAAACAGTATATAGATTATTTTTTTTTGTTTTACTGTAATCAAAAAAATACTTAAAATAAAATGACAGTTGTAGTGGGAATCATCCTCCCAACCTCATTTATGATTAAATTAACGCTTCTGTATACTGTAAATATTTTGAAATTAGCTATCAAGGAGTTTTTCGGGATGCTGATTAAGAATCTGATGACAGATTTGAAAAATTTGAAATGGCGGATCCAATATTAACGCCATTAACAAAATTTCTTCCGAGTAATTTAGAATTTTTGTGTTTTCAATAATTATTTTCTTTGTACCTGGATGTTTGAATAAAATATAAATACTTTACACTTAAAGTTTAGACTTTTGTCTTCCATTTCCCACCTTTAAATATTTTTTTTTATTTTAGTTGTATGATTAATAATAAGCAAAAAATATGTTTATCATGAATACTTTTTTAAGAGCAAAATTACAAAAAAAAAGAGAAGGTTTTTTTTTAAGTTTTTGATGATTTTCTAATATCAAGTACTTTTAACTGTAACTAAAAAAAATGTCCGACTTTCTTATATGGGAACCTAAGGTATAGTAATGATATGTATATGAAAAAAGATTTTTTTTTAACACTATAGTTTATTAAATATTTGTGATTTATTGTATGTCCGTTAAAGTCATGCGAAGAAAGATTTCGTTTTATGTTTTACAAATTTTAAAGCAACCAAAAGAAAAACTATCAGTATCATCGGAAAGTTAAAAGTCTCCTCTACAAAAAGTTATCTTTTAATTTTTTTTTACACTCTGAAAACAAGTAATATCTATTAATCTTCGAGCGGTGCAACTAGACTTTCAAATTAACCTGTTTGGCGCACTACACTTTACCTATCCGAATTTTGAATAATTTCTCAGGCTAATAAGAAAAATTTGGAAAAAAAATCTATATAGTATTTTTTTGTAGAATTTCCCGCGCTCTTCTTTGGTGTTATTAGTTTTTTGACATCTTTCTAGTGTTCCGTACAGAACACTTATAAGATCACTTCGGTGTCCGTCTGTCTGTCTGTCACACCCGATTTTCTCCGAAACTATTTGACATAGAAAATTGAAATTTGGCACTAATATAGGAATTGATGGCCTCATCAGAGCTGTGTAGTTTTGAAAGTTAAATTTTGACTTAAGGGGGTAGTTTTGGGGGGTGAAATCGGAAGTGAAAAAAATTTTTTTTTACTAGATCATCGAGTGTGGTGTTAAATAAAAGCTTGTGAAAACACGAGTAAAATATATATATATATATATATATATATATATATATATATATATATATATATATATATATATATATATATATATATATATATATATATATATATATATATATATATATATATATATATAATGCAATACTTGCACACACTTTTGTTTGTATTATTTCTAAAAAATGGCGAAAAATCGCTGTCTCCCCCTTATCTCGAGAAGTACTGATCCAAAAATTTTGAAAAAATTCTGGAATATTCTCTACAGGATGTAGATTAAACGAGTGCATTACCTTTAATAATTTATCTGACATATAAAAAAAACAAAAATTTCAAGGTCATTAGTTTCCACTAAAGATCGGAAAAAAAAACTTTGTTGAAAACTCATTTGGGATGTGTTTTGCGAAGTCCCTGATCATTTTATACTACGTACGTAATGAAAATTTTTATTTTAAAAGCAATCAACGTACGGAACACTAATTGCGCAAGTCCAACTTGCACTTGACCGGTTATTTATTTTTCGAGATATTATGGAAAAAACCGAATTTTTTATTTTATTTTGGATTTTGTAGGCTTAGCGTACATTAAACTTTAGCAAACTTTTTTTTATCGTATTCTACGTCTAAAAACTACAGGTGTGCCAAAATGAGCGCTCAGAACCCCTGGCGACTGAGCTTTAAGTGATTTACTAAAATCGTAATGAAACGTGTAGGGCAACAATGGGATTTTTATTAGCCCCGAGAACAGACTGCTTTCAAAAGTGAACATGATAAAAACTGGCCATCTGCAGTACTACTAGTATTGGTACTTGTGGACTTTAGGAAAGCTTTTGGTACTGTGGAACAGCCAGCGATATTATCGGCATTAAAACAATAAGAGATAGATTATAGATACACTGAACTGATAAAAAAAATATAGGAACCCTAAAGCGCTACAGAAGCGACGCGTCTGCGGAAAAAGCGATTCAATCAAATTGTACTCGGTGAAAATCACAGTCCTGGGTAAATTATTTCAAAGGGATGAGGTTTTTCATACAAAAGACTGATTGAAAAGGATTGTACGAGGATTGACAAACTAAATTTCACACGGATGAATACCTTAGATTACTGCGACGTGTGTTTCTAGCAAGCACCACTATGGGAGGAATTAAACGGACTACCTCCGTCGAACACTTTTCATGAAAATACTTGTAGAATAAACTGTTCTTCCATGTTCCAAAGAATTAAGGTTGTTTATAAGATCAGGCGAACAGCTGACTTCTGAATAGAATCCAACAAATGCAGTGTATTTTTTAGGAGCGGAGGCCCAAGTATGGGAGCAGTATTCTATCGTTGGTCGAATTTGAGCTTTGTATAGGATTAGCAGTTGTTGTGGAGTGTAAAGCTTTCTAGTTGGGAATAATATTCACAGGTTTTGAGAAGGTCTCTTTGTTCTGCATGCCACATGTTCATGCTAAGAAATATTTGCTTCCAAGTTAACGCCAAGCAAACTGAATGACGATGCTAGAGGAATGGAGAGTCCCGACATAACCATGTTGAGTTTCGCAATGTAAATTTTTTTAGAAAAACTGTCTCCTGGGCTTTTGTATCGTTAAATTCTACTTGGTTACTCTCCCCAAGATCGAAATTCTTCCAGGTCTTTGTTAAGTTGAATGACTTCCCGCTGTCTGCGGATATTTGCATGAACAGCCGATGTTCGAGCGTTAAAAATAAATGAAGAAATAAGCGTATTGTCATCGACAAAGCTGGATTCTGGATTCCTAGTCTTTTCCAGCAGATTGTTAATGTAAATGAGAAAGAGAGTAGGAGACAGTATGGAGCACACCGGCGTTAATAGTGGAGGTGTTAGAAAGAAATTCGCCGACTGTCACTCGTAAAGAACGCTCTCTGAAGAAAGACGAGAGCCATAACTTTTGACACATAGCCTAAAAGCGTAGCTTAGCTTCTTATTAAACGCTGTCGAATGCCTTAGATATATTAAGATACATAATGTTATAATAAGTGTGTGTATATTATAGTGTTTCGGGTTAAATCGTATATAATAGCAATTGTTATTTCTAGAGATAATGTTGTAATCGTTTACAAGGGATAGCAAAAAGTAGTCATGACCAAAACAGACCCGAAAAGTCCTCTCTTCTCGACAATACAAATTGTAGCATCCTTTCTTACTAGTTTACCTAAAGTCTTGTTTCCTTTCTGATCTATAATTTTAAAATCGATGTAGTTATTTTCTGGATTTCCCACTAAAAACGTAAATCCTTCTTCCCACACAGGATTCAATTGCTTTTTATTAACTTTCGTCGTCCTTTCTTGTTTTTCAATGTTAATTTGTACGTAAGGCTCTATTTTTTGTGAGTCAGAGGGCTAAAAGAAAAAAGTTTGTAAGCTATTTAATCATCATTCACAATGTCACTGGAAAAATTTAAAAAATAAGATACACCTCTTGAGGCCTTTGTGTATTGTTTAACACTAAAATTGATTTTGTATTACACTGTAAACGTTAGATGTAGGCATAAAATGTTAACAAGCACAACAAGGTTTTTTCTAGCCAAAAATGTGCTAACAAATAATGTAAAATAGCAACAATTTTAAAATAAGTATTTTTCTTACACAGAGGCCTTATATAAAGGCCTTTTTTAATTGTTAATTTATCATTATTGTTTTTTTTTTTTAATTTTTTAAAATTAAACTTTCTCGTAGGTGACCTGCTACTAACACGCAGGCTGAAAAGTTGTTGGTCTAGCTAGTTAAAATACATTTTTTTTTGCAAAATTCGACTTTATTTATCAATATAGTCTTCTTCAAGAGCAATACAGTCAGTCCAACGCTTTTCTAACATTACTATACCTTTCTTGTAGAAGGATTTATCTTTGCCTTCCAAACAGGCCTCAGTTTGGGCGATAACTTCTTCATTGGAGCCAAATCTCTTTCAAGCGAGCATTTTTTTGAGGCCTGCGAATAGATAATAGTCGCTGGGAGCTAAATATGGAGAATACGAACTTCGATTCATGCAATTTTTGCCATCGTAACTATTGACTTGTGACACGGTGCATTGTCTGGATGAAAGAGCACTTTTTTTTGTTCATTTGGGGCCATTTCTTTGCGATTTCTGCCTTCAAATGCATCAATAACTTTACATAATATTCACTATTGATGGTGATGGTTTTTCCCTTCTCAGCATAGTCTATGAAAATTATTCCATGCTCATCCCAAAATACACAGGCCGCTTCGGGTGGATTTCACCAGCTGCTGTCCACTCAGCTGACTGCCGATTTGATTCCAGTGTGTAGTGGTGGATCCATGTTTCATCCATTGTCACATATCGCATAAAAAAATCGTTTTTCTTACGCTTAAACAGGTCCAAACAACGCTCAGAATCATTAACAAGTTGTTCTTGGTCCACTGTGAGCAAACGCGGTACCCATTTCGAACAGAGCTTCCTCATGCTCAAATGTTTATGCAAAATATGACCAACACGTTCTTTTGATATCTTTAGGGTGTCAGCTATCTGACGCAATTTCATTTTACGGTCCAAAACAATTTTGTGGATTTTTTTTTTATATTTTCTGTCCTTTGGGGGTCCAGAGCGTTCAGCATCATTTGTATTTGTACGACCGAGTTTAAATTCAGCATACCAGTAAATGATGAGTGATTTTCTAGGGGCAGAGTCTCCGTAACACTTATCAAGTCATTGCTTTGCTTGAACGGTATTTTTTCCCACCAAAAACAGTGTTTAATCAACACACGAAATTGGATTTTTTCCATTGTTTTGAAACTATTAAAAGTAGCGCCACTAAAACCACTGTAACTTGTAAACTAATCATCAAAATGTCATGAAATTTTGACACGTATCGTTTAAAGGTTGGTGTTTCCTAAAAATCATATGGATTTTTTGACAAGGGCGACATCTATGTGTCAGACCAGAAACTTTTCAACTGTGTTATATTTAAGACCCATACTCAGTATATATCACCACTACACCAAACACTTTATTCTTGCACTCGACGCGCGTTTCGCTAACCATGTTAGCTTCATCAGGAGCGATGAACGCTGTAGGTAGTGATATATACTGAATAGTGTCATTATGCCAAAAATTCCACATTCCCAACTTAGTTTAAGACCCATGTTAAAATTTTTAACATTCTGAACAATCGTTAGCCAGTTTATTTAATAAAATTAAAGGCTTTATCATTTTTTGGCAAAAATAGTAATATGCAACTTACTTACCACAATATCCACGGCCGAATCTATGAACACTACTAATATCGCTGAACTTAAAGTAGAAATTTTTAACTGTTGTTTTTCGTGCAGAGCCTAAAAAATGTTTTCAACGTAATTTATTTGTGCTAAAGAGATATACATGGAGGGTGGAGTGAGCTTTCCGTATTGCGCTGTGAAGTAAATACGGACGTAAAAGTGTGAGAGAGATAAAGCGAATGTACGGGTACCTTCGCCTTGGTTATTACGTTATTACAGGCCTACAGAAAAGGGACAGGTATTGGCCGCACGGTCGCTTTGTCTCTCTCTAGAGAGTGGTCAATTTTGTGAGGCTAATGCGCTGTCCATCCTCCATGTCTATGGCTAAAGAGTAGAGTAAAAATGAACGACTGATTCATTTTGGAAATAATACCCATAGTGCAATAAAAGAGGTCAAAATAATGATGACATAGGCATAGTTTGGATATAGCAATGTTATGATTTTATCCTCTCTGTGGTATCACCAGGAGTATTGTTCTGAGCTTTGGACCTCCGAAAACTTGTACTCTTTTGTTTATAAACAATTTAAGCTTAAAATGTGAATAACTCGGGTTATATAAGTCGGATCGAGACAAAAAAGTCAAACTCTTCGTAATGAAATTGCCAATAAATTCCCGTTGATTCAGTCGCTCAGGTGCGCATCTATAATATATATAAAATGCAACGTCTCTCTGTCTGTCTGTCCGTTAGTGCGCTTATCACTGGAGAACCATTTATCCGATTTACGTACTTTTTTTTTAAAACATAGGCCAGGTTATAGGCTATATTTTATTACGATAGGTAGCATAAGGAATGAGCAGTTACGTAAAATAGTGAATGAAGTCAAAAAAAGTTTGCCGCTGGCGCGTTCTCTTGCAATACACAGTCTAAACCATTAAATATGGAACAATATTATGTAGTTGAGAATATCTATAATCTATATTATATATGAAATGCAATGTCTCTCTATCTGTCTGTCTGTCCGTTAGTGCGTTTATCACGCGAGAACCATTTATCCGATTTATGTGTCTTTTCTTAAATTCATACATATATTCTTTCGCCAGGTTATATAATAATAATAATCTATATCTATAGTATATATAAAATGCAACGTCTCTCTGTCCGTCTGTCTGTCTGTCCGTCCATGCTAAACCATTAAATATGAAACAATATCATGGAGCAAAGAATACCTAAAATACATATAAAATGCAACGTCTCTCTGTCTGTCCGTTAGTACTCTTATCACTGGAGAACCACTTATCCGATTTACGTGTTTTTTTTTTTAAACGTACGTATGTTCTCTGGCCAGGTTATAGGATATATTTTATTACGTTAGGTGACATAAGGAATAAGTAGTGATGATAATAGTGAATCAAGTTGGAGAAAAGTTTGCCGCTAGCGCGTTCTCTTGCAATGCACTGCCTAAAGCATTAAATATGGAACAATATCATGTAGCAAAGAATATAATATATATAAAATGCCACGTCTCTCTGTGTATCTGTTCGTTAGTGCGCTTATCACTCGAGAACCACTTATCCGATTTACGTGTTTTTATAAATTTATATATATGTTCTATATAATTCGGTATAAGCCTAGATAATGAGAGATAAGGCGAGATAATGGGAGATAAGGAGAAATAATGGGAGATAAGCCTCGATAATGGGAGACAAGGTGAGATAATGAGAAATAAGGGGAAATAAGGAGAAATAATGGGAGATAAGCAGAGATAAGTCTAGATAATGGGAGTTATGGTGAGATAATAGGAGATAAGGAGAAATATTACGAGATAAGTCGAGATAAGCCTAGATAATGGGAAATATGGTGAGATAATGGGAGATAAGGAGAAATAATGGGAGATGAGCAGAGATAAGCCTAGATAATGGAAATTATGTAGAGATAATGGGAGATAAGGAGAAATATTGGGAGATAAGGGGAAATAATGGGAGATATTTTATTACGTTGGGTAACATAAGGAATAAGCAGTGGCGATAGTAGTGAATCAAGTCCACGCGAGCGGAGCCGCAGGCCCTGCTAGTATAATCTATAAAATTGAAAAAAACAAAAAGCAAAAAAACTGTTTTTTTTTTCATTTTATTGTATAGGTATAGGCTTGAAACTTTCAGAAAATATGCTTTTTGTTATAGCAAAAATACCCTGAAATTTTGGTACAAAAATATTGAACCCAGTGAGCACAATGGAATTTGTTATTTAAAATTTGAATTGTCGGCCATTTTATGCCATTTGGTCCAAAATTTAGGTCTCGTCGCCAGCTTTCCGATGCCATTAAACAAATTTTTTTTGGAGGCATTTTAACCGTTTTTTTTTTACATTTGTTTGTTAATCAAATAACAACAAATGCGTTTTTCGGTCATTTTGAATAAAAATTGTCAATGAAAATGATTCTTTTTTAATAAAAGTCTCGCGATTCTCTACCAGATGTGACAAAAATTCTTCACTTTTTTTTTAAATTACCGAAAAGACGCGTTTGTTGTTATTTGATCAATAAACAAATGTAAAATAAAACGGTTAAAAGGACTCTAAAAAATTTTTTTTTAATGGCATCGGATAGCTGGCGTCTAGACTTAAATCTTGAAAGAAAAGACCCATTTTGGACCAAATGGTATAACAAAAGGCATATTTTCTGAAAGTTTCAAGTCGATTGGTTCACTTAGTCGATTCGTACAATAAAATGAAAAAAAAAACAGCTTTTTTGCCTGTTTTTTTCAATTTTGTAGGTTATGTACAGGGTGGTCCAAATTGGACACTTTTAAAGGTAAATGCCTTTGTCTAAAGGAGATAGACGAAAACTGATGTCGGTTTCTGAGGCTCAATTTTTATGATAAACTCAATGGTGGAAACCGCATATCGATATCTAGTACCGTTTCAGATATACAGGGTGTTTTTCAAAAATCTGCATTTTGGAAAAATGTTTGTAATTCTTTTCCTATTGAAAATTTTTGATTTCTGTAAAAACATTCGCCAAACACTTTTTCACGTGGATTTCAACAGTGTAAGTTACATTTTGTTACAACTAATATTTTAATAATTATTAACGCAAAAATATATTTTTTTAATGGGATACCCTGTATATTTTCCTTATCCGAATAGAGCTTTCAATTACCATTTTAAAAATATAGCACACTTTATATTTTGCTTAAATCTACTTCAAAATATAAAGGTTTTCAGTGTTTACGCGAGTTTTAAATGCACATTTTGTGAAGTAGGCTTTGGACGGAGCGGCCATATGGTTTAATTCAATTGTTTACTCGTAGTTGTCAAATTTTACTTCAGGATCAGTTATTGAATTGTCAGATAAATCGCATTTAGTTGTGGAGCAAAGAAATCAAGGTGGATTTGGATTTAATGTGTGGGCAGGAATTTTTAGAGGCAGGGTATAGGTCCATTTATTTACGAAGGAACACTCACCTCTCAGAGATATTTAGAAATTTTAAGGCAGCAAATAGAACCTCTTGTTGATGAACTGCCGTTAGAAGTATATTTTGTCAACACGACGGGACACCCCCTCATAACGCTCCAGTTATCAGTAATTTTTTATCGGCCAATTTCGACAATAACTGGATAGCCAACCAAGCTCCGAACCGTTGGCCCGCAAGGTCATCGGATTTAACACCCATGGACTTCTATCTCTGGGGAAGATTGAAAGATCTAATTTTTAAATTGCCGACAAACACCAGGCAAGAGTTAGAAGTCGCAGTGATACAAACTTTTGCAGCTCTCACTCCTCTTGAACTAATCAACTCGGTAAGAAGTGTCCAGAAAAGGTGCCGCTTATGTGTAAATGAAACTAGTCGATATTTCAAACGTCTCTTATAGAAAATTGTTTTGTTTTAGTTTGCTTTACTCGGAATAAATTGTTTTATTGTTGTTTTGTTTTGTTTTCTACATAGTTTAAAGTACTATAGCATTTAGTAAATTTCATTGTAGTTATGACTCTTAGAGTTACTTCTGGGAATTTTTTTTTTTACTATTTGACTGCTATCGGTAAACAATTGATATTGCCGCTCCGTCCAAAGCCTACTTTACAAAAACGTGCATTTAAAACTCGCGTAAAAACTGAACTTTATATTTTGAAGTAGATTTAAGTAAAATATAAAGAGTGCTATATTTTTAGAATGGTAATTTAAAGCTCTATTCGGATAACGAAAAATATACAGGGTATCCCATTTAAAAAATATATTTTTGCGTTAATGACTATTAAAATATTAGTTGTAAAAAAATGTAACTTACACTGTTGTAATTAACGTGAAAAAGTGCTTTGAGAATGTTTTACAGAAATCAAAATTTTTCCAAAATGCAGATTTTTAAAAAACACTCTGTATATCTCAGACACCGACATCAGTTTTCGTCTATCTTCTTTAGATAAAGGGGTTTACCTTTAAAACTGTCCAATTTGGACCACCCTGTACATAACCTACAAAATTGAAAAACAGGCAAAAAACTGTTTTTTTTTGTCTTGATCCGACTTATATAATCGGAAGTATTCACATTTTAAGCTTAAAAAGCGCGTTTTGAAAACTTAAACTGCTTATAAACAAAAGAGTACAAGTTTTTCTAGGTCCAAAACTCAGGACAAAACTCCTGGTCTGGATACCTCAGAGAGGATAAAATCATAATAATGCTGTATCTAGACTGTGCAATTTCAAATGCTTTTTTTACTACTCTAGCACACAAAATATAAACATCTTTCTGTTAGATTTTTCTATTTTTATTTACATCTAATGAAAATGAAAAAGTAATAATACGATGGTCGTTCGAAAAAGTCTCACACTGACACAGATTTGGCGCCAAGATAACCGAATTATTATTCAGCCACGTGTGTTTATTTATCTTTTTGTAGCGATCGTGTAAACAAACAAATTTAACATTTTCTGAAAAAAATGGATAAAAATGAAGTACGAGCTGTTATAAAATACTTCGTTTTACAAGGTTCAACGTTACGTCCATTTAAGAAGACTTAAATGTCACAATAAAAAATTATTCCCTTTCGTTTTCGACGATTCTAATGTGGAATGCCGTATTTAAATGTGATCGTACATTCATTTAAGATAATTAATAGTCAGGACGCCCGAAAAACCTCTACGACCGACGAGATTGTGACAAAAGTTCACAATAGCGTACTATATGGTCGCTGAGTGAGGGTACGCGAGCTCGCTCATATTGTAAACATCTCAATAGACCGTGTCCACCCCATTTTACACGATGTTTTGGGTATGAGAAAGTCTTCCGTTCGATGGGTGCCACGGTTGTTAACAATCGACCAAAAACGCTTTCAAGTGAATATTTCCCAAGAGCGTTTAGGCTTGTTTAAACATAATTCCAGTAAATTTCTTTCACGTTTCATAACAGTAGATGGATGCATCATGGATTCTTTAGTCCATGCCAAACACGAACGGGCAGTCGAAATAGTGTGTGGTAACAGATGAAAGTGCACTCAAGAAAGTAAAAGTGAGGTACTGTTTTTTGAGTCCCCAAAAACCGTAGCCATGACTTTGACGGACTAAAGGAATGTAGAACTACCACAGGGGAGAATTATGCTTTCCTACTAGTGAAAAGTGCTATGCAGGTGAAACGTCCACATCTCGGAAAAAAATAAGTGCTTCTTCATCATAATACGTCTCGAAGTGCTTCCACATCCACCGTATTCGCCAGATTTGGCTCCCAGGGATTACTTCTTGTTTCCAAACCTGAAAAAATGGCTGGCTGGACGAAGATTCACTTTGAATGATGAAATTAAAGCTGAGGCGAACGCTTATTTTGTAGAGTTGACTATGTAAAAAAAAAATCCTTTGGTCTTGCGTTTTTTTGTTGGGGCAAAAACTTTTGGAACGACCCTAGTATGTTGCTAGTTCTTAACAAGAAATATTGAGAAGTCGCGCAATATCTAATGTAGCTAGCGCCACGGTATATGTAAACTTAATTATTTTGAATTGTTGTGGCTGTTACTTGATGGAAATTCATAACAAATGTAATGAAAGACTGATTTTGTCAAATTTCCACTTTATTTAGTTTCACTGAAACTGTATGACGCGTTTCGCTATACTATAGCTTCGTCTGATACAAAATGATATTGAATATTAATGTTGTTACATTTATACTAATACCCTAAGGTAGATAGGTAATAAAATTAATACTATATGCTAATGAATATTGCTGGGAAATCCATTCTGAATAATTAATTGTATAAATTGAGTAAAGGTGAGTTACTATGGGCCAGACAGGTATCTTTTTGTTCGTTTAATATGATGTCTGGATTTTTAATTCTATTTATTTCTAAATTTTCTAATAGGTTTAATTTTGCGCCTTTGTTTTGTATGTGTAGAATTTCAAATTTATCGTCAAAATCATCATTAAAACGAACATTAACTTCACCCCAACTTACACAATAAAAAATTCGTTAGAATTAACGGGAAAAATTTCTAATGTCTTTCTACCAGATAATTCAAAACTAGTATCATTTGACGTCCAAAACCTTTTCCCTAGCATACCCCCAGATGAAACAGTAATAATCATAAAAACATTCCTAATCAAAAATAAAGTTAATATCGTTATACAACAAGACATTCTAAATTTATTAAACACGAGCCTCAATCAAAATTATTTTTACTTTAATAATATGTTTTATAATAGTTCGAAGGGTCTCATAATGGGTAGTCCACTTAGCCCGCTTTTAGCAGAAATATTCATGGATAACCTAGAAAAACAAATACATCGACAAGAATTTAGCAAATCATTCACATCTTTGCTTGTTTTAATGGTACAGAGCGTCAACTTGACAATGTTTTTAACTATGTAAACTCAATACATAAAAAATATTAAATTCACTATGGATCTAGAAGTCGACAATAAAATTAATTTTCTTGACTTAACGATAACCAGATATTACAACAAACACAAATTCTCTATTTTTCACAAACCCTCACTACAGATACTACAATAAACATAAAATCAGCTCACCCCCTACAACACAAATTGGCATCTTACCACAGTATGTTGCATAGACTTGTAAGTGTCCCCTTATCTGTAGATGATTTTAATAAAGAATTAAATCTAATAAAACCAATTGCTGTTTACAACGGATATTCTCCCGACTCCATAGACTCAATTCTAAACAAAAAATTAAAAAATAAAGCTATTTCTTTAGTATACCCCAAGAAAGAAAACACAGGGAAAAAATATAATGTTTTAACCTATTTTGGTAACACGTCAGAGAAAATTAAAAACCACTTAAGCAAATATAATATCAACATAGCTTTTAGAACAAACAACTCGTTAGGAAAATTCATTAAAAACGCAAAGGGAAAAAACAAAATAGATCAAAAAAATCTGGAGTGTATCAGTTGAATTGTGGTTCTTGTCGTAAAAGTTACATAGGTCAGACAGGTCGCTCATTCGAAACTCGGATTTTAGAACATAAAAGAAGCTATTTAAAAAACAAAACGGACTCAGCGTACAGTAATCATTTAACAGAATCAAATCATCTTTTTGACCATAAATTTAAAATTCTACACATACAAAACAAAGGCGTAAAATTAAACCTATTAGAAAATTTAGAAATAAATAGAATTAAAAATTCAGACTTCATATTAAACGAACAAAAAGATACCTGTCTGGCCCATGGTAACTCACCTTTACTCAATTTATACAATTAATATTCAGAATGGATTTCCCAGCAATATTCATTAGCATATAGTATTAATTTTATTACCTATCTACCTTAGGGTATTTGTATAAATGTAACAACACTAATATTCAATATCATTCCTACAGAGGCTGTCCCAAACACCCGTCGCAGCGACCCGCAACCAACCAAGCTAACTCCCAAGCCACCTTCTCCTGGGCAAACCGTCGTCAAACGGCGGCTCCCCCAGCCTCAATTCCAACAAACATGACCGACGCCCTTACATCTATCAATAGCATGAATTCTGCCATGCAAACATCCTTTAAAAACATCCAAAACTTTCAAAAGCTTTCCGCCACTTTCATGCCCCTGCTTAATTCCAACGCCCAAGTATGAGTAAGCGACCAAATAAGATCTCTCCTAAAATGCTAAACATCTTGTCATGGAATGCCAATGGCATTCGCGACAAAAAGCATGAACTTCTCCATTTCCTACAAGACCATAACGTCGACGTAGCTCTAATCCAAGAAACCTTTCTAAAGCCCGGCATCCGATTCAGTCTTCCTAACTACACTGTTTACCGCAACGACAGAATCAGGGCCCGCCTAGGGGGGACCATGATTCTTGTCAAGCACTCCTTAAATCACTACCAACCACCCCCCCTTCCTCTTGTCCAAACTGAAGCCACGCCTATTGCCATAACCATGGCAAACAACACCACCATCCACCTCTTCTCGGTCTACCAACAAAACGGTGACCAACATCCCATCGATCCTGCAGACTTCCATCTGCTGTTTGGCCCTGTCAATCAAAAGACCGTTCTGGGCGGAGACTTCAATGCCAAAAACGTTCTCTGGGGAAACCTAGCTACGAACGCTAATGGCATTGCTCTCGACGCCATCCAGAACCAAATCCCATTCAATCTCATAGCTCCAGACGAGCCCACCCACATTGGACACGGAAGACCGGACTTTCTAGATATTTTTCTTCTAAAAAATATCAACCTCCGGCATAACATTACTGTCATTCATGACCTTTCGTCTGACCATCTACCGGTCATTTTTACACTGGGAAATCCGGTCGACAAAATTAATGCCACAGTCACCACATCCAGCACAGACTGGGACCACTTCCAACGCCTCCTGGCGACCACGGGTCCCATCCCAAAAAATTTCCACAACCCAGGATCTGGATTCGGCAGTCAATAAACTGACTGCTGATATCCAGACAGCCCTTGCCCAGGCCACAACGTCACGAACCCAACCAGTCTCTTCTCAAGGTAGACTACCCCCAGCTATCAAAGAGCAGATCAGGGATAAAAAACCGGCTGCTCAGAAGAGCCCTCAGGACGGGAGACCCCCGCCTCAAAAGGCTCGCAAATCAAGCAACGCAGCAGGTGAAAGACTCACTTGCTGAATTCCACAGCAGCAGGTGGGAGTCCAAAGTAGAATCCCTCACTACCCAGGACTGTTCTCTTTGGAAAATGGCAACAGCCCTTTCCAATGACGAGCCAAGGTCCATGCCAGCCCTCACCCACGCCGGCACCACAGCCTCCACAACCCAGGAGAAGGCTGACCTTCTGGCAGATCTGCTAGAGGAACAGTTTTCTCCTAACACTCCTGCCCATCCCGATCCAGCCCGTGATCTTAGGGTCGCTACAACCATACAGACCCTAAATCTTGCCCGGCCCCCTCGCAATACGTACTTCACAACCCCCTCCGCTGTTAATGAGATCATTCGATTTACCTCAATCCGAAAAGCCCCAGGTCATGATAAAATTACAAATAAAGCCCTCAAAAAAACTCCCCAAGAAACAAATCTCAGAAGCCACCAATATCATTAACAGCATACTGAGACTCAGCTATTTTCCACTCTACTGGAAAAAAGCTGAGGTCATTATGATCAAAAAACCAGGCTCTCCATCCCACGAGGCAAGCAGCTATCGGCCAATCAGCCTACTTCCAGGCCTTGGCAAGATAGCTGAAAAAGTCATCCTCGAAATCGTCAGAGCAAAGTCCACAGCGCTCCGTGTTGTCCCTGACGAACAGTATGGCTTCCAGCCCCTTCATGGCACCATCCATCACACCACGAAACTCGCCCAAACCATTTCCAACAGCTTCAACAAACGTCACAAAGTTGGAGCTGTGTTTCTCGATGTAGCAAAGGCCTTCGACCGAGTCTGGCACGAAGGCCTCATTCTGAAACTGATCCGACACGGCTACCCCCTTTTCATTAACAAACTCATTCAATCCTTCGTCTCTGACAGAACATTCCAAGTCAGAGTCGATAAGGCCATCTCCGAAGTCAAGGCCATTAGAGCCGGAGTCCCTCAAGGCTCCGTCCTCTCCCCCCACCTCTTTAACATTTTCACAGCCGACATTCCAAAAACGGATCAGACTACCCTACTCCTGTATGCTGACGACACAGCCATCATAGCAGAATCCAGCAGCTACAGAATCATCACCAGTAGATTGCAGCGCCACCTGAACGTCCTCGCCCCCTGGTTCGACCGATGGAAGATCCAGCTAAACCCATGTAAGACACAGGCCATCGTCTTCGCCAAAGGCAACGGCACTCCTTATGGACAACTCCAGCTCCAGGGATCCCGCATCCAATGGGCAACCACCATCAAGTACCTGGGAATCCAGTATGACAAACACCCTCATCTGGAAAGACCAGGTCTGTGCTGCCTCAAGGAAAGCCAAGCAACTACTGGGCAAGCTGTACCCAATCATCAGCCGGTCCAGTAAGTTGCAACCAAAAATCAAGCTGCTAATTTATAAAACCATCGTGAGGGCAGGACTCACACACGCCTGCCCTACTTGGTCTAAACTCACCAAGACACGCAGAGCTCAACTTCAGGCAGTACAGAACAAGGCCCTGAGGATGATCACGGGAGCCCCATGGTTCGTCCGAAACCGGCAATTGCATAGAGACCTCGGTGTGCCAACAATTAAGGCACACATGAGGTCCACCAACATCAAGTTCTTCGCAAAGGCGCTACAACACCCAAACGCCACCATAAGGAGCGCATTCCACGTGCCCGCCAACGCCCGCCATCACTATCCAAGACCTTCTGACCCCATATCCGACGAAGACGATGGCCCTCCCCCACCCCCATGAAGATTGTAACCTAGATTAAGTTTAGAATTAAGTTCTAGATTAGTTTAGAATTAAGCTCTAGTTAAGTTAGATTAGTCAACCAATGTAATTAAAACCCAATGTCCTAGGTTAAGTTAATTAGGATTACTGTATAGAACCTAGGTTAAGTAGTATAGGAATATAATGTAAGTAAGAGGCATAGCCTAACTTAAATTCAATAAAGACAATGACACGATTCAATATCATTTTGTATCAGACGAAGCTATAGTATAGCGAAACGCGTCATACAGTTTCAGTGAAACTAAATAAAGTGGAAATTTGACAAAATCAGTCTTTCATTACATTACTTAATTATTTCATAGAACAGTCGGACGGATAAGTAATCAAACCTAGTCAGTAACAGCTAATCTGTAAAATATTCTAATTTTTGGTGCAGTAGTATGTGTTTACTTCTCTATTTAGCATGGCAGTGTATTGGAGAGAAAATCAAAGATATTTAAAAGCTACATCTACTGCCACAAACTTTTCTGATTCCTTATAAAATAACCTTAATCGTAATTACTTTTTACTTACAGTCTTTAAATCGTCATGATTTGTGCTTAAATTGAACCAAGTGGATCTAATTTGTACTTGTCCATGTTTAACAGTTTCTAGATTAAACCACTAAAATAAACATTTGATTAGAGGAGATTTTTTTTTTCTAATTACAATATTACCATATCAGCAGTTTGCTTTTTTATCAGTTTTGATACTAAGACTTTCGTTCTAAAAAAAAAACAGAATTAAACTATGATATTTCAAGTATTATCTAATTTAATAACATTTCAGGTATAAAGGGTTGTCGAAAAAGTATTGAGTGTTTTAAAGTCAGAATTGAGACATATGTTTTTAGTGTTCCGTGCGCAACATTCATAAGATCACTTCGGTGTCTGTCTGTCCATCTGTCACACCCGATTTTCTCCGAAACTATTTGACATAGAAAGTTGAAATTCGGTACTAATATAGGAATTGATGGCCTTCTCAGAGCAGTGTAGTTTTGAAAGTTAAATTTTGACTTTAGGGGGTAAAATCAGAAGTGAAAAAAAATATTTTACTAGAATATCGAGTGGGGTGTCAGATGAAAGCTTGTAAAAACATGAGTTCAATAAAATATATAATGTAATAGTTGCGCACATTTTCTCTGTATTATTTAAAAAAAAAAACCGGTCAAGTGCAAGTTGAACTTGCACAATTAGTGTTCCGTACGTTAATTGTTTTTAAAATAAAAAATTTTGTTACGGTAGTATGTAATGATCAGTGACTTCATAAAACACACCCCAAATGATTTTTCAACAAAGTTTGTTTCCAATCTTTACTGAAAACTGGTGACCTTGAAATTTTTTTTTTTTTTTTTTATATACCAGATAAATTATTAAAGGTAATGCACTCGTGATAATTTTCGTTCAATCTATACCCCGTGGAGAATATTGCAGAATTTTTTCAAAATTTTTTTATCAGTACTTTTTGAGATAAGGTAGGGGGACAGCGATTTTTCCCGATTTTTTAAAAATAATACGAAGAAAAGTGTGCGCAAGTATTACATTATATATATATATATATATATATATATATATATATATATATATATATATATATATATATATATATACATACATATATTTTACTTGTGTTTTCATAAGCTTTCATTTGACACTACACTCGATGACCTAGTAAAATTTTTTTTTTCACTTCCGATTTCACTCCTCAAAGCTAACCCCTTAAGTCAAAATTTAACTTTCAAAACTACACGGATCTGATGAGGCCATCAATTCCTATATTAATACCAAATTTCAACTTTCCACGTCAAATAGTTTCGGAGAAAATCGGGTGTGACAGACAGACACCGAAGTGATCTTATAAGTGTTCCGTACGGAATACTAAAAAGATATTTCAAATGCGTCCTTACTAACTAAATTTTTCCTTAAATGCAAGAAATTGGTCAGGTACACTCTCCGATGATTTACTTAATTATTTATTTAATCGAACTCAAATTCGGTCAATAAATCAAAATTTGCTTTTGCCAGTGACACTAAAATTTACCGTCCGCTGAAGAATTTCCAATTCTTTATTTTTGTAGTTTCCTTCTCAATCCTAAAGCGGCGAAAAAACTACAAACGCTGGTGGAATGACTTAGTATACGCTGAGATAGTGGGTTCGAATCCCACCGGCATCAAGAAACTTTTTAATTCTCTTGTGGTTGTGTCTTTACATTCTAGTATTTTTTTCTGATTGTTAATAGTTTCAGTACCCTAAACTGATCGCATTTCCTTCCATCAAAAAATATTTCTCGACTAAGATCTGTTCCTTCTTATATACTTTTGTGTTTCGTTCCTCTTTCAAATATGGAAATTTGCTTTTACTGATTGTACTGAAATTTATCATTCAGTTGAGCATTTTCAATATTTCATTTTGGTAGTATTCTTATCTTTGTGCAATCCTTTTCTTTCTCTTAAACATTGTTTATAATGTTATATACCTAAACCTAGTAGTTTTTCTAATATTTCAATTTTTTTAAAAAAAATACTAGTTTTCAGTTTTGTAAAAAATTGCCAGTAGCGCCAATGTTTCTGAAGGTGGAATACTCATAATTGGTATGAGCATTCTATAGAGATGAAAAAAAGATATATGTAAAGAAATTTAAGTTAGATGTTACAAGGTGTTCAAAATAAATTTATGCATTTCGACTGTTTTAAATTGAAAAATCTAAAATTTTTTAAATGGCACACCCTGTATATTATTTTTTTTTCTGATAGATTTTACAAAACTCTCCAACTTTGTTAAGTATATCATATACCGATTTCTAATAGTTTTCGATTTATTTTGAATTTTTCAATTTTTACCCTTGACAAAACAAAAATGTAGGCATTGTCAAATTTTGACATGTCTATTAAGCAAGTAAAAATAGTTTAATTTGTTGTAGTAAGTGACGTATAAAGATAATAGATATGGATTTTCCTAAAAATGAATTAATTGATATGGTTTATATACTGGGCGAGGCGGGAAAAAATTGTCTTTTGGCAGTAAGGTTTTACGGAGCGAGAAACCCTAATAGACGTATACCATCTATTCCTTTCATATGGAACTACACCAAGAACTTCAAGACCGTGATTTTGAACCACGAGTAAATTTTTGTACCACGATGAATGGAGCAATAGAGGCCGATCCAATTTTTTTTATCCAAAATAATGTTTTCTGATGAAGTTGCTTTTCGCAGTAATGGAGCAGTTAACAGCCATAACATGCATTATTATTCAGTAGTTAATCCATTTTGGGTCCGGGAAGTTCAAAACCAAAACCAATGGTCGCTTAATGTACGGTGTGGAATATCAAATTTTTGAATTATTGTTCCATATTTTTCCGCGAATCGCTTAACGGGCCTAGATATCTAAATTTTTTGAAAAACGAATTCCTCCAACTTCTTGACGTATGTATGACTTATGTATTCCGACTATTTTAAATTGAAAAAATCTAAAATTTTTTAAATAGCACACCCTTTATATTATTATTTTTTCTGATAGATTTTACAAAACTCTCCAACTTTTATTAAGTATGTCATATACCTATTTCTAATAGTTTTCGATTTATTTTGAATTTTTCAATTTTTACCTTTGTTTTTAGTACTCGTACGCTATAAGATCATAGTTGCCAAGACAAAACAGCCATAACATGCATTATTATTCAGTAGTTAATCCATTTTGGGTACGGAACACTAAAAATCGCGAAAAATTCCCCCTTATCTCGAAAAATACTGATCAAAAAATTTTGAGAAAATTCTAGAATATTCTTCACAGGGTGTAGATTGCATGAAAATTATTACGAGGGGGATCTTTATTTGTTGGTCATTTTGCATTCGCAACTTCTCGACATTTATCAAAGTGAAAAAAATAAAATAATACAACTTAAAACAGCCGTGACATGTTTCGGTACACAGTACCTTTCTCAAACGGTAGTTGAATTTCTACTATTTTGTTTAATAGGTACAATTATTTAAACCCTACCTTAATTGGACGGAATTTCCTAAAAGTGTTATAAATAGATTGATCATTAACAAAATAATGTAAAATGTTGAAGGAATTTAATTTGGTACAATAGGAATAATTACTTCAACTTAAGATTTAATGAAGAAATGTTTATAAATCTAGTTGAGTATTTAACAATAATTCGGAATCCTTTAATTTGTTAATTTCCAACGACTCAAGTAAATTTAACTTTTTATTTTTGTTTTTAATATGTATTATAACGAAGTTTTCATCAAAAATATGATTGTCAGAAAATAAATGAGAGGCATATTATAATACTTCAGTCTTATTCTCAAATACTTTTTTATGTTCTTTTATTCTTTATTTGAATGTTCTACCCGTTTGACTTATGTAAACTTTGGGACTGGAGTCACATTTTAATTTATAAACCCCAGACCTATTATGTTTTTTTAGTTTTGTTGTTTTTTATTATTTTACCCGAAGAATTCTTTGTTTTGAAGGCTACCTTTAATTCAATATTTTCTAAATATTTCGAGACTTCGTAGCTGGGCATGCCACAGTAAGTTAGTGTGTTAAATTTAATGTTTTGGTTAACTGGTAAAGGGTAAAACAAATTAACAGCTTCTTTCTGTTGTTTTTCATGTAATACTCGGTCTATTATCCTGTTGTCATATCTGTTATTTTTTGCTATTTGTTTAAAGACATTCATAATTCTTTTTGAAAATTCAAGCCGTTCATAGGAATATTGAGTAGTCTATGAATACACATAAAGGGCTAGGGGATAAGATGCCTTAACTATTACTCTAGATCAAAACCATTTGGAATTTAATGAATAATGTTTCGCTACCAACAACGGACTAATACCAGGTGTACAAGTATGAAATGCGGATTTTTTTCTAAAAAAACATGTTAAATTCGGAAGAATGATAAAAAGTGCTTTATTTAAAGTATGCTCCATCGCTTGTTATACATTTTTCCCATCTTTTGGGCAATTTGTGAATACCACGCCATTAAAAATCTTCCCCTTTTGCTGCGAACCATTCATCGAGCCATTTTTTCACAACTTCGTACGAACCAAAGCGCTGCTCAGCAGTGGTAATCGAAAGGAGCCAAGTCTGGTGAGTAAGCCGCATGGGGTAGAACTTCCTAGCTGAGTGCTTCCAACGTGTCGCGAACTGATTTTGCCCTGGAGATATCAACCATATTTTGCATAAATATTTGGGCATGAGAAAGCTCTGTTCGAAATGGGTACCGCCTTTGCTCACAGTGGATCAAAAACAACAACTTGTTGATAATTCTGAGCGCCGTTTCGACCTGTTTCAGTGCAATAAAAAGGATTTTTTCATGCAATATGTGACAATGGATGAAACTTGGATCCACCACTACACACCGGAATCAAATGCAGCAGCTGAAGGGACAGCAGCCGGTGAAAACCGCCCGACGCGACCAAAGACACAACAGTCGGCTGGGAAGATTTGGACCTCTGTATTTTGGGATGTGCATTGAATAATTTTCATCGACTATGCTGAGAAGGGAAAAACCATCAATAGCGAATATTATATAAAGTTATTGGTAGGTTTGAAGGTAGAAATCGCAAAGAAACAGCCCCAAATTAACAAGAAAAAGTGCTCTTTCATCAAGACAATGCATCGTGTCACAAGTCAATGGTTACGATGGCAAAATTGCATGAGTTGAAGTTTGAATTGCCTTCTCATCCACTGTATTCTCCACATTGGGCCCCAGCGACTATTATCTATTGGCAGACCATGCTCGTGGGAAAGAGAAAGAGATTTAACTCCAATAAAGACGTTATCGCCGAAACTGAGGTCTATTTTGAAGGCAAGAAAGGTATAGAAATGTTAGAAAAGCATTGGACTGATTGTATCGCTCTTGAAGGTGACTATATTGATGAATAAAGTTGAATTTTGCAAAAATAACCGGTCAAGTGCAAGTTGAACTTGCACAGTTAGTGTTCCGTACGTTGATTGCTTTTAAAATAAAAAATGTTGTTACGGTGGTATAAAATAATCACCGACTTCACAAAACACACCCCAAATGAGTTTTCAACAACGTTTGTTCCCAATCTTTACTGAAAACTGATAACCTTGAAATTTTTGTTTTTTTATATACCAGATAAATTATTAAAGGTAATGCATTCGTGATAATTTTCGATCAATCTACACCCCGTGGAGAATATTCCAGAATTTTTTCAAAATTTTCTGATCAGTACTTTTCGAGATAAGGTGGGGGGGACAGCGATTTTTCGCGATTTTTTAAAAATAATACAAAGAAAAGTATGCGCAAGTATTATATTACATACATATTTTTTACTCGTGTTTTCACAAGCTTTCATTTGACACCACACTCGATGACCTACTAAAAAGTTTTTTTTTCACTTTCGATTTAACCTCTCAAAATTAACCCCTTAAGTCAAAATTTGACTTTCACAACTACATGGCTCTGACGAGGTCATCAATTCCTATATTATTACCAAATTTCAACTTTTTATGAGAAATAGTTTCGGAGAAAATCGGGTGTGACAGACAGACAGACGCACAGACAGACAGACACCGAAGTGATCTTATAAGTGTACCGTACGGAACGCTAAAAATGTGTTTTAAGTAGCTAGACCAAAAACTTTTCAGCCTACATGTTACATATTAATAACAAAAATAAAAAGTTGAATTTGCTTGAGCCGTTGGAAATTATCAAATTAAAGGATTCGGAGGTATCGCAAAATATTCAATTAGATTTATACAACACTCCTTTGTTAAATCTTAAGTTAAGGTAATTATCTTCCTATTGTACCCTATTAAATCCCTTCAAAATTTTACATTATTTTGTTAATGGTCAATTATTATTTCGAACACTTAAGAAATTCCGTATAACTAAGGTAGAATTTAAATAATTGTACCTATTAGACAAGATAGTAAAAGTTTAACTACCGTTTGAGAAAAGTACCGTGTACCGAAACATGTCACGGCTGATTTATGTTGTATTATTTTATTTATTTCACTTTGACAAATAAAATATAGTAAAAATTTGAACAATAGTTCGTCTTTTAATTTCCATGGGCCTTCTAGTTTGACTATGAACTAAATGCACAAATAACCAACAGTCTACTCATGACTAGTAGTAAAGATACACAAAATCTCATGAAATGACTATTAAGAAATGATCTTACAAATTTCAGATTAGAACGTACCCTAATGAATGACAGCCACTTGTACCAGTTAGAGCTTGAATTGGATAAGATCAAATGGGATGTAATCGGAATATCCGAGGTGAGACGTAGAGGAGAGGAATGCATCACACTGGGATCTGGACATGTGCTCTATCATATTGGTCCAGAACATGAAAGTCAACGGGGTGTAGGATTTATAGTCAATAAAAGATTGACATCAAAAATCATTAAATTTGAAAACGAATCGGACACAGTCGCCTCCATGATGATTCAGCTAACAGATGACTGCAAACTGGCAATAATTCAGTGCTATGCCCCCACCACTACCTACAGCGATGAAGAAATGGAAGTATTTTATGGTGATGTGTCAAACGCTATACATAAGAATAAAAGTAACCACCTGCTGGTAATGGGAGATTTCAACTCGAAACTCGGGAAAAGACAAGAGGAAACGGAAGAGTTTGTGGGGAAAATACAGTTTTGACGAAAGAAACGAAAGAGGAACAATGCTATTGGAGTTCGTCACATACCACCGTCTTTATGCAATGAACTCATTCTTTAAAAAAAGAAGCAGAGAAAATGGACATGGCTTAGCCCAGATAATAGAACACAGAATGAAATAGACTACATTCTTTCTAACAGTAGACTAATGATAGAGGACGTCACAGCCTTGAACTCTTTTAATATAGGTAGTGACCACAGACTACTTAGAGCAATAATTCGTGTTGCCAGCGAGAACAAGCATCGCCATAACAAACAGAAATATACGAAAATAGATACGAACAAACTGAAATCGAATGTCTCAGAATTGAACCAAGAAATTAGACGGGGTCTAGATAATCTGGCTGATGGTTGGCCAGAGGACGATTTGAATAGAAGGAATGAATCGTTAACGGCAGTTCTTAGAGAAGCAGCTGAAAAAGTAGCAAAGGCAGACACACAAAGCCTTGATAAGCTAAGCGATGAGACAAAGGCAAGGATTGAGTTTAAACGAAAACTATTTAGAGAGGGCAGATACCATGAATTTAAAGAGGTAGCGAAAGAGACAAGACGAATGGTGAGAAGAGACGTGCGAAGATACTATGAGATTAAAGCAGAGAAACTAATTGAAAACAACAAAGGGTTGAAAAGCCTCAGAAACAATAATAAACGCCACATCCTTAGCCTAAAGAACGAAAAATGAAGTAGATACAGGATAATAGAGAAGATCGCACAGAACAATCTAAGATACGAGTAATGAATGTTGGATCTGAGGAAATACCCATCATAACCATTGATGAAATACTGTATGCGTTGAAAAACATGAAAAACAATAATGCAGCAGGAGAAGACGGAGTGGATATTGAAGTTTTGAAACTTGCAGGCAACGATACACTTATAAGGCTTTGCGAACTTTTTAACCAATGCTTAGAAGAGGGGAAGATACCAAAACGGTTGGAACAACTCAATTATTGTGCTTTTATATAAAAAGGGAGATAGTGCTGATTTGGAGAACTATCGACTAATCAGCCTTCTTTCCCAGATCTACAAGTTATTTATAAAAATATTCACGAATAGAATAACAAGAAAATTGGACGACTATCAACCAATAGAACAAGCTGCTTTTAGAAGAGATTATAGTACATGTGAGCATCTCCTAACAATGAAAATCTTGATAGAGAAGGCTGTAGAGTATAACTTTGAGATTTGCTTAGCTTTTGTCGACTTTCGAAAGGCATTCGACACAGTGGAATATTGGGCTTTTTTCAGAGCACTGGAAAATGCGAGAGTGGACTCCAGATACGTGGAACTGTTAAAGTATATATATAGTAACGCCACTTCAATTGTTTATATCAATGAAAAAACCAGACCGATTAGAATAAAACGAGGCATAAGACAGGGAGATGTATTGTCACCAAAGATGTTTACGTTGGCTCTTGAAGATGCATTCAAAAGGTTAGATTGGCATGATAGAGGTATTCTAATAGAAGGAAAACGGCTGAATCACCTGAGATATGCCGATGATATCGTTATCATAGCTGAAAATACTGAAGACCTCCAACAGATGCTGATAGAACTAGACATCGAATGTTCGAAAATAGGCCTCAACATGAACATGTCCAAGACCAAAGTCATGTGCAGCATGGATCCATTGATCGAAATAAACAACGAAATACATGAAAATGTGGAAAGTTATGTGTATCTGGGGCACACGATTGCATTAGGCAAAGAGAACCAAACAGTTGAAATCGACAGACGAAGGAGACTCGCCTGGGGTGCATTTGGTAGACTCGGAGACACAATCAAGAATAAAAATATACCAATGAGTATACGGTCAAAAATCTTCGATCAATGTGCTCTGCCGATTTTGACATATGGGGCTCAGACATTGACTCTAACGAAGAAATCTATGCACAATCTTAGAGTTACACAAAGAGCAATGGAGAGACAGATGCTGGGAATATCTGTAAGGGACCGAAAGAGAAATGACTAGATCCGAGGGGTGACAAAATGTAGAGATGTAGCAGAGGCCGTGGCGGAACTGAAATGGAATTACGCGGGACATATAGCTCGTGATCAAGAGAGAAGATGGCCACACACTATTTTAAAATGGAGGCCATATCTGGGAAGAAGATCCAGGGGACGACCACTCACCCGATGGACAGACGATATCAAGAGATCAGCGGGATTAATGTGGCATAGAATTGCCCAATGTCGAGAGAGATGGCGATCAATGAGGGAAGCCTATGTTCAGGAATGATATATATATATATATATATATATATATATATATATATATATATATATATATATATATAATGTAATACTTGGGCACACTTTTCTTTATATTAGTTTTAAAAAAAATCGCGAAAAATCGCTGTCTTCGCGCTCTAATCTCGAAAAGTACTGATCAAAAAATTTTGAAAAAATTCTGGAATATTCTCCACGGGGTGTAGATTGAACGAAAATGATCGCGAGTGCATTATCTTTAATAACTTATCTGGTATATAGAAAAAAAAATTCAAGGTCATCAGTTTTCAGTAAAGAATGGAAAAACTTTGTTGAAAACTCATTTGGGGTGTGTTTTATGAAGTCACTGATCATTTTATACCTCCGTAACAAAAATTTCAGAAGCAATCAACCTACGGAACACCAAATGCGCAAGTTGAAATTGCACTTGACTGGTTATTATTTATTTGTAGTTAAGTTAAAAAAAAAATTAATTTTTATATCCAATGTCTGGCAAAACGAATTTCCTATTTACATCTCATGTTATTCATATACGGAGAAAACATTTAATATTACCATATTGAAAACTTCGTAGATACTTATATGGCATAATGTCCCGTTCATATTGACGTTAAAATGAAAAAGAATTTTCCTTATCAACCAGAGATTTTTAATAGAATTCATTGTTGTGCCATTTTCAGACATATCTCGTCTGATGAAGGTTTTTTTAACCGAATATTTCCTCTTTTTATGGATACAAAAACCAACAAACAATAAAGGGAATCCAGAGCGTGATGTAGAAAAAAGGATATATAATACAATTTATAAAATACAATATAACGGAATGAAATGGTTTCAAATAAAAAATACAGTTTAATTATACTTGTTAAGGTATTTTTTACGAATAACTGTTTAAAAGTAGTTTTGCTTGAAATTTTGAGAGATAATAGATTTTAGCATCATGCATTCACTGCTTCAATATAAAGATGGAAGTTTCAGATACTTTGCACGTAAAAGATGAGAATTCATACTTTTGCTTCGATCAAAAGCATGCGTTTCTTACAGTTTTTGTTGTCGTATGTGCATTAAAAAGTAAACAGTCACAAAAAAATATACATACATAAAAACATTACTTTGCTTTCGTTTGTTAAAATATGAAGGCAGTTTACCCCTAGTTGTTGCAAAAATATTAGATACATATTACTTTTTAATATATTTTATGAAGTGAACTTTCGTTGTGGCAACCTAGCTTGAAGAAGACTGCGCGCGGGCGTTCTTTCAAATTTTGAATCACATATATGTATTGCATTGATCGGACTTTCTTTTAAAAGAAACTAGAATAAACGTGTACCTTGCACGCGCATTTATTCAGTTATCAATACTTAATAATTGATACATTTTTAAAAAATAAATTACAGTATCGTTTTAATTAATATACATCGATACTAAATAAAAATAAATAACACGTGATTGCGTGCGGCGGAAGCAAGCGGGAAGCTACATTGCCACATTCATTATACCTGAAAACCAAATTATTTCGCGTCTTTCTCTAACATAATGCTCTCTGTCTTTTCGTAAGAAATACCTTAAGGAAACAAACAGCGGAAGTCAAAGCCACATAAAGGCTTATTTATTGAAAATAAAAATGGTGACTAGTTTTAGTTAAAAAACTATCGTCAGATTCAATTGATGGATCAGAAAATTATCAGTTAGTATGTGAAAAGTGATAGAGTACAGGGTGAGTCAACGATAGAGTAAAGTTCATTATCTCATTTGTTTCGGGAATGACGAAAAAATGTTAAATATGATAGTTTTAAGGAATGTTAAAGTGCACAGTTTAAAATTATTTTTGAGTATACAGGGTACTTCAAAAAAATGTGGCCGATATAACTTATGTTTTTTAAATGGAACATCTATTTATTTTTAAATTAGGCGTAAAATTTTATAACTTTTTTATTAATAATAATGTTATATACCTAAACCTAGTAGTTTTTTCTAATATTTCAATTTTTAAAAAAAATACTAGTTTTCGGTTTTGTAAAAAATTCTCAGTAGCGCCATTGTTTCTGAAGGTGGAATACTCATATTTGGTACGAGCGTTCTATAGAGTTGAAAAAACAGATATATGTAAAGAAATTCGAGTTAGATGCTACAGGGTGTTTCAAAATAAATTTATACATTTCGACTATTTTGAATTGAAAAAACTCAAATTTTTTAAATGGCACACCCTGTATATTATTATTTTTTTGATAGATTTTACAAAACCCTTCAACTTTTCTTAAGTAAGTCATATACCTATTTCTAATAGTTTTTCGATTTATTCTGAATTTTTCAATTTTTACCCTTGTTTTTGATACACTTACGCTAGAACATCATAGTTGCCAAGACAAAACAAAAATATAGGCATTATCAAATTTTGACATGTCTATTAAGCAAGTAAAAATAGTTTAATTTGTTGTTGTAAGTGACGTATAAAGGTAATAGTTATGGATTTTTCTAAAAATGAATTAATTGATATTGTTATATACTGGGCGAGGCGGGAAAAAATTGTTTTTTGGCAGTAAGGTTTTACGGAGCGAAGTAGTCTAATAGACGTATACCATCTAGAAAATCTCTTCAGTGCTTAATGGAACGCTTTGATGGTAGTGGTAGCGTTGAGTATACGAAACGGAAAATAGTAGACCAGAATGCTACCAATGAGGAAAAAGAAATGGAGATTTTACTTTATGTTGAAGATAATCTACAGGTGTGAGCAGCCGTCAACTACTTCGATCAATGTATATTACCTGTCCTTACATATGGTTCCCAAACATGGACGTTTATAAAAGAAAACATCGATAGAATAGCGAAGACACAAAGAGCAATGGAGAGACAAATGCTAGCCATCAAACTCATGGATAAAAAGAAAAATACATGGATAAGAAGCAGAACAAAAGTAAGCGGTGTGTCAACACAGATAGCCAAGCTTAAATGGGAAATTTGCCGGTCACACTTTACGACAAAAAGACGATAGATGGAATAAAAAGATCCTGCAGTGGAGATCTTGGGTGCAGCGAAAACGGGGTAGGCCACAAATGGTGGACGGACGACTTGAAGAAACACGCTGGACAGGGATGGATGTAAATCGCTCATAACAGAGAACAATAGAAAAGAGAAGGGCAGGCCTATGTTCGAAAATAGATGTTTCAGGCTGATTAGATAGATAGACAGATCGGTGTTTTATTACAGAAATTCAAGTTTTTCAGGATTTTTTCAGAAACTACATAACCAATTTCAATAAAATTTATATGAAACCATCTCGAATAAAAGAATAATCATCCAAATAGGTACATATTTTCCAGAGTTATGACGGAACATACGAGGCTGGTTTGAAAAGTCCGTGCAAAAATAAAAACTACTTATGTGTTTGGAGTAAACCTTTTTTATTTTTCGACATAGTCTCCTTTTAGGCTTATACACTTCGTCCAACGATGTTCTAGTTTGTTGATCCCTTCCGAATAATAGGATTTGTCCAAGTCTGCAAAATATCCATTAGTGTCTGCAATCACCTCCTCGTTTGAATAAAATCTTTGTCCCGCCAGCCATTTCTTCAAATTGGGGAACAAATAGTAGTCCGAGGGAGCTAAGTCTGGAGAATAGGGGGGATGTGAAACGAGTTGGAATCCTATTTCCATTAATTTTGCGACCAAACTGCTGAGGTGTGTGCTGGTGCGTTGTCATGATGGAAAAGGACTTTCTTGTGGGCCAATCGGGGGCGTTTTTTCTTGCAGCTCGGTTTTCAAACGGTCCAATAACGATGAATAATATTCACCTGTAATAGTTTTACCCTTTTCCAGATAGTCGATAAGGATTATCCCTTGCGAATCCCAAAAGACAGTCGCCATAACCTTTCCGGCCGAAGGAACGGTCTTCGCCTTTTTTGGTGCAGATTCCCCTTGGTAACCCATTGTTTAGATTGTTGTTTGGTCTCAGGAGTATAGTACTGTATCCATGTTTCATCCACAGTGACGAAACGACGCTTAAAGTCCTCCGGATTCTTCTGGAACAGCTGCAAACCATCCTTGCAACACTTCACACGATTCCGTTTTTGGTCAAGCGTGAGCAATCTTGCGGATAGCTTTCTCATGTCCAAATGTTTATGCAAAATATTATGTACCCGTTCAGTCGAGATGCCCACAGCACTAGCAATCTCACGCACCTTAACTCTTCGGTCATCCATCACCATATCATGGATTTGATCAATGATTTCTGGAGTCGTAACCTCCACAGGCCGTCCAGAACGTTCAGCGTCATTTGTGCCCATATGGCCCGTCCGAAAATTTTGAAACCACTTATAAACTGTTCTAATCGAAGGTGCAGAGTCACCATAATGTTTATCAAGCTTCTCTTTAGTCTCCTGAGGCGTTTTGCCTTTCATAAAGTAATGTTTAATCACCACACGAAATTCTTTTTCGTCCATTTCTTGAAAATCATTCGACTTCCTTGATTCACACGAATGCCAAACACAAAGAAATAGACCAATATGGCTGAAACTTGGTGTGCGTTCATTCAAGAGATGCTAGTAACTAAACATGACCTCGATACGGTGGTGCCATCTTTCGGACTTTGCACGGACGTTTCAAACCAGCTTCGTAGATTAAAAAAAATACATACGTGTCGAACTGAGAACATCCTCCTTTTTGAAGTCGATTAAAAATGCTCCAGATTTATAAGAAGGCATTAGGTCCGACTGCCAAACGGTGGTTTGTCGATAAAAATAAGGAGTCGATTCTTCAACTTACGACCCCAAACATCTGAGTAAAACGTGTAGTCAGTGGAAAGGGAAATCCGGTATCGTCATATTAATCGTCATACTAAATTGGCCATCCAAGTTGCCCGATGCAAACCCAATCGTGAACGTGTGATCATACATAGCTTAAGCTTCGTAGTACAAATGTATCCCATCAAAAACATAAAATGTAAAAAAATGCCAAGTCTCGCAACGCAGTCCTTCCACCACAAAAAGTTGTGAGATCTCATATAAATCCAAGTCAGTTATTTTAGTTAGTATCTATGGAAGCACCTATTCAACAACTTTGTCATAAATTGTTATATATTTAGTTACCTACCAACATTTATAGTGACCGTATTAATATTAGACATCTTTATTTCTATAATAAATATAATGACAATCTTACGGCAACATAATCACATAAGAATACTCTACTATTTAAAATACTTTATTCTTAAGTGCACTGTTTAGACTTACTTAGCAATCGAAATAGTAGATTATTCTTATGCGATTATGTTGCCGTGCGATTGCCAAGTCATTATATTTATTACTAGCCGGGCTCGCAGCTCCGCTTGCGTGGACTTGATTCACTACTATCGTCACTGCTTAGTCCTTATGTTACCCAACGCAATAAAATATCTCCCATTATTTCCCCTTATCTCCCAATATTTCTCCTTATCTCCCATTATCCCTACATAATTTCCATTATCTAGGCTTATCTCCGCTCATCTCCCATTATTTCTCCTTATCTCCCATCATTTCTCCTTAGTATCTCATCTCCCAGTATTTAACCTTATCTCAGATTATCTAGGCTTATATCGACTTATCTAGGCTTGTCTCGACTTATCTCGCAATATTTCTCCTTATCTCCCTTTATTTCGCCATAACTCCCATTATCTAGACTTATCTCTGCTCACCTCCCATTATTTCTCCTTATCTCCCATTATTTATATTTATCTCCAATTATCTCACCTTATCTCCCATTATCGAGGCTTATCTCGACTTATCTCCCATTATTTTTTCCTTATCTCCCATTATCTCATCTTATCTCCAATTATCTCATCTTATCTCCCATTATCTAGGCTTATATTGAATTATATACAGAGGTGTCAAACTCAATTTTGCAGAGGGCCATATATTAAATTTAGAATGTGTAGGCGGGCCAGATTCAAATAAAAAAAATGTACTGAATTATTATAACATTTTATTTATTTAATTATGTAGTATATAATATACGCCCGCGGGCCGTATCTTTGAATCCCTGAATATAGAACATATGTATAAATTTATAAAAACACGTAAATCGGATAAGTGGTTCTCAAGTGATAAGCTCACTAACGGACAGACATGCAGACAGACAGACAGAGAGATGTTGCATTTTATATATATTCTAGATAGGAGATTATAGATAACCTGGCCAGAGAACAAATGTACGATTTAAAAAAAAACATGTAATTCGGATAAGTGGTTCTCGAGTGATAAGCGCACAGACAGACAGACAGAGATACGTTGCATTTTATATACATTATAATCTTTGCTACATGATATTGTTCCATATTTAATGCTTTAGGCAGTGTATTGCAAAAGAACGCGCTAGCAGCAAACTTTTCTCCGACTTGATTCACTATTATCTTCACTGCTTATTCCTTATGTCACCTAACGTAATAAAATATATCCTATAACCTGGCCAGAGAACATATGCATATTTAAAAAAAAAAAGTACGTAAATCGGATAAGTGGTTCTCCAGTGATAAGCGCACTAACGGACAGACAGACAGATAGACAGACAGAGAGAAAGACGTTGCATTTTATATATATTATATTCTCCGCTACATAATATTGTTCCATATTTAATGCTTTAGGCAGTGTATTGCAAGAGAACGCGCTAGCAGCAAACTTTTCTCCGACTTGATTCACTATTATCGTCACTGCTTATTCCTTATGTCACCTAACGTAATAAAATATATCCTATAACCTGGCCAGAGAACATATGTATATTTTAAAACAAAAAGTACGTAAATCGGATAAGTGGTTCCCCAATGATAAGCGCACTAACGGACAGACAGACAGAAATACGTTGCATTTTATATATATTATAGATGTAATAAAATATATATCTATAACCTGGTCAGAGAACATATGTATAAATTTAAAAAATCACGTAATTCGGATAAGTGGTTCTCGAGGGATAAGCGCACTAACGGACAGGCAGACAGACATAGATACGTTGCATTTTATACATGTTATAGATATAGATTATTATTATTATTATATAACCTGGTCAAAGAATATATGTATGAATTTAAAAAAAAAAACACGTAAATCGGATAAGTGATTCTCGCGTGATAAACGCACTAATGGACAGACAGACAGACAGAGAGACATTCCATTTTATATATATTATAGATTATAGATATTCTCTGCTACATAATATTGTTCCATATTTAATGGTTTAAGCTGTGCTTGCAATGGAACGCATTAGCGGCAAACTTTTTTCCGACTTCATTCACTATTTTACGTCACTGCTCATTCCTTATGCTACCTATCCTAATAAAATATAGCCTATAACCTGGCCAGAGAACATATGTATGTTTTAAAGAAAAAAGTACGTAAATCGGATAAGTGGTTCTCCAATGATAAGCACACTAACGGACAGACAGACAGACAGAGAGATGTTGCATTTTATATATATTATAGATAGAAATAAAGATGTCTAATATTAATACGGTCACTATAAATGTTGGTAGGTAACTAAATATATAACAATTTATGACAAAGTTGTTGAATAGGTGCTTCCATAGATACTAACTAAAATAACTGATTTGGTTTTACATGAGATCTCACAACTTTTTGTGGTGGAAGGACTGCTTTGCGAAACTTGGCATTTTTTCACATTTTAAGTTTTTGATGGGATCTCATTTCTTTTTGTAGGTAGTCCTCTTTTTTTTTCTTCTCGGGTAATATTTCTTGTACGTCAGCTATGGATTTTCTTAAAGCCCACTCCCTGTCTCTATTGGTTTTTCTCAAAGGCTATGATGTAACAATTTTTGACAAGCCTGGATGATAAGTGCTTCTAAGTCGATTATATTCAACGGAAGGCAGACTTCTGAGCTTTGATACTACCGAAGTCGGTATTAATTAGATGTAATCCGCCCAGACTTGTCACTCTCGAAAGTGCCACATATGCTTGACCGCATGTGAACACTGGTTCTTCAGTGTTCATATGGCCATCAGCGCACTGTTTAGACTTAGCCCCTAACTTTCGTGTATGGTAATAGCATAGGCTATACATATCGGAAACTGTTCGCGATGAACATAACATAAGCTCTATTAATAATTTCAAATTTAGTTTTGACTGGACAAGCTCGTAAAGATGTTTCATTATTAAATGTAATATTTATTTTTTTTAATTTTATTTGTATTTTCAGGATCAACCTTTACTCCTTGTACTATACCGATAGAACCGTTGACTAAGCCAAGACTCAAGTCAATATTTCATCTTAACATGAATTTTGCTGGTATTTTAATAACTATATTCTCTTCTAGCCCTGCTGTCATGGAAGAATCATCTTCATACTTTTTTATAATTAAAATATACTTAAAGTATTTCACTTAACAATTTTTTAATTACACGAAGTAGGTAAGTATTATTAAACGAATATATTTGATAAATGAAAAATATTATTAAATATAATATATTAATTAATAAATAATACAAATTATCCATAATTATTGATTTTTTTTAGGGGTTAATTAACTTTATACGACGTATTATTTACCTGGATTCACGGTTGACCTTGCATTATGCTATGATGGCTGAGCGCTGCGCGCTCTTCGCGCTCTATCTCAAAAGGGTTAAGCCTATAAAAAAAATGTTCAGAACAAAATTTGCAAAGAATTTTATGCTCTACAATTTTCATAATAGATGCAAATATCATTGAAACCATAGGAAGCGAGATATTTGCGAAAAGCCGATTTTTGTGACCTTTGACTTTGAATATGTTAAGACGCGGACACGAGATTTTATGAGACTTTTCAGACAACTTTTAGAATACCAAAATAAAGGTTTATACAAGTTTACAGCTTATTCTCTCTCATTCCGAGGTCGACCCTCTTTTTTGGCTTAAGTGACTTTACAATTCAATTTAGAAAACGGGACTGAAATTTCGGGATGTTTCAGTTTTTCCTTCCTTTATAGGCTAAAAACTAACTAAATTCAAAATTTGAAGTTTGTGTGTGTGCTAGAAGTACCTTAGAATTTTGATAATCGGTGAGTGTGTCAGTGACAAAATTAAAGAACTTCGACTGGCGATAGTTCGTAAACTATAAGGTATAATAGTAGGTAATTTAGGAATATAGCTAGTATAGTATGTCCACTTGGTCACTGAAAACTCAGGCTTCTAGCTTTATCCACAACGAAGTTACAGGGGGGTCGAAAGTGCCTTGAGTGGCTTCGAGAAAAGGATGGTACGGCTGTGCTTTCTGCTCGACTTGGCGGAGGCACTACCGTGCCCCAGATACATACTAAAGCAGCTGTCACGGCAAATTGGGGCAATTTAGAAATCTTTGCGCGGAAAATCTCGTCGAAAGTATGTCCCGAAGATGACAGGCAATCATCGACGCTGATGTGGGCTAGATTGAATTATCAGCATTTTAATGCCAATCCTTTAGTGTTTACTGAAGTAAAAAAACTTTTAAATAAATACATTTTTTAATGAATAATGCGCGACACGCTTACTTGACCGACTGTACCTGATTTGCCCATTTGTACTGTGTTTTGGTTTCTAATCTTTTGCTTAATAACACAGGGCAACAAAAAAAATATTTTTGTTTTGGTGCCTGTGATTTTAGAGCTGATTTTAACTATATTTGGGACGCTAAATCTATACATGCAATCCGTTTTTCTCTATCAGCTCTACTTTTTTAGATACATCAACTTATCTACCAATGTGGTTTTTATTCAGTATATTCATTTATGAGAGTTCTAAAATTATTATATATTCATTAATGTAGGTACAATGGTTTTATTGTCAGTCTGTAATTGAGTAAATTCCAGGTAAATCTATAAATAGTTGAACCATTGCCTATCAGGTACCTGAACTGACCCTTTTAATCACCTAACTCGGGTAAGTCTCGTCAGTTTGTGCGTTCTTACTAATGAGAGTAAATCGAATTCGGCGTGTTATTTTATGTTAAAAAAAGAGTGTTTTTGTGTTATTGAACAGAATTAAAATGAGTTCAGGTTCCAGTTCAAGAAGAAGTTGTGTAAATCAACCTGATGTGTTTTGCTATATATGCGGAGAATACATGTTTCAACAAAACAGACAAACTATTACTGACTTTGTAAAGCGAGCGTATCTTGGATACTTTGGAGTTAAGCTTGGTGATCAGGACAAAACGTGGGCCCCGCATCTCGTATGTAAAACTTGTACAGAGCATTTACGGCAGTGGACTACCGGGAAAAAGAAAATGTCTAAAATTCGGCGTGCCAATGGTTTGGAGAGAACCAAAAAACCACTTCAATGATTGTTATTTCTGTTTAGTAAATACTAATGGAATCAATCGAAATAACCGCAGTAAGTGGACTTATCCCAATTTAGACTCGGCAATACACCCTATCCCGCACTCAGATGAAATACCGATTCCAACATTTCATCAGCTACCACATATCTCTGATGACGAATATTTTCCCTCTGATCGCTCTTCTGATGCTAATAAAAGTTCTGATGCTAATGAAACTAACAGTGACTATGAGGGGATGTCATCAGTTCCTCAACGCTTCAATCAAAATGAATTAAATGATCTCACCAGGGATCTCAATTTATCGAAAAAAGCTTCTGAAGTACTGGCTTCTAGGTTGAACGACAAAAATTTACTGGAACAAGGAACCAAAATTACCTTTTACCGTACAAGAGAAAAAGATCTGCTACCATTCTTTTCTCAAGAAGACAATCTTGTATTTTGTCACGAAATTAGGGGGACTCATGAAAGAAATGGGACTTTCTGAATATATTCCAGATGATTGGCGCCTATTTATTGACAGTTCAAAGCAAAGTTTGTCCTTCTACATAATGGGAATAAATATGGTTCAATACCACTAGCTCACTCAACGAAACTGAAAGAAGAATATAATACCATAGCTTTGGTCTTGCAGAAGATAAAGTATTACGAACAACAATGGATGATTTGTGTAGACTTAAAAATGGTAACTTTCTTCTTGGGCAGCAAAGTGGTTACACGAAATATCCGTGTTTCTTGTGCCTCTGGGATAGTAGGAACAAAACACACCACTGGGTTAGAAAAGATTGGCCTCAGAGAGAAAACATGGACGTTGGGGAAAAGAATGTCATTAACGACGCTTTGGTTGAAAGAGAAAAAATCATACTTCCTCCGTTACATATAAAGTTGGGCTTAATGAAGCAATTTGTAAAGGCTCTTGATAAGAATGGGTCTTGTTTTGCATATATAGGGGTAAAAATGCATCAGTTGAGCACAGAAAAACTCAAAGCAGGGATATTTGACGGCCCACAAATAAGACAATTAATTAAGGATCCTGCCTTCATAAATTCAATGAATCAAGTTGAACGAGAAGCTTGGACATCATTTGTTGCAGTTGTAGAAAATTTTCTAGGCAAACATAAAGCTCAAAACTATGTTGAAATGGTTAACAAGATGCTTAATAGTTTCAAATCCTTAGGATGCAATATGAGTATTAAAATACACTATTTACACAGCCACTTAGACCGTTTTCCAGAAAATTTAGGAGAGATGAGTGAGGAACAAGGTGAAAGATTTCACCAAGATATTAAAGTTATGGAGGACCGCTACCAAGGAAGATGGGACATGCACATGAAGGCAGATTACTGCTGGAGTTTTAAAAAGGGACTGTTTAAAAAAATGTCGCGGAAAAGAAGCTTTCCAAGTGTTGAGTGACTATTTCATTTCTTCAATGTTTTTTTTTTGTTTGTAAGTACGACATAATATTGTATTTTGTATAACTAAAATAAAAATTTCGTATCTACTTTTGTTTACTACACTTACGGATTTGAGTTACAATAATGTAACTTGTATTTCTCTAAAATTGTATATCTTAAAAATTTGAGCTCCTAGGTACAAATGAATACGTTATTTGAATTCAGGACATCAAATTGATATAGAATCAGCTCAAAAAACCTCGACACCAAAACAGCTGTTCCCCTGTGTAATTTTCTGAGCCACCCATTGGCTTTGATGACTAGCTACCATTTTTATTTTCAATAAATCACTAGTTCTTTTTTTAACAAACTGCAATATGAGAAATGAGAACTTGAAACAGGGGCCTTTATGTATAGGATTATTGATTTTGTAAATAGACTTGCTTATTTGAAGAATTAGGTAATAATGTTAAATATGAAAGTCGGAGAGGTCTTAAAGGATTGTTAAACTAAGTGTTAGTGTACAAATGTCTTTTTTTTCAGAGAATGAATAACGTGATATATACGAAGTATTTATTAAACATGATTGTAATGAAAGGCAAGCATTACGGGAATATACAAGACCTTAAGCCATGCAAAGAAGAATCCCTAGGGTAAATACATCTCCAATAATATATAACACATCTCACTTGACAAGACAATTTTTTCGCGCCTCGCCCAGTATATAAACCATATTAATTAATTCATTTTTGGGAAAATTCATCACTATTACCTTTTTACGTCACTTACTACAACAAATTAAACTATTTTTACTTGCTTAATAGACATGTCAAAATTTGACAATGCCTACATCTTTGTTTTGTCTTGGCAACTATGATGTTATAGCGTACAAAGGTAAAAATTGAAAAATTCAAAATAAATCAAAAAACTATTAGAAATAGGTATATGTCATACTTAATAAAAGTTGGAGAGTTTTATAAAATCTATCAGAAAAAATAATAATATACAGGGTGTGCCATTTAAAAAATTTAAGATTTTTCAATTTAAAATAGTCGAATTTCATAAATTTATTTTGAACACCCTGTAACAGCTAACTCAAATTTCTTTACATATATTTTTTTTTCATCTCTATAGAACGCTCGTACCAATTATGAGTATTCCACCTTCAGAAACTTTGGCGCTACTGGCAATTTTTTACAAAACTGAAAACTAGTATTTTTTTTTAAAAAAAATTGAAATATCAGAAAAACTACTAGGTTTAGGTATATAACATTATAAACAATGTTTAAGAGAAAGAAAAGGATTGCACAAAGATGAGAATACTACCAAAATTAAAAATTGAAAATGCTCGACTGAATGATAAATTTCAGTATAATCAGTAAAAGTAAATTTCCATATTTGAAAAGGAATAAAACTCAAAAGTATATAAAGAAGGAACAGATCTTAGTCGAGAAATATTTTTTGATGGAAGAAAATGCGATCAGTTTAGGGTACTGAAACTATAAATAATCAGAAAAATACTAGAATGTAAAGACACAACCACAAGAGAATTAAAAAGTTTCTTGATGCCGGTGGGATTAAACCTACTATCTCAGCGTATACTAAGTCATTCCACTAGCGTTTGTAGTTTTCGCCGCTTTAGGATTGAGAAGAAAACTACAAAAATAAAGAATTGGAAATTCTTGAGCGGACGGTAAATTTTAGTATCACCAGCAAAAGCAAATTTTGATTTATTGACCGAATTTCAGTTCGATTAAATAAATAATTAGTAAATCAGCGGAGAGTGTACCTGACCAATTTCTTGCATTTAAGGAAAAATTTAGTTAGTAAGGACGCATTTGAAATATCTTTTTAGTGTTCCGTACGGAACACTTATAAGATCACTTCGGTGTCTGTCTGTCTGTCACACCCGATTTTCTCCCAAACTATTTGACATAGAAAGTTAAAATTTTGGTACTAATATAGGAATTGATGGACTCATCAGAGCCGTGTAGTTTTGAAAGTTAAATTTTGACGTAAGGGTTTAGTTTTCAGGGGTGAATCGGAAGTGAAAAAAAAAATTTACTAGGTCATCGAGTGTGGTGTCAAATGAAAGCTTGTGAAAACACGAGTAAAATATATATATATTATATATATATATATATATATATATATATATATAATGTAATACTTGCGCACACTTTTCTTTGTTTTGTTTTTTAAAAATCGCGAAAAATCGCTGTCCCCCTACCTTAGCTCGAAAAGTACTGATCAAAAATTTTGAAAATATTCTCCAAGGGGTATAGATTGAACGAAAATTATCACGAGTACGTTACCTTTAATAATTTATCTGGTATATCAAAAAACAAAAATTTCAAGGTCATCAGTTGTTTTGTGAAGTGTGATCATTTTATACCTCTGTAACAAACTTTTTTTATTTTAAAAGCAATTAACATACGGAACACTAATTATGCAAGTTTAACTTGCACCTGAACGGTTTTTTTTATTTTTTTGCGTACAACTACATACCTTCCAAGTGGCTCATCCTCTTGTAGAGTATCTTCATCCCATAGACTTATATACATGTTTACACCAGTTATTTCTTCGATTATAAACTAGAAAATTAAAAATAAATTAAATCACTTTAATTTTTATAAATACGCATGTACAGGGTGAGTCAACGATAAAGTAAAGTTCATTATCTCATTTGTTTCGAGAATGACGAAGAAATGTTAAATACAATAGTTTTAGGGAATGGTAAGGTGCACAGTTTAAAATTATTTTTGAGCATACAGGGTACTTTAAAAACACATCCTATTTTCTAATTTATTTTTAAATTTTGAGTAAAACTTTTTTGTTAATAATGTTATATACCTAAACCTAGCAGTTTTTCTAATATTTCAATTTTCTAAAAAAAAAACTAGTTTTAAGTTTTGTAAAAAATTGCCAGTACCGCCACGTTTCTGAAGATGGAATACTCACAATTGGTACGAGCATTCTATAGAGATGGAAAAAAAAGATATATATTTTCGATTTATTTTGAATTATTCAATTTTTACCCTCGTTTTTTAATACACTTATGCTATTGTGAAAAAATAAACAAATAGTTAATCATAATTTTAATATTGTTTAACTTATCTAATGATTAATTATTTATTATACACATGTTTAGTCGTTTTTACTATATTTTCCTTCACTTTCCTTAGCATGAAGGGCGTTATTGTCCCTGCACGTATCCCTTGTTCTATTTTCCATATCTACTTGTGTTGTAGGGGATTCACATGAACACAATCTTTAATGTAGCCCCACAAAAAGAAGTCTAAAGGTGTTACGTCATATGATCGAGGGGGCATCCCTACCGATCCATATTTGTGGGTAACGATCGTTTAAATATTCCCGAACTTCCCGGTGGTAATGAGCAGGAGCTCCGTCTTGTTGAATCCACATTTGTTCCCTGTCAAAGTCATCAACTTCTTCAAGAAGCTGAGGTAATTCGTTTTGCAAAAAATTTAGATATCTAGGTCCGTTAAGCGGTTCGTGGAAAAAATATGGATCAATAATTCGAAAATTTAATATTCCACATCATAACATTAAGCGACCAGTGGTTTTGGTTTTGAACTTCCCGGCCCCAAAATAGATTAACTGTTGGATAATAATGGATGTTATGGTTCTTAGCTGCTCCATTACTGCGAAAAGTAGCTTCATCAGAAAACATTATTTTGGATAAAAAATTTGGATCGGCCTCTATTGCTCCACTCATGGTGGTACAAAATTTACTCGTCGTTCAAAATCACGGTCTTGAAGTTCTTGGTGTAGTTCCATATGAAAGGAATGATACTTGTATTTTCTCGTGGTGCGATTAGCCGTAGATTGTGATGTGTCAGATAAGTTAGCTAGTTGACGGCTGCTGACCTGGGGATTATCTTCAACATGAAGTAAAATTTCCATTTCTTTTTCCTCATTGGTAGCATTCTTTTTTACTACTTTCCGTTTCGTATACTCAACGCTACCACTACCATTAAACCGTTCCATTAAGCACTGAAAAGATTTTCTAGATGGTAGATCTATTAGGGTACTTCGCTCCGTAAAGCGTTATTGCCAAAAGACAATTTTTTCGCACCTCGTCCAGTATATAAACCATATTAACTAATTCATTTTTAGGAAAATCCATAACAATTACCTTTTTACGTCACTTACTACAACAAATTATACTATTTTTATTTAGTTAATAGACATGTCAAAATTTGACAATGCCTACATTTTTGTTTTGTCTTGGCAACTATGATGTTATAGCGTAAGTGTACTAAAAACAATGGTAAAAATTGAAAAAAATTCAAAATAAATCGAAAACTATTAGAAATAGGCATATGACATACTTAATAAAAGTTGGAGAGTTTTGTAAAATCTATCAGAGAAAATAATAACATACAGGGTGTGCCATTTAAAAAATTTAAGATTTTTCAAATTAAAATAGTCGAAATGCATAAATTTATTTTGAACACCCTGTAACATCTAGCTCAAATTTCTTTACATATATCTTTTTTTCCATCTCTATAGAACGCTCGTACGAATTATGAGTATCCCACCTTCAGAAACATTGGCGCTACTGGCAATTTTTTTACAAAACTGAAAACTAGTATTTTTTTTAAAAAAATTGAAATATTAGAAAAAACTACTAGGTTTAGGTAGATAACATTATTAATAAAAAAGTTATAAAATTTTCCGCAAAATTTAAAAATAAATTAGAAAATAGGATGTTCCATTTAAAAAATCATGTTATATCGACCAAACTGAAGTACCCTGTATCCTCAAAAATAATTTTCATTCCCTAAAACTATTGTATTTAACATTTTTTTATCATTTTCGAAACAAATGAGTTAATGAACTCTACTCTATCGTTGGTTCATCCTGTACATATGTATATATATACTTACTGATTCAATAAAAATATTTAAGTTAAATAAACTGTTGACCTTTAAAGTCAAAAATAAAAACTTTTTTAATCTTTAAGTTATAAAATGTTTAATTACCTTCAAATTTGCAATTTAATATTCTTTTCAAAACTATGTAACTACACAAATAATTATACCAGTTTTGTCATTATTATATAACTTTTACCAATAAAATTATTATTTAAATAAAAAAAAACTTTAAAACATAAATTTACATCTTGATGTTATTAAAAAATGTTAAAGTACACTTTTAAAGCTAGAAACTGCCAATTCTACTTAATTAAAAAAATTAATATCTTAAAAACTTTTATTGTACAGTTCAACCCTTATAATATTATATATTAATGATATAAAATTATCAAATTAATCATATAATTAACAGAAAAAATTAAATTTTGTTCGTTAAAAAAACTAGATATATTGATATGAAATTCACTGCATACTTTTTTCAAATTCAAAAATTTTTGAAAAATTAACAAAAGGGCACAACTGGTTTTTGCCGCCAAATCAACCTGCACGTAAAAGGTCGCTATTGTACTAATTAGCTCAGACGCAAGCCTGCGTTGCCAAACATACGATTTTCTTCAACAGTTACAGATTTTCAAATTTTAGGTAAAATTAATCTAATAACAAATGAGAATAATAGTAGAAAACACTTAGTAAAAATAATATTTACTCATAATAAAATTAAGAAAATCCTTTTATCTAGTATTTGAAAAGAAATAATTTCTTGGTAACGCCTGAGAATGCGAATTGGATCATTGCGCCTTAACAGCTGATTTTGACATTTATCTTTGGGTTTAGGCAAAATAAAAGCAGAATTTCAAATAGGTTTTTCTCTTAATTTTTCCAAAATTAATACCGAAATGGTAAACGATTTTTTTTGTAACAAATGTAAAATTTCTTTTAGAGGTAAAGTGAAAAACAAAGTAAGTTTAAAAACGTATTTGTTTATTATTTTTATGTACCTTGAATGTTCAATAGATCTCTATATTATATACATAAATCCTAGATTGTGCGTAACATATTTATAGCTAAACCAACTGTACCAAAAGACACGAACTATTACACTTGCTGGAATAACATTGATCTTTACCTCACTTTACCCACGATATATTGCAAATTTTGTGAACGTTCGGTGTAAATAAACAACCTAAACATGAATTGGACGTTTTGGTAGAGGGCATTGTCACTTGCGCATTTTCAAGTAGAAGAGAGTAGGGCAAATCGACACACAGCTTGAAAAAATAATAAATAAAAATACATTAACGTCTACAAAAATATATAACGTTGATGAGAGTGGGTTTCCTATCGTTTATAAAAAATGCAGAGTCTTTAAAAATAAAGAAACAAATTGGTACGATCACAAGCGGAGAAAAGAAGTTAATAAGACAGCCTGCTGTTGTGACAGTGTGACTGAACCAATGCTTATATTCAAAACAATGAGACAAAATCGTGAATTGGGGAATGGCACACCTTCTGAGAGTATTGCCACTTCAGACACTGGCTATATTAACTCAAATTATTTGTAGAATCGATTAAGTGTAGTGAAGCCAACCCCTGAAAATAAAGTGTTACTTCTACCTGACGAAAATACAACTTTTTCGAAGAACCTGAAAGCGTCGAACATAGGCAAAGGCTAATGGGATAATAATGTTAGCACTGCAAGGAATTACTACTCACCTATGAGCAGTTACTATATTCAAGAAATAGAAAAATAGTTGAGGACAAATCCAGGTCATCAAGTAACGCAATATCAAGTTGCAAGTTTATTTGCAGAAGCTTACCAAAGAGCTGCACCATTGTGAACGGATGTAAAGCGGTAGGAGTTTGGTCCTTCTTTCCCGAACATTTATTTAAAGCAGCTGAAAATATAAATGCTCTCTTTCAAACAAACTCAAGTAATGAAAGCACGGGTCTATTTTATCAATAATGAAAACAAGCAAATTGCTCAGCAATCTCCTCCAAAGTTACGTTCGTAGTCTCCGAACAGACTGCTACATTTAAATAGCGAGAGTTAACGCTAAAGCTTTAAAGAAAACTTTAAAATATTTATGCTCAATACCTAAAAATACTTTAAACTGAAAAAATACTGTCCAAAAAACTGTGGAAATTAAATCAAATCCTTACAAAAATATGTTGGAAGAACAAATAAAAAAAGGAATTAAAAAAATAATACAATATACCCAACCCTCTACTAAAAAGCCGAGGCCGGCAATAAATCCAAAGGATTGTTTGTCCGACGACAAATTCTTTGTTGACTTTAGCAGAAAATAAAGCCCAACAAAGTCAACGGCTTTAAAACCTACCTCAACAATTTCTTTATTATGCCGTCCTTTTTACAATGAAGCAAATAAAATTTACTTATTATAATAAAATATTCAAATTTAAAACTTGTGTAATTAATATTTAGTGTCAGGAACTAGTTATTTTAAAAGGTAACAATTTGTATATATTTTTTATTAAATTGGTTGGAAAAAGCCTAGTTAAATCTAGCAACACTGTAGACCTGACCTTCTGGTTAACGATCGGCTCTATTGTGTACTTGTATGATTTGTCACTGGCGGCAATATTCATGTCATCATTTCTTCAGGGTTTCCCCTTATTATTAAGATCCGCTATTTAAGGTGAATTTTTTGCAGTCACTACAGGAACGCGCCAGTGCCAATATATGCAGTGAATTCCATAACATCCTGTTTATATATATATATATATATATATATATATATATATATATATATATATATATATATATGTATATATATATATATGTATATATATATATATATATACATATATATATATATATATATATATATATATATATATATATATATATATATATATATATATATATATATCGATATAACTATTAAGTATTTACCTCACACCAATAATCCCATTTTGGCCTTGTTGTGCGTTCTCTAACAGGTGTTTTATATTCTTGATCACCAATTGTAAGAATAGCATATGGATCAGATGTTAGGTGTCCAGAAAACGTCATATCTCTTTTCATCAATTTTTTAGCTTGTACTACGTGAATCCTAAGGATACCCTAAAAACGTGTTATTAATTTAATTAATCATATAAAACGTAGTTTTTTTGCTTGTTTCGATATACTTTTTATTTATAAAGTCGTAAATAATTAATTGTTTCTAATTTTTTATGTCAATTCTCTTGGATTTCATGTAAACAATAGACTACCATATTCAAGACAAATCATATCATTTAAACCATCGTTTCCTGCCAAATCAGTAATTCATTTAAAATTCTAATAAGTGAAATTAGCAAACGTAGAATACAGTTTTATAAATTGCAACCTGATTCTATATTCAGCGCATCGTGATGATATACAAAAGTTCCTTTATTCTACGTTCATGGGAACGCCGCAAGAAGTCTGAATTGCTACTTGCTATTTTCTACTACAAATCGCTTTGGAAACAGTAAAGGTGTTGCCGCTTTTATGTAAATAAAATATTACTTTCTTCTCCACTAGCTAAAAGTATGTACTCCATTAGGTTATACTTTTAATGATATTCCTATTGCTGGTGAACCAATGAATCTGTCAGATTTGAGTCGGATGATAACATTACGTTAGATAATAATTGGTGAGATTTTGAATATGTGGAAGCTTGATGTAAACATATATACATTTCGTAATTCTACTAATTACTTTTTCAATCTATGACTTGTTCGTTGCTATTGAGTGTACAACCATGGTAAACCCAATACAATAGCGAAAATCAGAAGTAACTATATAGGAAAATCAGGTCTCGGTTTTCAACGGGTCACGTGGGAGTCTGCCATGTTAAAAAGGGGAACAGCGGGAGATTTTAAATAGAAATAATGTTACTGTGCAAAGTTTTATCTTTTAAAATCGTAGATATTATACAAATATTTGAAAATTGAAATGCCAAAGCATCTTTGCTTTATAATAAAAAAATGTCATAAAATAAATAGTTTCTCAGAATTATTCAATAGATCCGCGTACGATTTCTGACCTATTATATGATCTTATTTAATTAAATAACTTACCTTTCAAGATCTCTGGGGAAGAAAAAGAAACTCATTCTCGGCGTACTTTTTGAATTTTTTTTACAATTGTCAACGGCACAACAATAACCTCCTTTCCTCATGATTATATAGATTGTTTGTCAACCTTTTCGATTCTGTTCACTTACAAATGTTTTTAATTCTCTTTTTATACAAATTCTCTTCCTTCTGTCTTTAAATTCATATAAATTACAGTCACATCAAGAACCGATCAACAATACATTTCAAAAGACACATTCCGAGATCAGATGTAAACATTGAGCGGCCATTTTGAAAGAGGGACTCGTCGACGCACGCGCCGTCAAAATCTCGTTACCAACTTGAAGCTCACTTTCCCTACTGTATTGGGTTTACTCTGGTACAACGCAAAACATTAAACTACTCGTAATATCGATTCTGACCTATTTCATATGAGATTTTCTGCATTTAAAACACATATAAAACAGAATGATTTACAGGCTTTGGATGTTGCAGTTTTTACTTATGATTCCTATATGTCTGTAATAACATTTCACTGGCCCAACCGAATTTGGGACTACGAGACTAAGTTATGTTATCCTATTATTGATCAGCTATGTCAGTCTGATAAAAAACGTTAATTTTTTAACAAATAAACATTACAGATTTGAAAGGTTGTTTGTGTAGTAGAAATGATTTCTTACCGTGGGATTGGGAATTTTAATATCTTCTTTGGATACGGATTTACTTAATACTAATGGATACTTATTGGGTAAAACTATCACAGAACAGATTGTATCTAGAATAAGTTTCTTCAGCAGCTCGCTAGAAATAAATTCAATGAGTATCTATAATATATATAAAATGCAACGTCTCTCTGTCTGTCTGTCCGTTAGTGCACTTATCACTCTAGAACCACTTATCCGATTTACGTGCTCTTTTTTAAAACATACATATGTTCTCTGGCCAGGTTATAGGGTATACACTGCCTAAACCATTAAATATGGAACAATATCATGTACCAAAGAATATCTATAATAAATATAAAATGAAACGTCTCTCTGGCTGTCTGTCTGTTAGTGCGCTTATCATTGGAGAACCACTTATCCGATTTACGTACTTTTTTTTTTTGAAAACATATATATGTTCTCTGGCCAGGTTATAGGATATAGTTTATTACGTTAGGTAATATAAGGAATAAGCAGTGACGATAATAGCGAATCAAGTCAGAAAAAAGTTTGCCGCTAGCGCGTTCTCTTGCAATACGCTGCCTAAACGATTAAATATGGAAAAATGCAACGTCTCTCTGTCTGCCTGTCTGTCCGTTAGTGCGCTTATTACTCGCGAACTGTTTATCCGATTAACGTGTTTTTTTTTAAATTCATATATATGTTATCTGGCCAGGTTATAGGATACATTTTATTACGTTAGGTAATATAAGGAATGAGCAGTGACGATAATAGTAAATGAAGTCCACGCGAGCGGAGCTGAGAGCATTGCTAGTACCGTATACAAAAACGAATTAAGTCGTAGTAGAAAATTAAAGATAATGGAAATAAAAATTTACTATTTTCTATCTTACTTTAATCCTGGCATCTCTAATACCCCTGCCAGTCCTTCTAGGTTAAAGTCAATATCAGGTGGGTTTAAGAAAAAATACTTGTAGGCCACCCGACCAATGGTAAAATATCTATAAGTGGTTTGACTAGTACTCGTAATCTTCCATAAAGCTGAAACATACATTGTAAATTCTCAGAAAAAATATATACTAGTTTATCGGACGAAAATTCAATTATTTTGCCATTGCATTAAACATTTAGAAGTCCAAGAATCAAGAACAACGCAGGTATGAGGTCTATTATGTAACTATCAAACTAGGGCATGCCATGTTTCACTTCATTTTAGAGCTCATTAGTTAGCCTAGGCGAAGAGGCAATCGCAAAAAGCAGTGCAGCAGCAAAGATTCAAGAAATAAATGTCTAAAGTCATAAGTAGCCAATAATCTTTAGCGCTGTACGATGTGAACCGTCAAAATCTTTAATGCAAGAGCAAAGATCATGCACATTGGGGAAAATAAAATTTATTCGACCGGTGCCCAAAGGCAAGTAGGATAAATATTTCGCGATAACGGTAAAAATGAAAAGATCAAATTTGTTGACTGTCTTTGCAAGATATACAGTGTGTCCCAAAAAGTTTTATACAAATGGAGAAAAAGTGTATCTTACATATTACAATAGAATTTATTCTTGATAAAAAATTCTGCAACACGTGGAAATCCATAATCACGCATCAAATGTTTAAAATATTTGATGGTATACAGGGAAAATAAAAAATAATTATTTATAATTTTCAAAATAAAATGATATTAGCACAAATTTATTATGAATGTAATTGTTGCAAAGCAGATAAGAAGGTTATCAAATTTTTAACAAAACCATGATACAATCAAAATCAGTGCACTAGTTTTTAATTAATTTCGTTTTCCTTTATGTCATAAATAATCCAATAATTGCTGACGTGTTTACTGGAGCTTTTTTGAATTTTTAACTAGGAAGGCCACAAATTTAAACGTCAGCATAATATTTTGCCCTGTACTTAAATTTAAACACACTGTACTCTTCCTTATAAATCATTATTTTTTTGTTTTCCCCTGTACCCCATTAAATATTTTAACTACTTAGTATATATCACCACTACACCAAACACTTTATTTTTGCACTCGACGCGAGTGACGAACAAACTACCATTAATGACGTAATATCCACACACGGACAACCAGTGGAAAGGGTGGATTCATATGAATATTTGGGACAGGAAGTTACACTCGGAAAAGTGAATCAAGAACCGGAAGTCAATCGAAGGATACCACTGGGATGGGCGGCTTACTGTAATATGAAGCAAATCTTTCAGTCCAAACTGTCTTCAAAATTTAAAAGTAAAGTACATAACGAATGCATTCTACCAGTAACAACATATGGTAGCGAAACTTGGGTTCTGACCCAGAAAATCATTAGAAAATTGCAAGTTCATCTGAGAGCAATTGAAAGGAAAATCCTGGGTATATCACTTAGGGACTGCAAACCAAACGATTGGATCAGAAAAAAAACAGGGGTCCACGACATAATTGAGAGGATATTTTCCTCAAGTGGGCTAGCCATGTAGCCAGAAATATTGATAACTGGAGTGGAAAAGTGACCAGATGGAGACCATGTGAGGAAAAAAAAAGTACTGGCAGACCTCAACAACGTTGGTATGACGATATTAAAATAATAAAGTCAATCATCGTTCCTGATAAAGCTAACATGGTTAGCGAAATGCGCGTCGAGTGCAAAAATAAAGTGTTTGGTGTAGTGGTGATATATACTAAGTAGTGTCATTATGCCAAAGATTCCACTTTCCCAACTTAGCAAATATTTTAAACTTTTGATGCTTATGATGATTATGAACTCCGCCTGCAGTGTTGATGGATGGATTGAGTAGTTCATCAACACTGTTGCCGGTCCCAAGCCCGGATAAAGGAGGAGGGTTGTGGCGTTAGGAGTTAGCACCCTAACACACGTAAAAGCTAAACTGGGAAATGCTAGTTGTTTTTGAAAAGTAGGATGAAAAATCACAAGATAAGCAAAAATCCCCGGGTGGCAATCCAGACCTTCGAAGAAGGGAGCCCCATCGGATACGGGGGGGGGGGGCAATTCTACTTCAAAGCGAATAGTTAACCCAAGCTTAAAGCTCAGCCAAACGAAGAAATCCCGAAACAGAATAGCTGTTCTCGGCACCTGGAATATACAGGGATGGAGGACAAAGAACATCGAAGTCATACAAGTGTTTAAGAAGATTTTAGTAATAAGCGAGACGAAGAAAAAGGGAAGTGGAATAGAACAAACAGATGAAGTGGATGGATGGAGTGGAGTAAAGAAGGAAGAAAGAGCAAAGGCCGGAGCTGGAATATTAGTAAAAAAGAAGTGGAAAAAGAAAATAACATCTTGGAAACCCATCAATGAAAGAATCATAAAACTAAATATAACAATGCTAGGAAAAGACATGGTAATATTAGGAGTATACGGCCCAACAGAAGGCAGCACTATAAGAGGAAAAGATAACTTCATGGAAACACTAGAAATAGAAATACAAAAAGTAAAAAAAAACCAAGAATTAATAATAATGGGAGATCTGAATGGGAGAACAGGAAGGAAAACAAAGTACAATACCGTAGGACCATTCGGAGAAGACATTACTAACGACAACGGAGAGAGACTAATAGAGTTGTGTGAACTAAACGGCCTCAAAATAACAAAACACAAAGACATCCACAAATATACTTGGATGCAAGAAACACCAAACTTAAAATCAATAATAGACTACATTATAATTAAAAACGATACCACTATCAAAATAAAAGACGTAAGAGTAAAGAGAGGGGCAGAATGTGGAACAGACCATAGACTATTAATAGCAAATATAAAAGTACCGTGGTACAAGACAATAAAGCAAAAAGGAACAATAGATAAAGAAAATAGAAATACTAATGAGATAACAGAAAAAGCAGACAAAGAAATAAAATACAAAAAAAACACTTACTGCAAGACGAAACGATAAGAGACCTATACAGACGACGATTAGATCAAAAATTAAATGAATTTAACTACGACAAACTCCAACAGATGTATGACCACATAAAAGAATGCATCAAACAGGCGGCCCTAGAAGCATTAGGTAAAGAAGACAACGAGAATAAGAAACATAAAATTAGAATCTGTGAAAAAACCAAAGAATCTATAAAGGAGAAAAAAAGACTATACGAAAAATGGCTGAATATAAAATCAGAAGAAGATCTACAGAAATATAAAAAGAAAAATGCAGAAACGAGGAGGATGATAAACAAAGAAAAGAACTAGAGATGGGCAAAATCGTGCGAACATGTAGAATTAAAGCATTAAGGACTAACAACAGAGAGAAGATGTATATAGAGTATATCCCAGAAAGCTAGTGGGAAGAATATTATAAGAAGCTGCTAACAGAAGACAGACAAGAATTCCAGGAAGAGAATCCAGAAGAAGAACAGAATAAGGAAAAAAAGAGATAGAACTAAGCTATGAAGAAGTAAAGAAGACAATAAAAACACTCAAAAATAATAAATCTGCAGGGCCTGTGGGTGTGGTAAATGAAATGATTAAGTACGGGTCTAATAAATTACATCGAATGCTGAGAAACATGTTCCACAGAGCGATAAATGGAGAAAAAATACCAGAGGAATGGTCAAAAGCCTATATAGTATCTATATTTAAAAAGGGAGACCGCAGAAAATGCACAAACTATAGAGGCCTAAGCATAATATCGAGTATGGGACGTTTGTATGGAAAAATTATTAAAAATATCATAGAGGAAAATATAAAAGGAAAAATTGGAGAAGACCAAGCAGGCTTTACGACCGGAAAATCATGTATAGGCCACATATACACTATAAAACAAACAATGGAAAAAAAACTGGCAAAGAATAGAGAAGTTCATTTAGCCTTCATAAACATAAGAAAGGCCTATGACTCAGTACCAAGACAAAGATTATGGAACGCAATGAAAGAAATAGGCATTGACAAAGAACTAATATACGCAGCTCTCTACGAAAACAATACAGTGAACATAAAAATAGGACATAAAATAGGGAAGAGACTCCAAACATCAAAAGGCCTATTACAAGGATGCTCTACATCCCCCACACTACTCAAAATATACCTCGAACAAACATTAAAAAAATGGAAGCAAAAATGTAGTGGAATGGGAGTCCTAATACGAGAAGATTACTTATATACTCTAAGTTTCGCAGACGACCAAGTAATCATAGCGCCCGACGAGGAGGACCTCAGTTATATGGTAAGAAAACTGAAAGAAGAATACACTAAAGCAGGATTAGCAATAAACTTTGATAAAACGAAATATCTAACAACAAAGGAGGGAAACGTGGAGAATCTAGAAGTTGATAACGAAACAATAATCAAAGGAACCGATAGATTTAAACATTTAGGCACCATCATTTCAAGAAACGCAACATCAGAAGAAGAGATTAAAGCTAGATTAGGACAAACGCGGACATGCATAAGACAATTAAATTCGATCCTGTGGGACAAGCACATTCCAAAGAGAAACAAAACACGCATATACAAATCAATAATACAAAGCATAATGACATAAAGGTCAGAAACATGGACGATCAACAAAAGAAATAAATCTAAAATTAACGCGGTAGAGATGGCGTATTGGAGAAGATGTTATAGAGTGACACGTATGGAGAGAATAACAAATGAAGAAATAAGAAGCAGAATGAACATCAAAGAGAACGCAATAAACACCATTGAAGAAAAACGATTAAAATGTTATGGACACATAAGACGGAGCGAAGATAATGGGTGGATAAAGAAAATAACCGAGTGGAGCCCTATAGGGAGAAGAAAAAGAGGAAGACCCAGACGATCGTGGAGAGACGATGTGGACGAGGCTATGGAGGACAGGGGTCTAACAGATGGAGACTGGGAAGATAGAAACGGATGGAATCAAAGGCTGAGAGAAGGAAGACAGCGTTAGCTGTAGAAAATCCTTGATATATATATATATATATATATATATATATATATATATATATATATATATATATATATGCTTGATTATGGATTTCTATGAGATGTAGAACAAAATTTTTTGTAATATGTAAGATAAACTTTTTCTCCATTTGTATAAAACTTTTTGGAACACATTGCATATCTTGTGTTTGGAAATAACTTTCATATATTTTCGGAGGTGATTCTAGAGTTAAAAGTGTAAAGGAAGTTTCCTCTCAGCCTAGGTCCGGAAATGCTTTTCGGAGGAGCTACAGCCTTCCAAATGTGGACCTCCAATATTAGCTTCTATCGATTATTTTTCTAACCATTTTGAGTAAATACTTAAAATTTGTTCCTTTCGGGATTTCGATTGATTGATTGATTATTTTAGTTTGGCGCGTCGATATCGAGGATCATTTGGCGCCATAAGTGGGATGTTTAAATCTTAGAAAATAATTGTGTTTCTTTGAAGAATTTGATCAAACTGGAGATATTTGTAACATTTGGAATCAATATTTGATCGAGAGGTTTTAATAGATCTAACCTTGTCTTAATGTCTAAATATTCATTTGAAGTTAAAATATGGTTAATAGTTAGAGTATTGTCGCAGTTTGGACATCTGGGTGGCGGATCACCTTTCAATAAATAAGAATGAGTGAGGAAGGTATGTCCGATAGCTACCCTTCTCCATATTGTATTCTCTCTACGTGACAGAGCATCGAGCTGAAGGGGCGGAAAACTAGAGGTTTAACCCCCACAACTTGCACGAATCTTTCTGCAGGTTCCACTCCAGCTGAAATAGATTATCAAAAGTCTGTTTGAAAAAGTTTTTTAGATCTTTTGGAGTGAGGATTGTGTTAATTGGAGTGCCCGAGCTGATGGCAACCCTAGCTTGTAAATCAGCACTTTCATTACCTTTTATGTTAATGTGGCTGGGCACCCATAAGAAAGATATAGTGATACCCCTATTGGATGCCATTTGTATAAGATCAGATATCGATGTAGTGATAGGGTGAAAATGCGTGGAAGAGCTAATTGATTGTAATTTCGGGATTTCGAGTACGGTTAATCGATGGCCAGGGGTAAAGACAATAGGGGGCTTTTACTAAAATGCTCGTATGTAAAAGCTCCTTCTCCATTTTTGTTGCCGAAATTTAACTTAGATAAAGATAACATTTAAACAAAGATAATACAATTCACCGCCAAAATTTTTCCTGTATGGTATAGTACCGTCATCTTTTTACCGTTTCCTAATAAATCAAGCAAAGGTAATAAAATGGTCGAAATGATTTATTAAAAGATCTGTACTATTAAACAGAAGATTACCTCAATCTTACCTCGATTATTGCGGAGACTTTTGTTATTGCACGACGGCAGATTTATTATTTTAAAAGCCCCTGTTTAGCTGCGGTATAGTGGAATTGTTATCTTTGCAATCAAAAATAGTCTTCATTATCATCAGACAGTGTTACTCAAAGTCTTTACTTCAGTCGTTTAGAAAATGTACTGATTCATAACTTATTTTGAACACGTTTGTTATTTTAGGCTAATAAATTGCCCCAACGTAAACGAAATAACTTTTAGTGTAACTGAAGCGATTGTAGATAATCGAACTTCAACTTTGGATAAAATAGCTTTAAAATAATTTATTGAAATTGAAAGAAAAGTAGAAGTGTAGTTGATTCGTATTGTGTCATTATTTAGTAAAAATTTTATTTCCTTTAATTTTAGTTTACACCACTTAATATGAAACACGAGTATTGATGGCACCTAAAAATAAAGGATTCAAAATAATAACTTCTTACCTGGAAATCTTTGATTCCGCCTTTCAATTTAGCAAATTTTAGTATGATTTCACAGTCCCCTGCGTATCTAAAATCAGTAAAAAAATATTTTGTTAATATTATTTTCCAATCTGGAATATTTTGCAGTTGAAATGGATAAACATACAGTCTATCAAGTAAGAACGTGGCCGTTCGTATTCTTGACAAAAAGGGGTTTCGAGAACATTTTTTACCATTAATATATTCTTTAGTGTACTAACAACGGCGCATTTACCTTAGTAAGTTCTCCAATCGTCTTCTGCATCAATAATCGCCTGACATTTTCGGGACATGCTGTCGACGAGATGTTCTGTATACTCTGCAAATTTTTCGAATCTCGCGAGGCAATTAGGTCAAAGTCCTCAAAGTCTCCCCTTTGAGCTTTCCCTTTACCAGGGACCAAACGTTTTCAATATGGTTGGTGTCCGGCGATTATGAAGGCCATTCTAGTATCTTATCGTGGGCCGAAGCGAGCCGCTTCGCCCAGCAAAAGTTTCTTCAACGTGCTTCGGAATTTGGCATCATGAGGTCGAATGGTCTCATAGAACACATTTTAACCCGATTTTCTTCATTTTGCCGCTCCTTGATGCAGCGTCAATTTCGGGTCCCGTGAAAACAAAGACACGATTCGTTTTTCGAGTTTCAGAGTGACTTTGCCTACCTAGCCACGTTTTGGCAAGACGTCGACATTTTTCGTCTCGTTAAAATGCGTTACGCACTTCTTCATAAATGACACCGACTTTTTAATATATTTAGTTGCGGTGGAATGTGTCACTTTAGGCCTCTTTGGATGGGAACAAAGAAAGACTGCCTTGAACCGACGTACAAATAAGTGACCCATTTTGGATTTTGCGTGTTTTTGACGAAAGTTCAGAATCGACTAGTACTTCTACTAAAATGTGTCGTAAACAAAGGTTCCCTCTACCGATTTTTCGTTGAATCGCTAGAATCACATCTACCAAAAGTGAATTATCGCGGACACTTTCTCACTTGACAGAGTGTACTTCAAATTTAATTTTAGTAAAAGCAGCGATGTAACAAAATTTATAATATCTATCAAACATAGCCTAAACCGAAGCAAAAGTAGTGGTTTTTCTAACCACGAAAATAGGACATAGGCTTTAATGTACATATGTACAACCTGTCGTGCACAGCGTATGGCGGCCTGATTGCAAACTAACAAAGTAGGTGGTTGTCCTACTATTACAGAATTCCGCCATTAAAGAGAGAAGCAAGAAGAGAGCAGATTGCTAACGCGCACGCGCGCCTCTTATATATTACTATGCATATAACGCATTCGTTTCGTGCATAAAGAAAAAAAAGCGAATGGAATATTTTTATGAATTAATATAATAAATTTTATAGTCAAACTAATAATAATTATCATATAATTATATTATATTATTATAATCATTGAATGTATGCGTAGTTCGTGCGAAGTTCCGAGCTAGTGTGCGAGAGAGAAACGACCATCCAATTTTGCAGAGGGCCATATATTAAATTTAGAATGTGTAGGCGGGCCAGATTCAAATAAAGAAAATGTACTGAATTATAACATTTTATTTATTTAATTATATAGTATATAATATACGGTTGTTAAAAATTATATCAAAGTTATAAAAGAGCGATCGCGGGCCTTATTGATACGTCCCGGGGGCCGGATGCGGCCCGCGGGCCGTATCTTTGACATCCCTGAACTAACGGCGATACACTTCTCTCTCAATCTATATAGGCGTATTACATATATGGTTCAGGACTGTAGCCAAGAGTGTCGCTAGCACCGGGAGAACAACAACCTCTGTGCATAGTTTTCCATATGGAATAAACGAATCTTTTTGTTTTTTTTTTTTTTATAGTAGTAATAAAGAGCATATCGACATCACGTCTATTTTTGGTTTAGTGATATTTGAATGGACACAGACAACTTATTTATCTAACAAGACGTTTATTCTCTCACTAAAAGAACCAAGTAACTTACGAGATATCCATGTCAAGAACTATTTCATTTCTGGAAACATTTTCATAAACAACAATACCTCCAACTCGAAATGGCTAAAAATAAATTATTTATAACTAAAAGTTTGTACAAAAAGGGTTATTTTCTAGTTTTTATTATAACGTAGTATTAGTACTTCAGTTACTCTGTAACCAGATCTCTATCCCATCTACAAACTATTTCTGTTAAAATGGGGAATCATGAAAAGAATACTGAAATGGAAGTATAATATGATATATGAGCAACCACCCTTCTAACTCTCTACCCCATTTCTTTTACTTTATATCTTTTAGAACAAATAATTAGCTAAATTTTTCTAAAATATCCCAACCAAAAACCAGGTAAAATGTTTATAATAATATTGAAACTATACACTATTTAATGATTTCCACCTCTTCCACCCTTTACCCCCTGCTAATATTGCAAATAGCAAAAAAATAATGCAAAAAAATAATGTTATGTTTCATTCTCTTGACTCAAAGAACTCTGGATAATACCGATAGTACAATAAATACGAAATCACTCTTCTAACTCCCTTCCTCACCTTTTATACGTTGCATAATTGTATATAGTAAATAAATAATTATGTTTAAAATTTGTCCATTATCGCAACAAAAAAACTGGAAATATTCCCACAGTACTAGTGAAACCATACAATAATTTGATCTCTTCACCACTTCCCCATTAAAATTAAAAATAAACTCCTAAAACAAGTAATATCGATTCAGTTTCGAGCGGTGCGTGTAGACTTTCAAATCAACCTGTTTGGCGCGTTACATTTTTTGAACCACCTATCCGAATTTTTAGTAAATTCTCACGCTAATCAAAAAATTTGAAAAAAAAACTATACACTATTTTCTTGTAGTTTTTCGATATCTTTTTTATTTTTCGAGATATTACCGAAAAACCAAATTTATGATTTTATTTTGGGTTTTGTGGGTTTAGCGTACATTAAACTTTAGCAAACTTTTTTCATCGTATTCTACATCCAAAAAACTACCCGTGTGCCAAAATGCAGCCTGTTAACATTTAATGAGAGCTCAAAACTCCTGGTGACTGTGCTATTAACAATAATACTAAAAAATAGGGGCGACATCTTTAAAAAACTCAACGGGGCACATTTCAACGATCTGGCGGTAGGCAGCCAGCTTCGTCTTGCAACAACATGTTTTTCTGTCTGTAGCGAGAGTGATATTTTCTGTGGTTCTGTACTTATTCAGTGTTTTAAACTTAAAACGTAAAGCAACAATATATTACGTCTATCGTGCTTTGGTAGCAACCCAAATATATTAGTACGAGAGATAGTAATATAAAGTGCAGTATTATAGCAGGAGTCTTAAGCTCTCAGGAATCTCCGTATGATTTTGTCCTGAGACTTGCTTATTCGTTCTACAGACTACTGTTTCCTGACCTAATCATGTAAATAACTACGCTATGATACGAGTTTTTGTAACTTGTATATCTTACCACCGCTCCTACGACAAGTTTATCGAACACTAATCCGGAGAGCTTATATTTTCCCAACATCTTATTTAACTTTTCCTCTAATAATTCTTTTATAATGTCATGAACGTAATTGTTTACATTAGGCCATACTTGTTTTATTATTCTGTTTATCCATTCGGCTTTTTCCATGTCTGGAAAGCAGACCTAAAAATCAAAAGAAAAATACCTGCAAATTGGAATACCATTTTATTTTAAAATGAAATGAAAACTCTTCATTAATACAGTGTGTCCAAAAAAGTTTTATACAAATGGAGAAAAAGTTTATCTTACATATTACAAAAAAAAATATTTTTGATATAAAGTTCTGCATCACATGGAAATCCATAATCAAATATCAAAAGTTTAAAATATTTGACGGTATATAGGGAAAATAAAAAATAATCATTTATAATGAAGAATAAAGTGTGTTTAAAGTTAAATACAGAGCAAAATATTAATTGAAAATGTTAATAGGAACTAAAAAATTATGTTCACGTTTAGATTTGTGGCATTCCTAGTTAAAAATTCAAAAAAAATCCAGTAAACACGTCAGTAATTATCGGATTATGTATTGAATAAAGGAAAACGAAATTAATTAAAAACTCGTGCACTGATTTTGATTGCATCATATTTTTGTTAAAAATTTGATAACCTTTTTATCTGCTCTGCCACAATTACATCCATAATAAATTTGTGCTAATATCATTTTATTTTGAAATTGCAACATTACTTAATTACAACGTACATAACATAACAACTAAATACATCGCACCCCGGCGGGAACAGTGACACAATTCGAAAATGCAGTATTTCTAAAATAACGCAAATAAGAAAACAGTTAAATTTATATGGAAATAATAAAGGCTTCATTTACCTTTTAGATAAATATTTTTGGGTGGTAAACTTTATTATATTTTCTAGAATAATACTATGAATCTGTAAAAGCACTGAAGTGATACTGTTCTTGCCGTGATGAACAAGAACTAGCCAAAAAGTAAAACTGACACAACTATTTTCTGACGGATAATTTGTTGGGTTACAGATGGAAGACAGGAGGAAACATACCATAGGCCACTGTTCTTGCCGGGGTGCGATCTGGATTAATTCTAACTATTAAGTGCTTCAATATACCCCCCGTCCCTTTCTAAACAGATGATTGCTCTTCGAGAAAAATTGATTATTATAAAAAAGTCTGGAGAGGTGATGTCCGGAGACCTTTAGGGCCAAGTAAACTGCACATACGTCCTTATTACTCTACCGTTAAAAATGTGTACTGTGACATGATGCACCATTATGTTGGTACCATATACGTTGTCTTTTAATTATTGGTAGTCAATTAAGAAACTTAGGGAACTGATTATTTAAAAATTCCAGGTAACGTCCGACATTTATATTATTTCGAGGTGTATATATGTAACCCCTTAATTTGACAGTCAGTTAATTCCGTATAAACAAATTCTACAAATGCTAAAAACAGCTATTACTTATTATTATGTTTTCTTTATAAAAAGATAACTTTTGAAGTCGGCGCCAATTTTCATTCATTAATAATTTATTAAATCATAATTAATTAAATTAATAATAATTAATTAAATTAAATAATTAATTAAATTATTATAAGAATGGCGCCGACTTCAAAAGTTATATTTTTAGAAAGAAATCATAATAATAAATAATAGCTGTTTTTAACATTTGTAGAATTTGTTTATAAGGAATTAAAAAAAGATTTTGCAGCGCTTATTTTTCGCATGCCTTTGTCCTTATCGTTATCTCAAGTACGCGCAGTATTAACGCGAAGGAATTGCATTTTCACGCCACGGTAGAAATGCAATAAAATAAAAGTAAGGTTAAGTTAGTATTCATCTCCTGTAAACTTAGGGGATTTTTTTCATTCACCGCAAGACCTGTCTGCTGTATATCTAAGTGGAAAAAAAACAAGCCCTACCATAATAGCGATAAGAATAACGAACTTCAAATAACCTCCCTTATATGTTCCTAAATAAGGGAAATCGTTATCCTTAATAAAGGTTCCTCTTATTTTGTTTTAATACTACGCAAGCTCCAAACGGTGGGCGCGTGCTTCAAATAACGATTACTGCTGAGTCCTTATATTTATTTTCTTCCCTTTATTATTGCGCATGCTTCAAATAAAGATAAAGACAGTGGCCTGCAAGATCTCTCTATTTTACGAGTGTTTCAAATACATTATTTTTTACTTTATAGTGGTAAAATTTTGAGTGCTGTTTTTTGGTTAAGAGGTTTTTACCCAGTATATATCACCACTACACCAAACACTTCATTTTTGCACTCGACGCGCGCTTCTATTGTATTTTAAGTGTGCTAAATGTTCTTTAAATCGTGTTTTAATTGACCTTTTAGTTTGTCCAACATACTTTTTGTCACAATCATTACAACTAATTCCATAAATTCCACTTTTCTCACAATTAGGAATCTTATCTTTGGGATTTCCTAAGATATTCCTCAGATTGTCTGATGACTTATAGACTAAGGCGAGGCCTACCTTATTAAATACCTTATTGAGTCCCCTGCTATATTTCGGATTATATGGTATGGAGACATACTTGGTGTTATTTCTTTCGCGTGTAAAAAAGGTGGAATTCTGAATATTAAACCTAAACTTATGTCTATTTATTAGCTTATTTACATCGTCATAGCCATTAACTCTAGTTATATTTCTTATACGATTCCTTTCTTTATTAAAATTTACTCTATTCAGAGGGAAAGTGACCAAACGATGAACTAAAAAATGTAATGAGGCTAATTTATGTTGTTTGCAATGAAATGAATCATTAGGAATATATCTATCTGTTACTGTGTCCTTCCTATAGATATCAAATTCTAATCTATTATTATTTTTAATAATTAAAATATCTAGAAAAGGCAACTGTCTACTTACCCAAGCTGGTAAATGTTGTGATAATGACCCAATAACATCTTTTTCATTATTGAAAGTTATGTTTCTTATAAAATTTCTTCTTAACAGCTTTTCATTTATTTCTTTTTCTTTTATAATGTCTAGTATCACAGGAATCACTATCCATATTATAGAATATTGTAAATAACCTAGGACGTAAGCTATGAGTAAAAATAATATCTGAAAATGAAAAGAAAAACCTCTAACAAACAAAAAATGCACTTTCTGAAACAAATCCCTAAAATATTTTCAGCTTTTGAGAAGCTCTATTTGCTATGCATGCAACATGTTCATGCCAAGAGATATTTGCTTCCAAATTAACGCCAAGCAAATCATGAATGGGTACAATCTTAAAACTGTCTGTGACTACTAGTTTACAGTATACAGTACCTGTCTAGAAAAAAAACCATTGAGTTGTATACAACAATGCTTTATTGCGATATTTTTTTGAGACCTGTATTTATATATATTTTATATAAGGAGTGTGAATTAATTTTGAGAGATTTCTAAGCGAGGGCGTAACTTATATTGTTTCGGGGCATACTGTCGCTATATTCATGGTAAAGCGCCATCTTTAGACTTTAATTTTTAGTATATATTATTGTGCCGAAGTGTAAACAACATATTTTTTTTGAACAGTGAATATGTTGAATTACGTGCCAAGAAAACGTCATTTGCGGGAAGCTTTACTTTTCTGGATTAATTCGAACAAAAGCGCTGCTGAAAGCCATTAATTTTTGTAAAAACATGTGAGTACCGGCTTTGACCCTTTAAAAGTGGTGATTTCGACACGGAAGACAAAAAACGTCCAGGCCAGCCGAAAAAGTTTAAATATGAAGAATTGGAGGAATTACTGGATGAAGATCCGTGCCAACTGGAAAAAAAATTTGCAAAGTTATTAGGAGTTGATCGTACAACCATTTCCAAGCGCTTACCTGCACTGGCAATGATTCAAAAGCAAAAGAATTGGGTGTTGTACGAATTAAAATTGAGAGACGTTGAAAAGCGATTTTTCACCTGTGAACAACTGCTTTAAATGCACAATCGGAAAAGTATCGTAACTGGTGATGAAAAATGGATACGCTACGATAATCCAAAGCGCAAAAAATCATGGGTGAGGCCCGATGAACCATCACCACCCTAGCCAAAACCGAATATTCATGGCTTCAAGCTTATGCTGAGTACCTGTGGGATCAACTGGGTACATTATGAACTGCTCCAACCCAACGAAACTACTACTGGAGAACGTAACCGACAACAATTGATGCGATTAAGCCGAGCGTTGAAGGAAAACCGACCGCAATATGTCAAAAGACACGATAAAGTAATTTTTCAACATGACAACATTCGGCCACTCGGCAAAACCCGTCAAGGAAACGCTCGAAGCGCTTGGATGGGATATTCTGCTTCATCAGCCATATCTACTCACCAGACATTGTGCCTTCTGATTATCACTTGTTCCGATCGATTACGCATGTCCTGTCTGAAAAAGCGCTTCCATTTTGATGAGGATACCAAAAGACAGGTCGCTTCGCGGATAACCTCAAAAGATGAGTCATTCTTTCAGCGTGGTATTCATATGCTGCCATAAAGATGGCTAATTGAGTATGCAAAGTAATGGCTAGCCATAGCCAGTACTTTGCATACTCAATTTGTAACCATTTTTTAACAATAAAACTATATCTTTACCGAAAAATCCCTCAATCCCTCACACATTCAATATATATATATATATATATATATATATATATATATATATATATATATATATATATATATATATATATATATAAACACCTGGACAAAATTAACGCAACAATCTGAAAATTAATTTATCTTTTTCTTATTTCAGTTTTAAAGTTTATCGAGTATTTGAATAGTAGGCTATGCATATTTTGTTTCGTTGTTCATGACAGAAATCAAAACAATTCGTTTAGATTTACAGTTTTAAAAAATTTTTTAGAAGATAAACAATTTTCTGTAATAATGCGATAGATTTTCTTTAAAAGTAAGCTTATAAATTGTTCCCTTTTTCAAAGTAATACGTTTTTGTGGTAGACTGTTTTATTTTTGACCCCGAAGAATTAGAAAAATGAATCGAACAAGGAATTTAACTGAACACGAGGTAGTGCGAGCCTCAGTTTTATTGGACGAAGGATATTGTCAGAGTTATGTTGCCAATTTGTTAGGCAAACATCTTTCCACAATAAGTCGTATGGTAAGACGCTTGAATGAAGTAGGAACTTATTCTAGAAGGCTAAGGCAAGGGTGAAAACGATGCACTAGCGACCTAGATGAACGTTTTATAAGACAATATGCTTTAAGAAACAGGACTCTCACTAGTTCTATAATAAGAAACGAACTTGAAGCTGTTCGCAATGTCACAATTTCTTCTAAAACAGTTAAAAGACGGTTAAATGAAGCTGGATTAAACAGTAGGAGACCCTCCACTGCGCCCTTGCTTACTAGAGAGAACAGAGTTGCCAGGTTACGTTTTGCTCGAAATCACGAAAACTGGTCTGTGGATGATTGGAATCAAGTTTTCTTCACAGATGAAACTAGGGTTAGTCTAAAACATCCAGATGATCGTGAGCGAGTATGGCGAAGACCAGGAGAGAGGTTTGATCCTTGCAATATCTCTGCAAGGATTCCATTCGGCGGTGGCTCTGTTATGTTCTGGGGTGGCATCTGCTTTGATGCTCGCACAGAGTTAGTTCCTGTCCGTACGAGATCCATGAATGCTGACTACTATCTTGAGAATATTGTAATAGAACATGTGATGCCTTTCGGTCATTTTGTGGGGCCCAATTTCCTGTTTATGCAAGACAACGCTCCACATCACGTGGCTAGAGAGGTACTCGATTATCTTAATCAAGTTGATATACCGATTATGCAATGGCCAGCAAAAAGCCTGGATCTGAATCCGATTGAACATGTATGGGATCACCTTAAGAAAAATGTGAAACGTCATATACCTGCACCTAGAAACTTGAGGGAACTTGAAAATGCAAATTCCTCAAGATTTTATCCAAAATTTAATTAGAAGCATGCCTAGGTGCATAAACGCTGTCATCCGAAGTAGAGGAGGCAACACACGTTACTAGTGGCCCAGTTACACCATTAATTTTGCTACTAGTGTCCCAGTTTATTTTTTTCATTATTACATAATTTCAAGGATTTTGTTATTAGGTCTTAAGAATAATTTTAATTCGAATCTTATAGAGAAATTTGGTAGCTAATTCACTTTTAAAGTATCCGAATAAGTTTTTTTCCAACTTTTAGTGTAACCAATGTTCATAAAAAATTATTAAAATTAATTCATTATAGAGATTTGTATGATTTAATATATTGTTGCGTTATATATATATATATATATATATATATATATATATAATATATATATATATATATATATATATATATAACAACTACACATATGGATTAATTCTAACTTTATTGCGCAAGTGTTTCAATGTATCCACCGTCCCTTTCTAAACATAATCTAAAAATCTTTTATTACACCTTTAATTACGTCAGGAGTTATAGCTTCACATGTTTTCTTAATGACTCTCTTAAGATGATCAACATCTTGAAATAACCATTTAAGACAAACCTTTTCTTTTAGGTAGCCCAATAAAAAAAGTCTAGAGGGGTGATGTCCGGAGTTCTTTGGGCCAAGTAAACTGCACATGCCTCTCTATTACTGTACCGTTAAAAATCTGGAGGAGATAATCTCGAACATTTTTCGTACTGTGATATGATGCACCATCATGTTGATATCATACACTTTGTCTTTCAATTATTGGTAGGCGATTAAGAAACTCAAAGAACTCATTATTTAAAAATTCTAGATAACGTTTAGCATTCATATTATTTAGAAAAAAGAGTGGTCCAAATATTCTCTCTTTAAAAATTCCACATCATACATTGGTTTTAAACGAGTATTGATCTCGAATTTGGATATTGAAGTTTGGATTAACATCGTTCCACCACCGATAGTTTTGAGATTTACTGTCCCATTAGACATAAATGTCGCTTCGTCAAAGAAAAGTATTTTTCGTGCCATAACCCTGTTATTTTTCAACTCTCCTTGAAACCAAGCACAACATTAAAATCTTCGTTGAAAATCTCCTACTTTCAAAGTATGGCTAAATTGAGGTTTGTTTAGATTAAATTTATTTGTTCTTAAAATTCTAGCAACTGTAGTTTTACTTACATTCAATAAACCTGATCTTCCGACATCATTACTTGAATTTGCTTATCTTTATTTGAAACCCATGCCTGATGTGTCTTTTTAAATTTATTTTCAACACTTCCATAAATTGTGAATTTATTTACTAGATATCCTACAGTTGTGAAGTGTACAGTTTTATCAGGGTGTCTATTATTAAAGATTTCTGTTGCTTCTCTAAAAGTTTTTTAATGAATCTCCAACTATGAGAACAATTTCAATTTTATCTTCAACACTCAATTTTACTGGCATTTCTAATTATTGTAAATGCAGACTGACGTTAGCTTTGAAGTTTATTGACAGTTGTTAGATATTTCTGAAGACATGTTCATTTATTTTCAGTCCAAAATTTGTAGTGATTTCGTTTTCTTTTATTTAATAAATAATCCAACAACTACTGACGTATTTATTGGAGTTTCTTTGAATTTTTATTTTTTATTCTTCATTATAAATCATTGTTTTTTATTTTCCCTGTATACCATAAAATATTTAAAACTTTTGATGCTTGATTAGGGATTTTCATGTGATGTAGAACTTTTTCTACTCAGTATATATCACCACTTCACCAAACACTTTATTATTGCATTCGACGCGCGGTCGGGACTCCTTGCAGGCCATTCTACAGTACCTCTTCTGCCTATCCATTAATTCACGCACCTCCTGTTGTGTTCTTCTACAGTCTCTATAACCAACTATCATTAACAAAGTGATTCTTTCAGTTTCTGCAGTTTCACACAATGTAACAATAAATGTTTTCGTCAATAAATCATTTTTTGACGCCTTAAGTTACCTGACAATAATAGTTTGACACAAGCCAGCTTAAAATAATAATAATAATAATAATTTGATCTCCTTAATTGTAAGTATCAATAATTCCAAAACAGTTCAATTTAGAGACATGGTATGTTAGACAAATAATATCTAGAAATTTTAGTAGGACTCAAAAATAAAATAATATACAGGGCGAACTGACAGTTCAAAACATTTTATTTTCAACGTATGTGCGCCGTATAACACCCTATAACTTTTTTTTAAACATTTTTTTGATACACTGATTAATAAATGCTGTGGAATCATTATTCCATACATATGGGGCACTCTGTATATATGTATTATAAACAAAATTAATAACTATTAAAATATTATTCTTATTTTATAATTGACTTTTCCGTGCAAATTTTAAAACGTAGTAATTGCAATAAAAATACACTAAAAACGAAATAAAACACTAGATTGATAACAAAATATCACTTATGGATCATTATTAGATAAAATTGCATATAGTTTTATCAAACAATGACATTATTTGAGTTAGATGACTAATAGAAATATAACCACGTACTATCCGAGAATTGTCGAGGCGTAATTAAGGGAAATATTATAAAATACTGCAATGAAAAGAACACAGAGATCTTCAAAGCAACTAGAATTTGGCGAGATTAAGAATACCAATCAAAACAGACAATTAATCTCGCCCAATTCTGATTGCCATAAGCTCTTTTAATTACAGTGTTGTAAAATGGTAGTCTCAGTTAATTTGAACTTTAGAAATATGACCATGACGCGTTTTGTACTATATGTCTTCTGAGAATTCTTAAGGAATAATTAAGAGAAACATTATTTTAAAACACTGCAAGTAAAAGACTACACAGATCTTTATAGCAATACCAATCAAAAATCCCGCCAAATTCTGGTTGCTTTAAAAATATTCTAGGCCCTCTTGTGATTACAGTGTTGTAAAATGGTAGTTTTAGTTAATATGAACTTTAGAAATATGACTGTGACTTGTATTATATGTCTTCCGAGAATTCTTGAGGTATAATTAAGAGAAGCATTATTTTAAAACACCCCGAGCAAAAATACACTGTGATCTTTATAGTAAATAGAATTTGGCGAGATTAACAATATCGATCAAAACAGACAATTAATTTGGCCAATTTCGAATTGGTATAAAAATATCCTAGGCGCTCTTTTGACTACAGTGTTGTAAAATGGTAGCCTCATTTAATAGGAACTTTAGAAATATGACTGTGACTCGTTTCGTATTATGTGTCTTCCGAGAATCCTTGAGGCATAATTAGGAGAAACATTATTTTAAAACACTGCAAGCAAAAGAACAGAGAGAAATCTTTATAGCAACTAGAATTTAGCGAGATTAACAATACCGAAATCGAACAGGCAAATCCCCTCAAATTCTGGTTGCTATAAAATGATTCTTTTGATTACAGTATTGTAAAATAGTAGTTCCAGTTAATTTGGACTTTCGCACTAACAGAGGAAATGTGGCAGTACATTAAGTCCTGGAACATCTTTTATTTGAGGTAGATTGTTCATAAAATCTCTTGGCACATTTGAAAAGGTAACATTTGCCTTGTTTGGGGAAATCCGCACTATAGTTAGTATTAGAGACAAGACTGTGTAATAATTGTTGAAAATGATTTCACATAAGGGTTTTGATTTTTATTTTTCTAAAATTTGAAATGATCAGATGTGTGTTCTAGTTTTGTAAAATTATCTTTTTTACTTTCCTTTCTAAAGGGAAAGTGAAAAAAATCACCCTTCTCCCGAGACTTTTGTATTTCTTCACGTTTCATGCCCCTACATTACTAAAAATATAGTTTCCCATTTCCGCCGGTCTGTCTGTTTGTTGACTCTCGAAAGAAAGCCAATAAAGATTTCAAAGTTGTTACACATATATTACCTGAAATAGGAATGTAACTCATAGTTTTTATGATATATATGGGTCATTCCATGCCAAATCGACCACTTTTGACCCTGACCCCTTTCGATTTGGCAGAAAATTTTTTACCTTTTTCTACCCTATGAAAAACGGTTCTCAGAATTTTTTCAAATTTTTTTACCCACCTCAAAAAAAGTTATGAATTTTTCAAAAAAATGGCTCTTTTTTTTTCAAATTGCCATAATTTTGTCAAAAATTAGCCGATCGAGACGTTTTTTTTTTTTCAGAATTTTCGTAATTAAATGTACTTTTTTTAAAAAAGATACAAAAAAATTTTTAGATAATAAAATCTATGAAATTTTTGCCTTTTTTGAGAAAAACCGTCAATTTTTTGAAGTGCGCTTTTTTTTATCTTTTATTCTTTTTTCTTAAAAAATACTTCAATCAATTCTGCAGTTATCCTCGCCAATCGCAGAGTGGGCCGAATTTTTTTTCTATTTTTTTTTTAATTGCAAAAAGTCAGTTTTTCACAACTTTTTTAATTTTTTTTTTTTTTGAAACTTTGTTTATATAATAAAATAAATGCAAGTAAATGATTTCACGGTATATTATACTTAATTTATAGCCTAAACTTACAACTAATGACTAGGATTCTACGTTTGATACGATTAACATTCACTGTTTTTAATACTAATTCAACAAATAATTTATTTCATTTTTCATTGGCGTTTGAATAATTTTGTTCACTATAATTGTGTTTCATATTATAAAAGAATTTCCTAAGCATATTATAATAAATTTTAATCTGACATAAATAGTATTCAAATTCAGCACATTAATTAGATCGATAAGCTAGGGCATAACAATCACAGACTTACGTACGGCCAATTCACTAGATCCACGCGAATCTATTCTATTTCATAAGCCTACCACCACTTTATATTGAGATCCAAAACATAACCTATGTATCTGTCATGTGTTTCAGTGTTTATTGAAAGTGTTTTGTTATCACGTTTGTTGAAAAAGAACAATTTATAGATAAATTTATGTCAGGTTAAAATTTATTATAATATGCTTAGGAAATTATTTTATAATGTGAAATACAATTATAGTGAACAAAATTATTCAAACGCCAAAAAAAATGAAATAAATTATTTGTTGAATTAGTATTAAAAACAGTGAATGTTAATCGTATCAAACGTAGAATCCTAATCATTAGTTGTAAGTTTAGACTATAAATTTAGTATAATATACCGTGAAATCATTTACTTGCATTTATTTTATTATATAAACAAAGTTTCAAAAAAAATTAAAAAAAAAAAAAATTGTGAAAAACTGAATTTTTTTTTTCAATTAAAAAAAAAATAGAAAAAAAATTCGGCCCACTCTGGGATTGACGCGGATAACTGCAGGTTTGATTGAAGTTTTTTTTTAAAAAAATAAATAAATAAAAAATGGCGAACTTCAAAAAATTGACGGTTTTTCTCAAAAAAGGCAAAAATTTCATAGATTTTATTATCTAAAATTTTATTTGTATTTTTTTTTTAAAGTACATTTAATTACGAAAATTTTGAAAAAAAAAAATGTTTTGATCGGCCAATTTTTGATACAGTTATGGCAATTTGTAAAAAAAGAGCAATTTTTCTGAAAAATTCATAACTTCTTTTTAGGTGGGTAAAAAAATTTGAAAAAATTCTGAGAACCGTTTTTCATAGGGTAGAAAAAGATAAAAAAACTTTTAGCCAAATCGAAAGGGGTCGGGGTCAAAAGTGATCGATTTGGCATGGAATGACACACACACACATATATATATATATATATATATATATATATATATATATATATATATATATATATATATATATATATATATATATATATATATATATATATATATATATATATATATATATATATATATATATATACATATATATATATATATATATATATATATATATATATATATATATATATATATATATATATATATATATATATATATATCATCATGCCCATATGCGCTTATCCCTCGAGAACCACTTACGTGATTTTTTAAATTCATACATATGTTCTCTGAAGAGGTTATATAATAATAATAATAATAATCTATATAATATATATAAAACGCAACGTCTCTCTGTCTGTCTGTCCGTTAGTGTGCTTATCATTCGAGAACCATCGGATTTACGTGATTTTTTTTTAATTTTTAATTTAATATATGTAAAAAAAATCTATAATATATATAAAACATAACATCTCTCTGCCTGTCTGTCTATCCATTACTGCGCTTAGCACTCAAGAACCACTTATCCGATTTACGGTTTTTTTTTTTATAAAATACAAAGGGAATAAACAGAGACAAAATGCTAATATATAGGAAAAAAGTTGGAAGTTTAGCAGTAAGCTTCGCAGAAAAAGACTGAATAGATGGGCGGAATACTTTAAAGAAACATTAAATGGAGATGAAAATGAGGAGTTGAATGAGAAATAGGAAGCAAAATTAACTGAAGGGCAGGAGGCGACAAATAAACCCTGCAAAGAAGAAATAAGAGAAATATTCAGAACCCAAAAAAATAAGGCTCCGGGTGGAAATTGTAGAACCGATAAAAGCTGGAGGAGTAGATCTGGAAAAATGAAATATGCCGGTTGGTGCAAGAAATATGGGAAACAGAAAAGATGCCAGTGAGCTGGAGAGAGTCGCTCATTTGTCCAATATACAAAAAAGGAGAAAAACTATATGTGCTAATTATAGACCAATAGCCTTACTGGATGTCGTGTACAAGATAGTAGTGTTGACTATCAAAAACAGACTAGGAGAGAAAGCCAAGTCTATTCTGGGAGAGTACCAGTGTGGATTCAGGAAAAATAGATCGGTTACAGACCAGATATTTTCGATTAAGCAAATCCAAGAAAACAGCTTAGAAAAAAATTTGGCACTACACTTGGTCTTTGTGGATTTCAGAGAAGCATATGACTCTGTAAATAGAGAAGGACTCTACAAGATAATGGAAGAACTAAAAATTCCAAGTAAATTGATTCGCATGGTGAGAATGACCCTGAATGACACAGAAAATAGGGTGTTGGTTGAGGGCAAAGTATCAGACAAGTTTAAGGTGGAGAGGATTAAGACAGGGGGAACCAGTGTCGACATGTCTATTTAATTGAGTACTAGAGAAGATAATCCGGGAGTCAGAAATAAAAACAAATGGAACGATATACCAACAAACTTGCCAATGCTTGGCCTATGCGGATGATATAGCAGTGATTGCAAGAGCAAAAGAGAACCTCAAAAAAGCCATAAGTAGGATAGAAGAAAGGGGAAGGATGAGAGGACTAAAGATAAATGAGGAAAAAAACAAAATACATGGAAATTACAAAGAAGAAGGATATTAAAAACAACAAAAGTTTAGATATAAATAAACAACTTAGGAAAAAGATATATGTTTGAAAAAGTAGACAAATTTAATTATCTGGGATTAACAATAACATAAAGTGGACAAGAAAGGACGGAGATACAAGAAAGAATAGCGACAGGACAGAGATGTTTGGGGGCAATGAATCCAATATTGAAATTGAAGAATGTATCAAGAAAAGCAAAAGAAAGAATATATACGACAGTTGTCAGACCCACGGTGACATATAGATGCGAAATGTGGAAACTGAATGCAAGAGAAAAGGAGACGTTGGAGGTGTGGCAAAGGAAAGCTTTGAGAAGAATCTATGAAGGAAAGAAAGAAGAGGGACTGTGGAGAAGAAGAACAAACTACGAATTAAAATGCCTATATACGAAACCCCTTATGACTCAAATCATAATAAGCCAGCGATTAGGATGGTTGGGACACGTGGCAAGGATGAAGGAAGAAAGACAGGCAAAGCAAGCCCTAATAAGAGGAGTGGTTGGAAGAAGAGGCAAGGGTAGACCTCGATCTACATGGATTCAGGCAGTAAAGCAAGATCCGGAGTTGATGGGAATTCCGCACTGGGAAAAGCTAACAGGAGACAAAAAGAAGTGGAGACAAGTATGCAACCAAGCCATGGTCCTCTAAGGCCCCTTGAGCTATATAATAATATAAACATAACGAATAAGCAGTGACGATAAAGGTGAATCAAGTTCACGCGAGCAGAGCCGCGGGCACGGCTAGTATATATATATATATATATATATATATATATATATATATATATATATATATATATATAGTTTTAGAAGTCAGCGTAAGCCAAACATATAAGGAGTTAAATGAGTCAAGGACAATATTAGAGGAGTTACGTCGTATATATCGCGTTATAGATTTTTTTAAGCTTCTTGTAGTCGAGGAGTCTAAAAATTGTGTTTTTTTTTTTTAAATATTTTCAGTTATTTATTATACACATAAGAAATTATTGAGGTAAGGATGGGGGTTAGCGAAGTTGATTAGTAAATATCGTGTTACATCTTTTTAAGGTTGTTGAATTTGACGAAAGTTAGAGAATGTTATTTTTTCATTATTTTCATTTTGATGACAAATAGTATGTAGGGGGAAGAAGATGTGTCATTGAGGTCATTTAAGAACCTAGTTCTTTAACCACTCGCTTGAAACTGTGCCGGGAACGTAATTGTTTACATTTAGATTACACTATTTTTAATTTAATTATTAATAATTTTCGAAGACTATGCAGTAATTAATAATAATAATTAACCAAGTTATCTTTTAATATAAATTAAAACTTTTTATGGGATAACTTGTATTTATTTAAATATATAAAATTTAACTTTAAAAATTTCTTAATTAATTAGCTGATTAATTTAATAAAAATTACTGCAGTGACTTAGCCGTTACTTGATTATGATAACAGCTTCACGCATAGACTAATAAATACACCATTAACTGAGGAAAATTTTCTAAAAGAATTAAATATTATAAAACAAATTAGTATAAACAATGGGTACAGGAGTGACTTTGTAGATAATATTTTAATGAAAAAAAAACAATTTAAAAAAGTAATAGGACTTGTGTACCCGCTTAAACAACTAAACAAAGATAAGTTTCGTATCCTCACTTATACCGGTAAATTGACCAATTCAATATTTTTTCCATAAAAATCATGTAAACATTGCCTTCCGTACCAATAACATCTTAACTCGACATATTAAAAATAAAAACCGGTGAAGTGCAAGTTGAACTTGCACAATTAGTGTTCCGTACGTTGATTGTTTTTAAAATAAAAAATTTTGTTAGGGTAGTATAAAAATGATCAGTGACTTCACAAAACACACCCCAAATGAGTTTTCAACAAAGTTTGTTTCCAATCTTTACTGAAAACTGGTGACCTTGAAATTTTGGTTTTTTTATATACCAGATAAATTATTAAAGGTAATGATAATTTTCGTTCAATCTATACCTCGTGGAGAATATTCCAGGTTTTTTTTCAAAATTTTTTGATCAGTACTTTTCGAGATAAGGTAGGGGACAGCGATTTTTCGCGATTTTTTTTTGTAAAATAATACAAAGAAAAGTGCGCGCAAGTATTACATTATATACATATTTTTTACTCGTATTTTCACAAGCTTTCATTTGACACTACACTCGATTACCTAGTAAAAATTTTTTTTTTCACTTCCGATTTCACCCCCCAAAACTAACCCCTTAAGTCAAAATTTAACTTTCAAAATTACATGGCTCTGATGAGGCCATCAATTCCTATATTACTACCAAATTTCAACCTTCTATGACAAATAGTTTTGGAGAAAATCGGGTGTGACAGACGAACAGACGGACAGACGGACAGACAGACGGACAGACACCGAAGTGATCTTATAAGTGTTCCGTACGGAACACTAATAAAAGTAAAACAAAAAAAAAAAAATAATAAAACAGTTTACGAATTATGCTGTGGCACTTGCAATAAAACTTATATAGGACAAACAGGCAGATCTTTATATAAAAGAATAAAGGAACATACAGAGGAAGAGCCAGCAACGTATTTTAAGTTGTCATTTCAACAGTCATGAAAATTTAGGTACTAAATCTTATATACCTTCTGAAAAATAAAAGTCGATTCTGGCAGCCCTCTATGGCCGGGGTATACTACCCCAAAATTACTAAGAGAGTGAGAAATAAAATTCAATTTATTTAAAGTAAAAGTCAAGAAATTTGAGGAGGTTACTTTCGATAGTATTTTTTATTTATAAAAATTATTGCCAGAACATTTCTCCCCCTCTTAAATGTTGACAGAGCGCTGTAAATATTTATTTAAAAAAATTCCATTTTTGTTATTTTAAAAGTCTTGAAATTTTAAAGAAATAAATAAAATATATGTAAGATAGGTAATATAAGAAGCCAGAACAAAATTCCATCACTAACTGTCTGCCAGAGCGAAAAACGTTCCCACGTTAGTGCGAGTCAGACAGTTATATAGCGGCCTGTGGTTTAGAGAGAGAACGCATATTGGGGATCTATTGAAGGTAAATCTTAAATTATGGAAGATATAAAGGCCCTGTGTTAATTTTGTAGAGAAGTCACATTTAGGGAGATTCGTCTGTACCTCTGACATAGGTATTATTCTCTGAGTTGTTTTAAAGATCACTGTGAAAAATACTGAGATTCTGTAGAACGTACCACTTCTTAAATTTTAGGCTGAACAATTCATAAATGGTCCATTGCTCATTCGTCCGTACCTGTGACGTAGTTCTTCATTCTTTTCTCATCGTCTTGAAGGCCATTGAAAAGGTATGATAAATAAGTGCAAATATTGCAAATATTTGGAGGAATGCACGTCTGAAGATGCCAACTATTTTGAGTCCAGAAGACAATGGTTGGAATGAAATAAATAAATACATAAATAAATGCTTTATTTCAAATCAATATACATGGTATATGAAACGAAATGACTTCAAAATAAAGAAAATATAACAAATAATTGCAAATCCGGACAAAAATCCCTAATCCTATCCTGCGGTTATTAATAAATTCTTAATCTCTGCTTTGAATCTTTTGATAGAGTTAATATTTTTGATTTGGTTTGGTAGGGCATTCCATAAATTTACACACATATAAAGGGGCGATTTTTCAGTAATTGTAAGTCTATGCACTAAATATATAAAATCCATTGTTCTAGTGTTATAGCCATGTTCTGATTTAAATTCAAATAGATTTTTATTTTGAAAGAAAAACATTAAGTTTTCGTAGATATATATCGCATACACGGTCATCATGCCCATATCTTTAAACACAAATCTACAGCTTTGTCGATAATTCATTTTTTTTTACGATTCTCAAAATTCGTTTTTTAATAATAAAGACATTTTCTACCATGCTATCCCTTCCTCAGAATACAATACCATACTTAAGAACCGATTCAAAATTGGCATAATATAGTATTCTGAGAGAAGTTTCGTTCAAATATTTACTCAAAACCCTTATACCATAACACACCGAGTTTAATTTCTTACATAATTGGGTTATTTGAAATGACCAGTCCAAATGTTCATTTATGTAAATTCCCAAATATTTAGCATGTTGGATTAGTTCAAATTTTTCATTATCAAAATCAATATGTCCTGGCACAGCAATATTTGACTGTTTTGTTTTAAACAAAAGGAAATTTGTTTTTTCTTTATTCACAATCAATTTATTTGTGCAAAACCAATCAGTCACCCTGTCAAAAAATTCTTTTGCTTTCGTTATGAGATCTTCTATGGTCTTACAGTTAATAATTAAATTTGTATCATCTGCATACTTTACAATATGCTGATTTGGAGACTCCAGTAATAGGTAAAGATCATTTATAAAAATTATGAACAGAATTGGCTCAGATCAATCTCATTAGCTAAGATTTTTGAATATGCAGTTTTGCCATTTTTAGTTACGGTCACCGATTGCATTTTATTATTTACATACGATTTAAGCCGTTTTAATACATTACCCCTTATTCCATATTTTTCAGCTTTTAAAATAAGTAATTCCCTATCTAGACAATCATAAGCTTTTGTTAAATCTAGTAGCATAGCAAGAGTAACATCTCCCTTTTCCAGGTGCTCAAGAATATTTTTAATGAAGGCAAAAATGGCTGTTTGAGTTGATTTACCCTTTAAAAACCCATGCTGATAACAACTAAATAGATTATTTTGTTTAAAAAAATGTATTATTCTGGTGCTCATTGCATATTCAAAAATCTTAGAGAAGCCTGGTAACAGACTTATAGGTCTGTAGTTGTCCAACATTTCTGGATCCCCTTTTTTAAAGCAAGGTTTTATTGCTATGCTACTTATAGATTATCAGGGAGTATTCCAAACATGAACGAGTTATTTATAATATTACATAAGACATTTTTCAAACTCAGTCGCTGAGCTTTTAACAATGCTGGTTGGAATCTCATCGATTCCACTGCTATGTTTATTTTTTATTTTCTCTGTTATCTCACAAATCTCGTTTGTTGTTACAGGATTCAGAAATATTGAACTTATATTATCATTAATTCTTGAACTAAATGGAATTTTTGTTAGGTTATTTACTAAACCTGGTACAATCGATAGTAGGAAGTTGTTATAATTAGTGGCAATTTGGTCCGGTAAACCCGGCACTTTTATATCACGGTTTGTCCCTAATCCATTAATTTCTTTGTATATAGTTCACATACATTTAGATTTATTATCTGATATTCTTATTCGGTGTTCATATTGTTCAGCACGAGCACTAACCAATAACTTGTCATAGACTTTTTTATGGTTGACATACATTTCTTTATATCTATTCTCACGTTTTGATAATGTTAACAGAATATTTAACCTATTCTTACATGCTATAATGTTTTCATCTTTATACAGTTTTACTTTTCGTTTTTTTTTTGCCCCTAACTTTAAAGGAAAACATTCATTAAATAAGCTTTTATAAATATTCATAAATTCACTCCATTGTCTAGTGACATCATTCGTTCTAGCCTGATAAACCCCTTCCCAATCCTGTTTCCTCAAATGAGTTAAAAAATTTCTTTTATTTTCATCTGAAAAAATGCGCTTATAACTATTATATGCCTTGACCTTACAATCCACTTCAAAACTGATTTTTTGACCCATATGATCCGATATAAAATTATTAAATACAACTGCGCTTACGTATCGCCTATTGGTAAATATATTGTCTATGCAACTTGGAGAGTTAGTTGTTATTCTAGTGTTTTCAGTAATAGTATGGGCTAAATTAAAGGAATTCATTAAAGATAACAAGGTTCTACTTTTTACATTTTCAATGAGTGTTTCAATATTACAGTCTCCTACAATACAATTATTTTTCTTTTCACTGGAACTGTTCATTAAAAGCTGTTCAAATTGTACCAAAAATACATTAAAGTCCCCTGTAGGAGGTCTATACATACACGCAACAGTTATAACATTTCCTTTTGCAACTGTACATTCTGCCACGACACATTCAAACACATCACATATGGATAGATTGTTTAATTTCGTATCTGACTTACACTTTACTCCTTTTTTGGAGTAGATTGCAGCTCCTTCGTGCTTTCCCTCCTCTCTGCAGAAAGCTGCCACCAAATCAAAATTGTCAATTCCCAGCTTTGCTAATTGGTCTTGAGATTTCCCGTGTTCAGTTATACACAAAATGTCGCAATTTTGCTGCATTTGAATCATAGCATTAATTCGATCTACTTTATTATCTAGAGATTGAACGTTTTGATGTATGATACTTCTTTTACCATTTTTGGTAAAAAATCTTCAGCTTGGGTTGAATTGTAATTTATATTACTTTGATATTGTCCCAGTCTCCGTTGGTATACTGGACACTGAAAGTCCCTAGCTAAGTGTTGACTTTCTTCAAATTTAATATTAAGCTTGGTACAATTTGGGCATTTTAATACGTCACTATCACAGTTTTTTTCCCCTGATTTAATGATGGCCGGTATGATTTTAAATGGTTCGAGGGAGATCAACCCACGCGATCGCCAACGACAACATCGAGATTGAAGCGGATGATGCCAGTGTCGATGATAAGTGTTTCTCATGATGAATTATTAATATCCATTGATGATCCAGGATGATGATCAAGTTGATGAAGAAGATGAATAAAAAATTAATAATTTTTAATACAATAAATAAAAGTTTTGTTTTTAATTTTTACAATAAATTTTTTGTTGAATTTTATATATCTAGCCCGTTATACTCTCCATATAGGTTCTCTCTTTAACCCGCATAACTGTCTAGCTTCCACTAACGTGGAAACGTTTTTCGCTCTGGCAGACAGTTAGTGATGGAATTTTGTTCTGGTTTCTTATATTACGAATCAACTTTTATTGTTCAGCCGATATGTAAGTTTTAGTACCTAAATTTTCACGACTGTTGAAATGACCACTGGCTCTTGGTCTAATAAACAAAGTTATAAAATGAAAAATAATATATCTCACTACGCTAAACATTCAACAGATGAAAATCATACTTTCAATGAAGATTTCAGCATTTTGCACAATGAAAATAAATGGAAATTACTGAATTGTTTAGAGCAGGTGGAAATTAACCAGAAAAAATCCTCAGGTTTATTACTCAACGATCAATTAGATGGTGGTTGGTCTCCCTTATTGAACTTGTTTTAGGTATTAAGGTAAATATTGTTAATTAATTTAATACTTTGTAGTTAATTTACATCTTTCTCCAGAAAGAGACACAGTATGTCGAAACAATTGTCAGCAGTAATATAATAAACATAACTGATCTTAAATAGTTGTTTAAATTTTCGTTCCTAGTTAATAAAAATTAACTTACCTTCTTAAAAAAATTAATTGAAATACTGCCATACTCCATCACAACACTGTACTTTTTGTTCGTTCAATCCTTACTGCGTTATGCATTAGTTTTGTAAAATACACTATAATTTTTTTTAATACTTATACCGATAAACTTATTAGGTGATAATACGTGTATGTTTTGATTACCAAATTAATCATCTAATATTATCGGGCTTCATTTGAAAAAGATAACTAAAACAAAACAAATCAATTAGTAACAGGTTTGTGTGAACGTCTTTGTTTGATCAATTGTGTACATCAAACTTTAATAAGTCTACTTTTTACGTCAACAATCATATCCATGGTTACCATCTTATTCTGGGTATTTGATTAGAATAGAAATGAGATAACAGTAATTCATATACATAGTTTTCTTAGAGTGATCTACCATTGCGTAATAATGCTAAGAAAAGGAAGATCTACGGAGTTCTTTTTTAAAATTATTTTTCTAGAAATGACGAAAAATTTTCAAAGTTTCAAAAAAATTAAGATTCATTCCATAAAAAATAACCGGCCAAGTGCAAGTTGGACTTGCGCAATTAGTGTTTCGTATAGTGAATGCTTTTAAAATAAAATAATCAGTAACTTCACCAAACACCCCAAAATGAATTTTTAAAAATCAATATCTAGAAATTGGACACAAGCTTGTTTGTGATGGCGAAAAACGGTTTTTTTTACAACGTGTACTTCTATATTATTAGGAAAATTTGAAAATACATCGTCTGTCAAGGTTCTGCCTCTATAGTATATTTGTTTGGAGTTGATAGCAGAATTCTCTCATTGTAAATGCAAATACATGTTGGGGTGCATCAAAAAAAAAAGAGATTTCTTATGCATTTTACTGGATTTTGCTACCTGTTGTGAATTATTTTTTAAGAGTTTCCTATTTTAGGCAGAAAACCTCTGCTATACAATAGAGTCATAATAAATGAGTGTTCACCGGTAGCATAGCCGTCCGAGCGTAACCTGATATTAGTGTTTCTATTGTGTTTTTTTTTTTTCCAACGAAAATTCAGGACTTTCCATAATTTCCACTTTTTTAAATGTGGTAAGTCCTGGTTTTCTCTGATTTCTTGCAAAACGGTATGTGTTTTTCACAAAATAACCGGTCAAGTGCAAGTTGAACTTGCGCAATTAGTGTTCCGTACATTGATGGTAGTGATGGGATAATTCGAATTAAAAATAATCGGTAATCCGATTATTGAAATAATCGGCATCATCCGATTATGAAAACCTAAGAATGGAATTATATATAATCGGAATTCGCTTTATCATAAAATCTAAAATCACTAAAATCGTAAACAAAAGTCAACGACAAATCACTCGGATTCTCAGAAGCGATAAAATCAAACATCCAAATTAGGACTCCTCGCAGCGCAATATTGCCATTAATAGGAAAATTTACCTAGATTTTGTTTTTTAAAAAAAAAGTAAGTCTGCAATATTTTGTACTATTTTTACTATTTTTAACGGATTGGACTTAGTGCTTGCACGCTCCATATTAGTGAATTGCGCACCACCTCAATATAGACTTTCAAAAATACACTCTTTGATCACAACAGAATTGTATCCACAGGCTTTGTTACTATCAATTTCCAAATCCGGCACCGGATAACCAAATAATTCAAATAACCTATTTTATCCTAAATGACATTAAAAACGATTTCACTCCACTAGCCACGGCACAGCCAGCAGCCATTACAAAAATTCAAAATAAGATTTGAATTTGTTACTTGGGGTTTTATGTTTTATTTACTTTAATTGGTTGTATTATACATATATACTGGGGTAAGTTGTTCAAAATTAGGTCGGCACAAATTTTCTAATTTGATTGCCTCAGCAGCTCCAGAAATAAACAAGTTAGCAATAGTACCGACTTAATTTTGAAAACCCTGTATATAAGAAAATTAATTTTTTTTGGAGTGTTAATTTTTTAAACCAGTTCCACTCCAGCGAATGTTTGTTACAACCAGGCCTCATTTTCTGTTTTCTTTATAAATTTTACTTTTAACTTTAATTATTCAACACTCAACTAACAGTCAACATCCAACACTAATACTCACGGAACGACGATTCATCCATACTACTAAAAATAATAAATAATTGAATTAATCGGCATGCCTGGAGTTCAAGTTTCGTTTCGGCGAATCGGCAAAATCGAGCAATTCCGATGAATTTTAAATTTTATAATAAAGCGACGCACGCAACATCAAAGGTAGTAGGGGATGGGATGATTTTTAATTCGAATTATAATCCGATTATCAAAATCATTCATAACCTGAAAATCTGATTATTGCAATAATGCGATTATGCCCACCACTAATTGATGGCTTTTAAAATAAAAAATTTTGTTACGGAGGTATAAAATACACTCCAAATGAGTTTCAACAAAGTTTGTTTCCAATCTTTACTGAAAACTGATAACCTTGAATTTTTTTTTTTATATACCGGATAAGTTATCGTGATAATTTTCGTTCAATCTACACCCCGTGGAGAATATTCCGGATTTTTTTAAAATTTTTTTAATAAGTACTTTTCGAGATAAGGGCCCCCCCCCGAGGTTTTTCGCGATTTTTTAAAAATAATACAAGGAAAAGTGTGCGCAAGTATTACATTATATATATATATATGAAATATAAAGCTAGACACCAAAAAGGCTTCTGGCCCTGACGGAATACCTGCCATAGTTCTTAAAACTGCGCGAGGGAACTAACACCAGTTTTCTGTAGACTTTTCAACCTATCCTACAGAAAGGGAACAGTTCCTTCCTGCTGGAAATGTGCTACAGTTCAGACGATACCTAAAAAAGGCAAGAAGACCTTGCCAAATAACTACTGACCAACCGCACTGCTTTCAATAATATCGAAAGTCATGGAAAAGGCTACCAATCAGCATCTTCTAAAATATCTTGAAGGATTCAACATTATTAGCGATCACCAATATGGCTTTCGTAAAAATAGATCAACAGGAGATCTTCTGACTTATGTAATACATGTCTGGAATAACGCAATTGAACACTTTGGAGAATCTCGAGCGGTTGCTCTTGACATATCCAAGGCATTCGACCGTGTTTGGCACGATGGGCTGTTGGCTAAGCTACGTTCTTATGGTATGTCTGAAAGGTTCTGTCTGTGGCTCTCATGTTTCCTCAAAGAGCGTTCTTTACGAGTGGCAGTTGACGGATTTCTTTCTAACACCTTCACTATCAACGCCGGTGTACCCCAAGGCTCCATACTGTCTCTTACTCTCTTTCTCATTTACATTAACGATCTGCTGGAAAAGACCGAGAATCCAATCTAAAGCTTTGCAGATGACAGTACACTTATCTCTTCATTCACTTTGAACGCTCGGACATCGGCTATTCAGACGAATATCCGCAGACAGCAGGAAGTCATTCAACTTAACAAAGACCTGGAAGAAACTCTATCTTGGGGTGACAGTAATCAAGTGGAATTTAACGCTACAAAAACCCAGGCGGCAGTTTTCTCTAAAAAAGTTAACGTTGCTGAACCCGGCATAGTTATGTCGGGGCACTCCATCCCTCTAACATCGTCACTTAATTTGTTGGGCGTTAATTTGGGAGAAAATATTTTTTTCATTTCCGACTTCACCCCTCAAAACTAACCCCTTAAGTCAAAATTTAACTTTCAGAACGACACGGCTGTGATGAGGCCATCAGTTCCTATATTATTGCCAAATTTCAACTTTCTACGTCAAACAGTTTCGGAGAAAATCGGTTGTGACAGACGGACAGACAGACACTGAAGTCATCTTATAAGTGTTCCGTATAGAACACAAAAATGGTGTACTGTTCTTCCGTTTTTAAACCCTTCATCGATCTCTAAGGGCTCCTTTCCTTTGTGATTCTGAGGTTCGTTGCGAGGACCGCGTTTTCTTTCTTTTAGAAATCTATAAATAGTTGCTGATCCAACTCCGTTCATGTTGGCATAGGTTTCCACAACTTTACGGACTTGGCTTCTTGGCTGTTGATGCACTAGGGCATCGTGGACATTAAGTATCATTGTTTTTTCTTGCAGGGAAAATGCAGATTTACAGCCTCCGCGAAGTTTGACCTGGGCAAAACTGAAATTTGAAGCCATCGCTGTTCGGATTTGAACTAAGCATATTATAGATTTTTGCTTTATTAGTGTTCCGTACGGAACACTTATAAGATGACTTCAGTGTCTGTCTGTCCGCCTGTCTGTCCGTCTGTCTGTCCGTCTGTCTGTTCGTCTGTCTGTCCGTCTGTCTGTCCGTCTGTCTCTCTGTCATACCCGATTTTCTCCGAAACTATTTGTCATATAAAGTTGAAATTTGGTAATAATATAGGAATTGATGGCCTCATCAGAGCCATGTAGTTTTGAAAGTTAAATTTTGACTTAAAGGGTTAGTTTTGGGGGGGTGAAATCAAAAGTGAAAAAATAAATTTTTTCCTGGTCATCGAGTCAAATGAAAGGTAGTAAAAAGACACGAGTTTAAAAATACATGTAATGTCAAAAGTAACGTCACTAAAACCACTGTAACTTGTAAACTACTAGTCGAAATGTCATGAAATGTTGACACGTATCGTTTGAAGGTTGGCACTTCCTAAAAATCATATGGATTTTTTGAAAATAGCGACATCTATGTGTCAGACCAAAAACGTTTCAGCCTACGTATTATATTTTCTGCTGAATAAAAAAATTTTAAAAAAAAGTTGCCAGCGGCCCTGTATACTTTTTAGTGTTCCGTACGGAATACTTATAAGATCACTTCGGTGTCTGTCCGTCCGTCTGTCTGTCCATCTGTCTATTTGTCCGTCTGTCGTACCCGATTTTCTACGAAGCTATTTGACCAAGAAAGTTGAAATTTGGCACTAATATAGGAATTGATGGCCTCATCAAAGCCATGTAGTTCCAAGAGTTAAGTTTTAATTTAAGAATTACTTTTTGGGGGTGAAATCGGAAGTGAAAAAAAAATTACTAGGTCATCGAGTGGGGTATCAAATGAAAGCTTGTAAAAACATGAGTTTTAAAAATATATATAATGTAATACTTGCACACACTTTTCTTTGTATTATTTTTAAAAAAAATGCGAAAAATCGATATCCCCCTTATCGCGAAAAGCACTGATCAAAGAATTTTGAAATATTTCTGGAATATTCTCCACAGGGTGTAGATGGAACGAAAATTATCACGAGTGGATTACCTTTAATAATTTATCTGGTATATAAAAAAACAAAAATTTCAAGGTCATCAGTTTTCAACTTTGTTGAAAACTCATTTGGGTGTGTTTTGTGAAGTCACTGATCATTTTATACCTCCATAACAAAAATTTTTATTTTTAAAAGCAATCAACGTACGGAACACTAATTGCGCAATTCCAACTTGCTTTTAACCTTTTTATTTTGTTTTACTTTTATTATTTTTAATATATCGAGCTAACGTGTTATTGGTACAGAAGGCAATGAAAAAAAGTGGGGTGTCAAATGAAAGCTTGTGAAAACACGAGTAATATATATATATATATATATATATATATATATATATATATATATATATATATATATATATATATATAAAGGGTGATTCATTTAGAGGTACTTTTTTTTAAATAAAAAAAAATGAATAAAAACAATTTTATTTTATAATCTTTATTATCATATAAAAGAACCATTCTTTACAATTATTTCTTAAAGATAATTTCTTTCAAATGTTGTCCGCGACTACGGTTAACAACGTCCATTCTGAAGTTCCAATTTTCAATGACGCGTGTGAGTATTTCGAGTGGTATTTGGCCAATGACTCGAGTAATATTGGCCTCCAATGCCTCAATTGTAGCTGGCTTATCCATGTAGACTTTGGACTTTACATAGCCCCAAAGGAAAAAGTCAAGAGGTGTGATGTCACATGATCTAGCCGGCCAATTCACTGGTCCAAAGCGTGAAATGATCTGTTCGCCGAATTGCTCTCGCAATAAAGCCATGGTTTCACGGGCTGTGGGCAAGTGGCGCCATCTTGTTGGAACCAAAATTCGTCGAAATCACGGGCTTCAATTTCTGGCATCAAATAGTCTGTTATCATGGCGCGATAACGGTCACCATTCATAGTAACATTCCGGCCGGCCTCTGTTTTGAAGAAATATGGACCGATTATTTCACCGGCCCATAAACCACACCAAACAGTTGTTTTTTCTGGATTTAATGGCAGCTCTTGAACCTCTTCAGGTTGTTCATCACCCCCCAAATACGGGCATTCTGTTTATTCACGAACCCATTAAGCCAAAAATGGGCTCATCGATGAACAAAATTTTTTCTCGAAAACAGTGGATCTTCTGCAAGCTTGTCAAGAGCCCAACGACTAAAACGGAAACGATTCGGAAGGTCGGTCGGCTTCAGTTATTGCACTAGTTGAATTTTGTATGCTTTTAAAGAAAGATCCTTACGTAAAATACGCCAAGTTGTTGAATATGACAGGCCAAGCTGTTGAGAACGGCGACGAATCGACACTTCACGGTCTTCGCGTACACTCTCCGCTACCGCCCCTATATTTTTTTCACTACGAGCTGGATGTGGTCTATTCGGTCGAGCATTATCCAATAATGAAAAATTGGGTCTCAAACTTATTGATGGTAGAGCGAATTGTGCGTTCGGTAGGCCGGTTATGTGGACCATAAGTTGCTCTAAGCGCCCGATACACATTCCTCGTAGAACGCCCCATTTTCGTAATAAAGTTGAACAATTTGTAGACGCTGTGTCGGGCTAAGTCTTTCCATTATGAATTGTCAAACACTACTGAACAGGAATGTCACTTCAGTTGACACGACGCATGCGCAATCTGCAATTAAATCCCCATACACTTCGTCCAACGATGTTCTAGTTTGTTGATCCCTTCCGAATAATAGGATTTGTCCAAGTCTGCAAAATATCCATTGGTGTCTGCAATCACCTCCTCGTTTGAATAAAATCTTTGTCCCGCCAGCCATTTCTTCAAATTGGGGAACAAATAGTAGTCCGAGGGAGCCAAGTCTGGAGAATAGGGGGGACGTGAAAACGAGTTGGAATCCTATTTCCATTAATTTTGCGACCACAACTGCTGAGGTGTGTGCTGGTGCGTTGTCGTGATGGAAAAGGACTTTCTTGTGGGCCAAGCGCGGGCGTTTTTTCTTGCAGCTCGGTTTTCAAACGGTCCAATAACGATGAATAATATTCACCTGTAATAGTTTTACTCTTTTCCAGATAGTCGATGAGGATTATCCCTTGCGAATCCCAAAAGACAGTCGCCATAACCTTTCCGGCCGAAGGAACGGTCTTCGCCTTTTTTGGTGCAGATTCCCCCTTGGTAACCCATTGTTTAGATTGTTGTTTGGTCTCAGGAGTATAGTAATGTATCCATGTTTCATCCACAGTGACGAAACGACGCTTAAAGTCCTCCGGATTCTTCTGGAACAGCTACAAACCATCCTTGCAACACTTCACACGATTCCGTTTTTGGTCAAGCGTGAGCAATCGCGGCACCCATCTTGCGGATAGCTTTCTCATGTCCAAATGTTTATGCAAAATATTATGTACCCGTTCAGTCGAGATGCCCACAGCACTAGCAATCTCATGCACCTTAACTCTTCTGTCATCCATCACCATATCATGGATTTGATCAATGATTTCTGGAGTCGTAACCTCCACAGGCCGTCCAGAATGTTCAGCGTCACTTGTGCCCATATGGCCAGTCCGAAAATTTTGAAACCACTTATAAACTGTTCTAATCGAAGGTGCAGAGTCACCATAATGTTTATCAAGCTTCTCTTTAGTCTCCTGAGGCGTTTTGCCTTTCATAAAGTAATGTTTAATCACCACACGAAATTCTTTTTCGTCCATTTCTTGAAAATCACTCGACTTCCTTGATTCACACGAATGTCAAACACAAAGAAATAGACCAATATGGCTGAAACTTGGTGTGCGTTCATTCAAGAGATGCTACTAACTAAACATGACCTCGATACGCGCCGGTGGTGCCATCTCTCGGACTTTTCAAACCAGCCTCGTATATATATATATATATATATATATATATATATATATATATATATATATATATATATATATATATATATATATATAATGTAATACTTGCACGCACTTTTCTTTGTATTATTTTTAAAAAATTGCGAAAAATCGCTGTCGCCTTATCTCGAAAAATACTTATCAAAAAATTTTGAAAAAATTCTGGAATATTCTTCACGGGGTGTAGATAGAACGAAAATTATCACGAGTGCATTACCTTTAATAATTTATCTGGCATATAAAAAAACAGAAATTTCAAGGTCATCAATTTTCAGTACAGATTGGAAACAAACTTTGTAGAAAACTCATTTGGGGTGTGTTTTGTGAAGTCACTGACCATTTTATACTTCCGTTACAACATTTTTTATTTTAAAAGCAATCAACGTACGGAACACTAATTGCGCAAGTTCAACTTGCACTTGACCGGTTATTTTTATATTTACACAGAATATTTTTATTGCTTACTTAGGTACTTAGGCACCTACCTACCGATAAGTACTTTGGTTAATTATATTCCAATAACTGCTAAAATTTTATTGTACCTATTATCATTAAGCTTTATAACACTGTAGATTTGTAGTTCTTAAGAATTGTTAATTGTTCTCGTTTAGGCCTTTATCATACAAATAAGATTTTTAGTTTCATCATTTACTCATTAAATTAAACTTTGAAATGCGTCGATTTATATCGCTTATTGTAAAGTTTAGAAGGTATGTAATAAAATGTTTCTTAGAAAAAGGTCGCACTGTTGTATAGAAATGTGAGAGAGAATAAAGGTGATTAAAACTAAAAATGCATAAAATTGGTAGAGAAATTTCGGATGCTTATGGTTTATGACATTTTAATGTTTATAACCCATGTTGTGTGCTATCAACTCTAAACAAACGGACTTAAGTAGACCTAGTATCTTGTATCATTTGTATAAGCCCAATGTTATTGAAATAAGTGGTCCAAAACATTTACGTTAAAATCTTCCACAATAATTACCGTAGATCCCTACTGTGCATGTCTATTTATAGTTTTACTTAAAAAGAGAATAATATTTTTTATTAAATAGGATGGGGACTTGTATACAAGTACGAAATACACTGGTGAGAAAAAAATCGACTCAAACGATCCTTGAATTTAATTTTCAAAGAGTGGCATTATTTTTGGTATCAGTAGAATGCTGATTTTCTACTCTTTCCAGTAATACCAAAACATTCGGATTTCCAAAAAGTTTTACTGCTTAAAACGGTTTTACTCAATAGAACCATTTTTGCTCGATCTGCAACGTGCTCGTTGCGCACTATTCATCCCTATAAAAACACATGCAACTGCATTTTAACATCATTCCTTTACCGGAACTTGAACCAACAACATCTCTGCTGTACCTGCTCACTAACTACGTCATCGGATGGAAATGGACAGCACCCCGGAAGAAACGGCACTGTGGTGTTACTCCGCTAAATTCTGGTTGCTGTAAATAACTTCTCTGCTCTTTTGTTTACAGTGTTTGGAAAAAAATCGTTTTTTCTGCAAAAGTCTAGGGACTTTTCACCCCATGTAGGACGTACCACCTGAGACGCCTGCGCCCCACATACAGGTATTTGAACGATCTACGCGGCCAAAAGTCAAAAAATCAAAACACAAAATATTGCCAGGTAACCGACTACCAGAGATAGAGGACCCTTCCGAGAACAAAAGACAACCGCTTCCAACCCCACCCGTGCAGTCTTACTTGTTTTATATCAGTTGGAATTCGATCCCGTTACCTCGTGTACGTTATCAGTTCTCGGCGTTCTAAAAATCATAATTGTAAGAGTGGAATTTTATGTCTATAAGTTCTAAAGTAGTGGAAAAAGTGATGGATTCTCAAAGTACAGGTATGTAACTATGTTATTTCATAAAAGTTTTATCATTTACTTATTTGTGAGTCAACGTAAGGGACGGTAAAGAAAGGTCTCTTCCACGAGTATTATTTTGTAAAAAAAATATATTTTACTGTCGTTTTCATACTTCCCTGTTAGATCCGGCTATAATTTTGATAATATTCTAAAGTTGGTAGTTTCAGTAAATAATAAATCAAAAAACTGGCCCCGGATAAGATTTATGAGAAAAAATAGATTTTGATTTTATCAATTTTAACTTAACGATTCTTTGCAAATACAAACCGTAAAAAGGAATTTTTCTCATTTTAAATCTGAAGTTAAACGTAGATGAATCAAAGCCCATAATAAGGAAGACATATTTGTTCAATACAATAGTTCATGGCTAGAAGGAACCTTTGAAATTCCAGTGGTTGACAGTCTGCAAAATCGATCTGATCGACCGAGCAAACCTTTTGAACAATTGAGCGAGAAAAGTAAAAGAAGAAAGACGGAGGAGCTTCGCTCTACTTTGAAGAGGAGGTGATAGTGCATGCCGCGCAAGTTGAGTTGAGAAAAATGGGGAAAGCGAGATGCTTCAAATGTACTCAAAGAAATCATCACTACACCAACTCGGGCAACGGAATATAAAAAAGTGTATTATCGCACAAAATCATCAAAAAATAAAAGTAGCCCTTTAACTGTCAAGAAAGCAATCCAAATGTACATAGACGCAGATCTAACAAGAGAACAGTATGAAAAATCATAAGAAGGACGGACAAACATATTTTTCCGTGTTATAGCCCCCTACAAAATAAAAAAAAAGTGTTACCCTCCACCAGAAGCGTGCAAGATAACTAGTACTAGTGCTGAAGCTCAATTACAGCCCTTGGTGGATCTTACTGTTACACGATTGTCCGACTATCTGGAAGAGGTATTCCAAACATTAAATGAACAAAAACGGAATACCCTAACGATGATTCATAAATGGGGTTGCGACGGAGCACAACAATCCCAATACAAACAAAAGTCTGACAGTGATGCAGATTCGGCTAGCAATATATTTCAAAGTTGCTTCGTGCCTCTAAAATTAGTGTGTGGAAAAAATAATGAAAAAACCGTGTGGGAGAATCCGACTCTGTTTTCTCCGCGTTTTTGTCGGCCAATAAAATTTCGTTTTATCAAAGAGAGTACCGATGTCACAGAACAAGAAATTAGCTACGTGAATAAATCAGTTGATTCTCTCATTCCTACTGAGGTTGATTTGGATGAGAAAAAGTTTATAGTCAAACACGAATTTATCATGACAATGGTGGAGGGAAAAGTGTGTAATGCCGCCACTGGAACCACAGGAACAAGCCGGTGCTATATTTGTGGTGCAACCTCAAAGGATTTTAACCGATTGGATATAACAAAAGAATTTAATCCCGAGGCAGTACAATTCGGTTTCTCAGTATTACATGCCAGGATAAGATTATTTGAGAGTGTCCTACATCTGGTTTATAAACTGCCAGTCAAAAAATATAGAGAAAGAAAAACAGAGGCTGAAAAGGAACTCGAGAAAGAGAGGAAACTTGGAATCCAGACCCGGTTTCGCAATGAAACCGAGTTATTGGTCGATATGCCAAAGGCGGAGATTTTTTGAAGACCCGAAATTGGCAGCAGAAATAACGGGCCTTAACTATGACCTGTGTCAGGTCATAGTTAAGGCCCGTTAACGGTTAAAAGTCATTTTGGAGACAATCTCAAGCGGACCTAAAGTCGACCCAGAAAATATGACAAGTAAGCATCAGAAACTGCTCATCTATATGTGGACCTCTACCCGTGGCATCCTATGACACCCACGATGCACAAGATACTTGTTCATGGCGCAGAGATAATAAAAAATGCTTTGTTACCAACTGGGCAGCTATCTGAAGAAGCTGCAGAGGCAAGGAACAAGCACTTTCGGTCTTACCGACAAGATTTTGCCCGAAAGTTTTCACGAGAAAGCTGCAACAGGGACATTTTTAATCGTTTACTTTTAAGTTCCGATCCTTTGTTGAGCAATATGAGGCGAATAAAGAGGATAAAGTCACATTCATTTCTACCAGAAACGCTAGAAATGCTCCTGCCTGCAGAGCCGAACCCACTGTGTTCTTCTGGAACTGAAGATGAAAATACGTTTGTGGACGACAAAATATAATTGTTTATAGTGTATTTTTTACCCTCGACGCAAAAGAGGGGTGTTATAAGTTTAAATTTTACATTTAAGATATATTTTTTTGTAAAATTAAGTTTCGTTTTTTTATTTTTTATTGCAAATGAAGTAATTTTATGCAAAGTAACTGATAATTTAACTAGCATACAATAGAACCGAAAAATAATTTTGGCCGCGTAGATCGTTCAAATACCCCTATGTGCGCCGTTCACATCTTCGACAACTCAGGTACCGCTTGTATTCGTTCGCGTCAAGATGCGCAGGTAGGAGAGAGCGTAAATAACAAATAACTTATAAAAGGCGAAACTACAAAATAATATATTCATTGATTTGATTGAGGAAGGATACTTGCTATCATTCGTGTTTTACCCCGCTAACTTTAACCCAAACCATTTAATTTATCAGGAAAATCTTAGCTTTATCGACGAAAATATCTGTAATCTCGTACGTCTAGATATGCAGCCAGGCTTGCAAAACTATTTTTATTATTAGCAAGTAGGTGTCTTCCAGGATCGATAATTCCTATTTCCTCTTTTACGAAAACATGACAACGTCCATGCGAAATGAAACATTTTACTTGTAAGCCAATCACAAGTAGCTTGTTATTTTTATAAACAGCGAGTACTTCGTTAATCTATCTAAAATAATTAATCGATTTACCTTATCAATAAATTTAATAACAATAAAAGTAACACAGTTACAGCCAAAGTTGCTAAACACAAATACTTATAAATCGGCGGCATGATTACTTTACACAGACTGAAATATTGAACCATTACTATCATGCATCGATCCATTATTTAGATTACAATGTCCTGGAAAACAGTTATGACTCATTGACTTGAATTGCAAAACGACGTGTATTTAACAAATTAATAAAAGAGTAGTTGAAGATTTGATAAGTTTTAGGACTGATAAATACGGGATGTTATTCGCGAAAAAATCCATTTGCGAAAAGAGTGACTAAGAGGCTCTTACCGTAGTCGATTTGAGGGTCGTTTTTACCCCTTCTCCATAAAGTTATCTCTTCATTTTTAACAGAGCTTTTCAATTCAACGATAAATAACTCAGCAGCTAGAGACACTATTTCGTACTAAAAAGCTTTATACCCCCCAAAGAACTTTTAATCCTGTACAAAACTTAGATTCGACCAACGAGTGCTTCCATATTTGGGGCTTTGCTCGCAAATATACGAAGATCTTTCAATAAGTAAAGAGACACAGCTTAAACCCATTTATTTATCTTGTTATCTGTTATTTATCTTATATGTAAATGACTTGCCATTAAACATCAATACAGGTTATGTAACTATGTATGCGGATAATTTTTTTATGGGTCTAGCACACGTGCTGCAGGGAAGTCCCTAAAGCGCTCCAGGAGCGGCATGTGTGCGGAAAAAGCGATTCACGACTGCTTGAAAAACGTTGTACGAGGAGTAACAAGCTGAACCTCACACGGATGTGAAGCACCAGCGCGACGTGTATTTCTAACATGCACCGCTTTGGGAGGAATTAAGCGGGCTACATCCTTTGAACACTTTCCATGAAAATACTTATAGAACAGACTCAAGTCGCCAACCGTTCTTCGATGTTCCAGCGAATCAAGGCCGCCGGTCAGTTCGGGGTCTCCAATCAGACGAACAGCTCTTCTCTGAACATAATCCAACAAATGCAGTGTATGTTTGGGAGCGGAGCCCCAAACATGGGAGCAGTATTCCATAGTTGGTCGAATTTGAGCTTTGTAAAGAATTAACAGTTGTTGTGAAGTGTAAAGCTTTCTGGTTCGAAATAATATTCCTAACTTTTGAGAAGCTCTCTTTGCTATGCCTGCAACATATTCATGCCAGGACATATTTGCTCCCAAACTCACGCCCAAAAAATTGAGCGACGATGCTAGGGGAATGGAGTGCCTCGACATAACTATGTCGGGTTCAGCAACGTTAACTTTTTTAGACAAAAATACCGCCTGGGTTTTTGTAGCGTTAAATTCCACTGGGTTACTGTCACCTCAAGATAGAATTTCTTCCAGGTGTTTGTTAAGTTGAACGACCTCCTGCTGTCTGCGGATATTCGCCTGAGCAGCCGATGTCCGAGCGTTCAAAGTGAATGAAGAGATAAGCGTACTGTCGTCTGCAAAGCTGTAGATTGGATTCCCGGTCTTTTCCAGCAGATCGTTAATGTAAATGAGAAAGAGAGTAGGAGACAGTATGGAGCCTTGGGGCACACCGGCGTTGATTGTGAAGGTGTTAGAAAGAAATCCGTCGACCTCCACTCATAAAGAACGCTCTTTGCAGAAACATGAGAGCCACAAACAGAACTTTTCAGAAACACCAAAAGAGCGTAGCTTAGCCAACAGTCCATCGTGCCAAATACGGTCGCATGCCTTGGATATGCCAAGAGCAACCTCTCGCGATTCTCCAAAGTGTTTAATTGCGTTGTTCCAACCATGTGTTACATAAGTCAGAAGATCTCCTGTTGATCTATGTTTACGAAAGCCATATTGGTGATTGCTAATAATATTGAATATTTTAGAAGTTTGATAAACTTTTCCATGACTTTTGATATTATTGAAAGCAGTGCGACTGGTCGCTAGTTATTTGGCAAGGTCTTCTTGCCTTTTTTAGGTATCGGCTGAACCATGGCACATTTAAAGCAGGACGGAAATATTCCCTTTCTGTAGGATAGGTTGAAAAGTCTACAGAAAACTGGTGTTAGTTCCGTCAGCGCCAGAAGCCTTTTTGGTGTCTAGCTTCATTAAAATACGCTTTATGATACGCTGTCTGAAGACAACATCGGGCATCTTTGACTGCAATCTGGGAATACAACAAGTTCGCTCTCTCGACAGGTGTGGTTGCAATGGAATTATCTGGCCGTGTGAGTGGTGGTATGGTGGATTTGGTGAAATTTTGACTAACTGTCTTAGCGACTGCCCAAAAGGACCTGGAATTGTTGGGACAAGCGAGAAGTTTGTTTCTAATTCGTTGATTGTGTGCCTCCTTGGTTTCATCGATAATTCCTTTGCATATGTTCCGAGCACGAACAAAGGATACTATCATTGTGACAGCATCTGAAACTGTGGATGATCTGTTTGATGCTGTTACAGGTTTATGCAGAGATATGCAGGTGTGGTGTAGAAGAAATGGACTAATATTAAATATTGAAAAACAATCTATATGAATATATTCAATAAAAAATCTCTAACGGCTGGATTTGACGATTCCCTTGGGGTAAATTTTATGTAGAGGGCTAAGTTCTTGGGCACTTTTGTGGATGCTTAGCTTTCTTTTAGGGATCAAATAGACCATGTATGCTAAAAATTAAATTTAGCGTACTTTGCAATTTTGAGCTTAAAAAGTACTCTCAACTGTGAGGGATTCTTGGTTGTGTATTATGCTTTGGCTTTCAGCCATCTGTGTAACAATGTAATGACTTGGGGTCTTGCTGGTGAAAAATGTAAGCGTGTTTTTGTGAGCCAGAAGAAAATAATTCGTTTAATTTTTAATTTCGATTTTCGTGAAAACTGTAGAGATATATTTATAAATAACCGAATCCCATGTCTGTATATATTGCGTTGTTTAACTTTTGTAAACAACTCGGTTAACAACAGCACTGCTGCATTTCGCCGAGTATAAAATAAAGACGTTTATTATTATTATTATTATTAAATATAGACACTTTTTTGAGGTGAGGGATCTACAAATACGTATAATACAATACCAGTCATAAATCAACTTTCTTTGAAAACTCTCCCCTCTACAGTTGCATCAGCCTTTACAATGGATCGCCTGCAGGACTGCGAGCTATGCGTGGTACGAGATTTGTTTCTGGGGTCAAGTCTCTTTTACTGGGCAATGTCTCAATCAGTAAGTGATTTCTACAAGAGCTGATATTGGAGAAAGGGAGTCCTGATTGTGAAATTTTTATTTACATATCTGTTTATTCTTTTTGTTTTTTAAATTGATATTTGACATGCCTGGAACAACTGCACTAATCTGATTGAATTGCTTGCGTGTGTTTGTTTAATTTAACTTTGACTTTTGTACTTTGTATGTATTTAGGTATGTATTTCTGTGCTCGTATACAGTGTACTGTTGCTCATTTTTACTTGTTTTCATCTTATTTTATTTTATTTAATTTATCTGACAAGACGAACCTATGTACAATCTGTTGTATTTTGACGGTAATATATGTATTATTATTATTATTATTCAACGAAACCGCTTCATACTTTTAGGAGTGCAAGTTGACAACCCTCTGATAAGTTTAATCAGCTGTTCGATCATGTAATGTAAATATAACCTCAAAATATCCAGTTTACCATGGCGAGTCAATTGAAAGACTGCACTTTAGGAGAGCATTGTTCAGTCATTAGATTTTCAGTAGTAGAAGGTGTTAAGCAAAGTGAAATACATTCTAGAATGTTATTACAGTATGGACAAAGTTGCATGAAACGTGCGAACGTTTACAGGTGGATAGATCCGTTCCAAAGCGGCCGAACAAGAGTGTGTGACGAGCAGGGAAGTGGACGTCCAGTCGAAGTTTCCTGTCCCTTTTTGGAATCGAGGATTGATGGACTTATTCGTGATGCCAGAAGAATTGCTGTTGAAATTATAGCTCAGGAGGTTGGATTAAGCATTGGAACTGTTCACAGTATTATTTAGAACCATTTACAATGTCCGCCCTCATATGGCTTATCCAAGAAAAGCTTCAAGAACTGGGTTGGAAGATCTTGTGCCATCCCGCATACAGTCCAGACCTGGCTCCGTGTGATTTTTATCTGTTCAGACCTCTCAAAGATGCCCTACGTGGAAAGAGGTCCACCGACAATGAAGAAGTGAAGGAAAAAGTGGAAGAGTGGCTTAGACGTCGACCGAAAGAATTCTTTGTCACAGGAATCAAGAAGCTAGCAAAAAGGTGGGACAAGTGTGTTAACGTTGGGAGGGATTATGTTGAAAAGTAGGTCAAATTTTGTAGCAATCTAATAAGCCGTTCTTGAGCTAGAGCTATTTGTCTCTATTTACTGAATGACCCTTCTACTTTGCGTTTGTTGGATCTATTCAGAAAAGAGACGTTCGCCTGCTCATAAGAAAAAGTCTATTTTTTATAGCATTCTTTATAGTGACTAAAAAAAATTAGTAAAGTAGTTTACATAGATTGGAAAACTAGCTGGAATTAAACTAATTGGTAGAACAGGTTGGCTTCAGGAAGAGTTTGTGATCATCTCTTAACTATCAGAACTTTAATAGAGAAAGCAACAGAATATAGGTTAAAGTTGTACCTGGTATTTATAGATTACACAGGGCAACAAAAAAATATTTTTGTTTTGGTGCCTGGGATTTTAGAGCTGATTTTAACTATATTTGGGACGTTTTTCTCTATCAGCTTTACTTTTTTAGATACATCAATTTATTTACCAATGTGGTTTTTATTCAGTATATTCATTTATGAGAGTTCTAAAATTATTATATATTCATTAATGTAGGTACAATGGTTTTATTGTCAGTCTGTAATTGAGTAAATTCCAGGTAAATCTATAAATAGTGGAACCATTGCCTATCAGGTACCTGAACTGACCCTTTTAATCACCTAACTCGGGTAAGTCTCGTCAGCTTGTGCGTTCTTACTAATGAGAGTGGATCGAATTCGGCGTGTTATTTTATGTTAAGAAAAGAGTGTTTTTGTGTTATTGAACAGAATTAAAATGAGTTCAGGTTCCAGTTCAAGAAGAAGTTGTGTAAATCAACCTGATGTGTTTTTGCTATATATGCGGAGAATACATGTTTCAACAAAACAGACAAACTATTACTGACTTTGTAAAGCGAGCGTATCTTGGATACTTTGGAGTTAAGCTTGGTGATCAGGACAAAGCGTGGGCCCCGCATCTCGTATGTAAAACTTGTATAGAGCATTTACGGCAGTGGACTACCGGGAAAAGAAAATGTCTAAAATTCGGCGTACCAATGGTTTGGAGAGAACCAAAAAACCACTTCAATGATTGTTATTTCTGTTTAGTAAATACTAATGGAATCAATCGAAATAACCGCAGTAAGTGGACTTATCCCAATTTAGACTCGGCAATACGCCCTATCCCACACTCAGATGAAATACCGATTCCAACATTTCATCAGCTACCACATATCACTGATGACGAATATTTTCCCTCTGATCGCTCTTCTGATGCTAATAAAAGTTCTGATGCTAATGAAACTAACAGTGACTATGAGGGGACGTCATCAGTTCCTCAACGCTTCAATCAAAATGAATTAAATGATCTCACCAGGGATCTCAATTTATCGAAAAAAGCTTCTGAAGTACTGGCTTCTAGGTTGAACGACAAAAATTTACTGGAGCAAGGAACCAAAATTACCTTTTACCGTACAAGAGAAAAAGATCTGCTAGCATTCTTTTCTCAAGAAGACAATCTTGTATTTTGTCACGAAATTAGGGGACTCATGAAAGAAATGGGACTTTCTGAATATATTCCAGATGATTGGCGCCTATTTATTGACAGTTCAAAGCGAAGTTTAAAATGTGTCCTTCTACATAATGGGAATAAATATGGTTTAATACCACTAGCTCACTCAATGAAACTGAAAGAAGAATATAATACCATAGCTTTGGTCTTGCAGAAGATAAAGTATTACGAACATCAATGGATGATTTGTGTAGACTTAAAAATGGTAAACTTTCTTCTTGGGCAGCAAAGTGGTTACACGAAATATCCGTGTTTCTTTTGCCTCTGGGATAGTAGGGACAAAACACACCACTGGGTTAGAAAAGATTGGCCTCAGAGAGAAAACATGGACGTTGGGGAAAAGAATGTCATTAACGACGCTTTGGTTGAAAGAGAAAAAATCATACTTCCTCCGTTACATATAAAGTTGGGCTTAATGAAGCAATTTGTAAAGGTAAGAATGGGTCTTGTTTTGCATATATAGGGGTAAAAATGCATCAGTTGAGCACAGAAAAACTCAAAGCAGAGATATTTGACGGCCCACAAATAAGACAATTAATTAAGGATCCTGCCTTCATACATTCAATGAATCAAGTTGAACGAGAAGCTTGGACATCATTTGTTGCAGTTGTAGAAAATTTTCTAGGCAAACATAAAGCTCAAAACTATGTTGAAATGGTTAACAAGATGCTTAATAGTTTCAAATCCTTAGGGTGCAATATGAGTATTAAAATACACTATTTACACAGCCACTTAGACCGTTTTCCAGATAATTTAGGAGACATGAGTGAGGAACAAGGTGAAAGATTTCACCAAGATATTAAAGTTATGGAGGACCGCTACCAAGGAAGATGGGACATGCACATGATGGCAGATTACTGCTGGAGTTTAAAAAGGGACTGTTTAAAAAAACATTCAAGAATGTTGCGGAAAAGAAGCTTTCCAAGTGTTTAGTGACTATTTCATTTCTTCAATGTTTTTTTTTTTGTTTGTAAGTACGACATAATATTGTATTTTGTATAACTAAAATAAAAATTTCGTATCTACTTTTGTTTACTACACTTACGGATTTGAGTTACAATAATGTAACTTATATTTCTCTAAAATTGTATATCTTAAAAATTTGAGCTCCTAGGTACAAATGAATACGTTATTTGAATTCAGGACATCAAATTGATATAGAATCAGCTCAAAAAACCTCGACACCAAAACAGCTGTTCCCCTGTGTTATCAAAAGGCTTATAGTATTGAGAACTGGGCCTTGTATAACACCAGAATAGACTATAGGTATACTCAGCTCATAAGAATAATTTACAATAAGGTTCAAATAATAGTGGAAACGGATAGTAAAACAAATCCAATACCCATCAAACGCGGAGTAAGACAGGGAGATTCCATGAGTCCAAAAATTTTTATAGCAGTATTAGAAGAAGTTTTCAAGGAACCCGAATGGGAAAAAAGGGGATCAGTATAAATGGACAAAAGTTAAATCATCTGCGTGATGATGTAGTGCTAATATCAAATAATTTTGATGACATATAGGAAATGATTACTGAACTACAAAACAAATCAGAAAGGGTAGGACTACTGTCGAATAAAGATAAGACAAAAGCTATGATAAACGAAGACAGTCCACGAGGCTTGAGACTAGAGGGCAGAACACTTGAATACGTAGATGAATACATCTACCTAGGGCAAGTAATAAAGTGAGGAAAAGCAAATCAAACAGCAGAAGTACAGAGAAGAATCAGACTGGCATGGGCAGCATTTGGCAAACAAAGGAAAATACTAACCAACGAAAGAATTCCTCTGAAACTAAGAAAGATGGTATTCAATCAATGCATTCTATCGGTTCTAACCGTCGTGGCCTAGACATGGACATTGACTAGGAAGATGATGGACTAACTGAGTAAAACACAGAGAGCAATGGAATGCCTGATGCTGAAAATAAGATTATAAGACAGAATCAGAAACGAAAATATAAGACAAAAGACTAAAGTGATAGACGTAAGAGAAAAGGTAGCTAGTTTAAAATGGAGATAGGCCGGTCACACAATGAGATAACAAGATGAGAGATGGAATAAAATAATTCTAGAATGGAGGCCATGATTGGGACTAAAATCAGAAAAGCGTAGATTTGAGAACGATGGAAAAAGGAAGAGGAGGCCTATGTCCGACACTGGATGGAAGAAGGCTTATTAGATAGATAAATAGCTCTCTGGTAATAAACAGTCTGTTAAGTTAGAACGAATGAAGATATATCCTCCAGAAAAACAACAATTTACGGAACTAGTAAATAAAAATATCCGAAATATCCAATATAATGAAGATCCTGGAAATAATGAAGAGATGTGGAACAAAGTGAAAACATCGATAAAAGATGCCCACGAAGAAATAGCATCCCGAAGAGTAAGAAAAGGTATTAAAAAATCTTGGATGTCTGCAGAATCATGGCAACTTATAGAGCAATAGGAAAAACGTAAAGAAAACTGGACTAAACGATGATCAGCAGATAAAAGAGTACCAAGATTTAAATCGACTTATACAGAAGAACTGTAGACAAGATAAGAATACATATCTCAATAACCAATGTAAAGAAGTACAAGCATATGCAGAGAAAAATCAAGTTAAAGATCTTTTTAAAAAAATTAAAGAGATAGATAAGGATTTCAAACCTCAAACTTGGGCAATCGAGGATAAAAATGGAACACTGCTTACAGAGAAAGAAAGAATAATAGACAGATGGAGAGAATATTGTGAAGATCTTTATTATGATGCACAAGAACAAGACATACACCAACAGATCAATACCACGCAGAAAGAACCTGAAATAATGAGGAGTGAAGTAGAGGATGCTGTTAAGAAACTGAAAAGCAATAAGGCACCTGGCTACGATGACATCACGGGAGATATTCTTAAGGAACTAGATCATGACACAATGGGGATGATCTATAAAATATGTAATAACATCTAGAAAACTGGAATATGGCCGAAAGATTGGACGACCTCTATAATAATACCACTACATAAGAAAGGCTCTACCCGTAAATGTAGTAATTATCGTACATTATCTCTATTATCACATCCAAGTAAGGTAATGCTACATATCATAAATAATCGTTTAAGATATTATGTTGACCGACAAATCTCTAGAGAACAAGCGGGATTCGTTAAAGGACGAGGCACAATAAATCAGATTGTTAACATAAGACAATTGATAGAGAAATGTAGAGAGTATAATGTGTCTATGGTAATGTGCTTCATAGACTATAATAAGGCTTTTGATTTTGTCAACTGGAAAAAGCTTTGGGAGGTACTAGAGCAAATGGGTGTTCCTTATCATCTGATTAAACTGATTAAAAACCTCTACTTGGACAGCACTGCAGTGGTGAGAATAGACAATACAATATCCGATCAGTTTCATCCTCGCCGAGGTGTAAGACAGGGCTGTGTTCTGTCTCCTACATTATTTAATGTTTATTGTGAATTTATAATGAGAATGAATGGGATGGTGGAATCCTAATAGGAGGTGAGCGAATAAACAACTTGCGTTACGCTGATGATACCATCATATTTGCAGCGACCGAGGAAGAGATGGCTACACTTTTAAATCGAATAGAGCAAGAAAGTGAGAAACTAGGTCTGACCATAAATAAGGACAAAACGAAGCTGATGATAGTCGATAAGTCTGACCAAATAGTAAGATCCGACTTACTCAATGGCATTGAGAGAGTAACAACCTTTGTATATCTAGGATCATCCGTAAGTAGTATGGGAGGATGCGAGAATGAAATAAAAAGAAGAATATCTCTAGCAAGAAATGCTATGACGAGACTTACTAAGATATGGAAAAGTCCATATATAACTAAAGGAACGAAATTAAATCTCGTACAGACCTTAGTATTTCCAATATTTTCGTATGGTGTAGAATCTTGGACACTTAGAGTAAAGGAACGTAAATCTATTGATTCCTTTGAAATGTGGTGTTATAGGAGGATGTTGAGAATATCCTGGACCGCCAAAAGAACTAATCAATCTATACTGAATGAACTAAATGTAACTGTAAGGTTATCATCACTATGCATGAAAAGAATTCTTCAGTATTTTGGACATGTAGCTAGAAGGCCAGGCAATAATGTAGACCGGCTAATAATAATGGGAGAGGTCCATAAAAGGAGGAGAGGCCGTTCGCCAACAAGATGGTCAGATCAAATAAAACAAGTTATGGATCAACCACTCCATGTATCGTTGCACTTGGCAGAAGATCGAGAGAAATGGAGAGAAATAGTGAACAGAACAGTGAAGTCATTCCATAGAGATCACGACCCCCAAGACTGAGGAAACGAATAGAGAGAGAGAAGTTAGAACGTGTCTGCGATAATTTATTTTTGGTAGATGCGTTTCTAGCGATTCAACAAAAAACCGGTAGAGGGAACCTTGGTCTACGACGCATTTTAGTAAAAGTTTCAGTCGATTTTGAACTTTCGTCGAAATCACGTAAAATCCAGAATGAGTGACTTGTTTGTCGACGACTTGTCAAACCTGCGTCGCTAGGCGATTCGTGTCTTTGTTTTCACGGGACCCAAAAATGACGCTGCGTCAAGGAGTGGCAAAATTAAGACAATTTGGTTTGAATGTGTCTCATGAGACTATTCGACAAGATCTTTGTGTTTACGGTGTTAAATTCCGAAGCACGTTGAAGAAACCTTTTCTAGGCGAAAATCACGTCGTGCAGCGGCTCGCTTTGGCCCACGATAAGATATTAGAGTCATCCTCACAATTGCCGGAAGCCAATCCCATTGAAAACGTTTGATCCCTTGTAAAGAGAAAGCTTAGAAGAAAGATTCCGAAGATTTTGATTCAGTTGTCTCGCGAGATTCAAAAAATTTGGAGAGTATGCTGAAAATCTCGTCGACAGCATGCCTCGAAGATACCAGGCGATTATTGATGCAAGAGGCGATTGGTTAACTTAATAAGGTAATTGCGCCGTTGTTAGCACACCAAAGAATACATTGATGGCAAAAAATATTTTCGAAACCTATTTCTTTAAGAATATGAGCGATCACGTTCTTACTTGACAAACTGTATAACATAATTCAAATATGTAAAACAGCGATACTCGTAGCAGTAGAATGTTAATGAATGGAATCCTGCCATCAAAAAATTTGGTTTATGACACAGTTTTCTTGATTATGTTAAACCTATAAAAGATAGAACTAACAAACTTTATATCTTTGAATCCATTTAAAAAAAACCGGTCAAGTGCAAGTTGAACTTGCACAATTAGTGTTCCGTACGTTGATTGTTTTTAAAATAAAAAATTTTTGTTAGGGTGGTATAAAATGATCAGTGACTTCACAAAACACACCCCAAATGAGTTTTCAACAAAGTTTGTTTCCAATCTTTACTGAAATCTGATGACCTTGAAATTTTTGTTTTTTTTCTATACCATATAAATTACACTGGTTTACAGCCAAAAAATACCAAGAACGCCACATGCCTAGATAAGTTAATTGGGACCTCCTGAACACGAAAAACGCTATAATTTTTTTTTTTAAGTACCGTTTTTTTAGATAACGGTACTTTGTGTTTTTTCGGTGTATGGTCCCACTCAAACCCTTATGGAGTCCGATCGAGATAAATGTCATACCGTTGGAAAGGCAACTAAATGCCTTTTCCGGCGGTATACTATAAATTTCTATGTGACAAGAAGTGGCTGAGTTATAACACCTCAAAGTTCAAAATTTGCCTATTTTTTACGTTTTTTTTTTCAAAATTTTTCATTTTTATTTGGTTTTTTTTTCTACGTTATTGTAAAGATCTGGAATGTTTTATTTTTTTACCAAGTAGTTTATTTAATAACCAACATTTTAAACGTAATTTGAAAAAAAAAGGATGAAAAATAAAGTTTTTATTAAGGATTTTGTGGAACGACAATATTTTCATTTTCATTGCTCACACGCTATATTCGGCGTAAATTAAAAAAATTTAAATTAAAATGACGAGCGACTTGAATTTTTTTTTTTTTACCGTTTTTTTTTCGGATGTATCTTCGCGAATGAGGAACCAACAATAGTCTGCCATCATTTGTTCATCCCACCAGCCCTTGTAACGTCTCTCGATTTCTTGCATTTCCTGGTGAAATCTTTCACCCTGCTCATCACTTTCGGATCCCAAGTTCATGGGGAAAATATCCAAATGACTGAATAAAAAGTGTAGTTTAGGTGTCATATTTGAACCTAAAAATTAAAAAGAATAAATTTCAAATAATTTTCAAATGATAACGGCCTTTTTGATATACATGCTTTCACTCAACGCTTACCAATGGCATTGAATTTTTGCAGTAATGTATCGATCTTCTCAGCGTAATCAGGACTTCTGTAGTTTCCCAAAAAGTTGTAAACGATGTCCTGGAATGCTTCCCATGCCTCCAAATGAGCTGGACCTAAACACTCATTAAATGCTTGGTCACCGTACAGAGCCCGAATTTGAGGTCCATCAGATATACCAGCTTCAATTTTGCTCGCTGTGGCTCTCGGAAATTTTTTGTTTAAGGTAATTCATGGCAAGACTGTCTTTTGGCAACGTTTTCACAATATTTGTAAATAACCCAAGCTTAATATGTAGTGGAGGAAAGTATTATCTTCTCCTGAGGAATGAGTGGGTCATTTTTAATATTGTACTCTCCGTGCGTACGCCCACTTCGTTCGGGCCAAACTTTTCGGATGTAGTGATTCTGACGGTCACGGCTGTCCCATAGACATAGAAAACAGGGAAACTTCGTATTGCCCCCTTGCAATCCAGATAGTATGGCAACTAATTTAAAATCAGAGCAAACTTTCCATTGATGTTGGTCATATTGTATGAGAGCGAGAAGTTCTTTCATTGCTTCATATGTTTCCTTTATGTATTTTCCATATCCGATTGGAATTGATGGTTTCGTATTCCCTTTATGAAGCAAGACTGCCTTCAAACTATCCTTGCCTCCATCCAGAAAAAGACGCCATTCCACTGGGTCATAACTTTGTTGGAGAGCATTGAAAAGACCACGTATGTTGGCACAAAAACAAAAGTTTCCCGTTTTTTGCGAAAAAAACTGCAAGTTGTTTGCTACGATCACGGTAATATGTAACACGTGTCTCAGGAGCACAATATCCCCACTGTTGCAATCGCGATGCAAGTAATTCAGATTTCGATTTCGGCAAATACAAATCTCGGCACAAATCATTAAGCTCGGCCTGAGTAAGTAAATGGGGTTTCTTATTTGATTGCATTTCTGATTCACTGCACTCATCTGATGAATCACTTATTGTTGTTCTTTTTCGTATTTTTGTGGGCTCTGCTACAATCAGCTGCGGTTTGGGGCACGATACTGAGTGCGGCACTGGCAGCGTCACCGAGCTAACAACTGGATAAACTGGTTCAATTCTACGTCCGACAGCCTTTTCCGTTAAACAGAAATAACAATCTGTTGTATGACTGATCGGGTTTCTCCATTGCATTGGCTTTCCAAATGTGAAGAAACACTCTTGACCCTTACCAATTTTATTTAATATTGTTCGGCAGTTGTTACATGCATTATTCGGTGTCCACGGTTTGTCCAGAGACGCAGGTCGAAAGCCGAAATACTTCTTATACGCTTCAGATAAATTTTTCGTATTCATTTTTCGCATCAAATGCTGTGATTTCTTTTTCACAAGAACTCCACAAACATAACAAAATTCGTTGGGATCGATTGAACACATTTTATTTTTTGCACGTACAAAGCCAAACTGTTTACTGTGATCAGATTCAAATTCTGATGGACGCCGAATATAGCGTGTGTCAGGGCTACCAACGTATACAGTGATTCAAATTCTGATGGACGCCGAATATAGCGTGTGTCAGGGCTACCAACGTATACAGTGATTCAAATTCTGATGGACGCCGAATATAGCGTGTGTCAGGGCTACCAACGTATACAGTGATTCAAACTCTGATGGACGCCGAATATAGCGTGTGAGCAATGAAAATGAAAATATTGTCGTTCCACAAAATCCTTAATAAAAACTTTATTTTTCATCCTTTTTTTTTTCAAATTACGTTTTAAAATGTTGGTTATTAAATAAACTACTTGGTAAAAAAATAAAACATTCCAGATCTTTACAATAACGTAGAAAAAAAAACCAAATAAAAATGAAAAATTTTGAAAAAAACGTAAAAAATAGGCAAATTTTGAACTTTGAGGTGTTATAACTCAGCCACTTCTTGTCACATAGAAATTTATAGTATACCGCCGGAAAAGGCATTTAGTTGCCTTTCCAACGGTATGACATTTATCTCGATCGGACTTTTCGGTTGGGCTCCATAAGGGTTTGAGTGGGACCATACACCGAAAAACACAAAAGTACCGTTATCTAAAAAAACGGTACTTAAAAAAAAAAAAAATTATAGCGTTTTTCGTGTTCAGGAGGTCCCAATTAACTTATCTAGGCATGTGGCGTTCTTGGTATTTTTCCAAATTAAAAATTTGTAAACCTGTGTTATTAAAGGTAATGCACTCGTGATAATTTTCGTTCAATCTACACCACGTGGAGAATATTCCAGAATTTTTTCGAAATTTTTTGATAAGTAGTTTTCGAGATAAAGCCCGGGACAGCGATTTTTCGCGAATTTTTAAAAATAATACAAAGAAAAGTGCGCGCAAGTATAATATTATATATATATTTTTTACTCGTGTTTTCACAAGCTTTCATTTGACACCACACTCGATGACCTAGTAAAAAAATTTTTTTTTTCACTTCCGACTTCACCCCCTAAAACTAACCCCTTAAGTCAAAATTTAATTCTCAAAACTACATGGCTCTGATGAGGCCATCAATTCCTATATTATTACCAAATTTCACCTTTCTATGTCAAATAGTTTCGGAGAGAAAATCGGGTGTGACAGACAGACAGACAGACAGACAGACAGACACCGAAGTGATCTTATAAGTGTTCCGTACGGAACACTAAAAACTGACGGGTACCTCTCGGAAAAAACAAAAAAACAACTTTTGAAATTATTATACTAAACTCTCTTCAAGGGGTGGAGTAATTCTAGTGGGAGGGAGTAAAAACAGCAAAATATATAACGTTTAGAGACCTTTTTTCGTGTGAGGATGTTTTTTACAAAAATATTTCGTGTTTGAGTTATTTGGGGTAGATTTTGAAGTGGAATATCCTCTATATATTACAAAATTGATTCAGTTCTGGACTTAGTTTTCTCTAACATCAATTGTACGGTACATATGGTAGGGAACCATTTCCACTGGTAGATGAGGACAAACATCATCCACCCTTAGATATTTCATTATCTCTCAAAGTTAAATCGCATAATGTTCCTGTCAACTTATGACAAACTAAATACAATTTCAGGAAGGCTAATTTTCCAAAGCTCTATGAAATGATATTAAAAATCGACTGGTCAAACTTCATATTCTGAAGGATGTTGATGAGGCGTGCGGTTTACTCTACCGAAATTTGTTTGGTATATTTGGGGTGTGTGTACCTAAATTGGTCATTCGTAAAAGAATATTTCTTGTCTGGTTCACAGCTGATATCATTAAAGGCATAAAGTGTAAACACAGAATTTTTAGAAAGCTCAAATATTCTCATTCAGATAGAGAGTTTAATGAACTACGACGTAATGTTAAATTATTGATCGATTTGGCGTATAAAAATTATATTTCTAAAGTAGAGGATTCCATTACTGGCGATCCAACTACGTTTTGGTCGTTTATTAAGGCTAAAAAATCGGCAACTTATTTGCCTGATGTGCTTAAATTGGGCAATCTTGAATTCTCTGAGCCGGATAAAATTGCTGATGCATTTGGGAGTGTATATAGTGTGACTAAGGGATAAACTTACTTGTGACCTTGATAATAGTTCCAGCTTTATTGTGAGGGTTTGTGGTTATGCTTTGTTGACATCTTTATTTTATATACTTAACTTGTCTCTAAAAACGAACAGATTTCCTGATGTATGGAAGAAGGCCAAAATCACTTCAGTATTTAAAAAGGATGATGCAAATGATATATCTAATTATAGACCGGCATCTTTATTACCGATATTCGACTTTGAGATGTCAATATATCAATGTATTTTTGCAGAGGTTAGAAGCCTGATTTCTGTAAATTAAAATAATTTTTTCAGCAAACGCAATACTATAAGTAATTTGGCTTGTTATGCTCAATTTACAGGCAATGCTTTAGACAAACAAATGCCAGTTCATGCTGTATACAATGATTTCTCGAAGGCCTTTGATAGAGTTGACCATTTCATATTTCTATATAAGCTGGATAGATTGGGTTTCAGTATGTCGAAATTCGTGGCCATAGATCCTCAACGTTTAGTGCCACAAGTGGTGCACCACAGGGTAGCAACCTTGCACTTTTAATTTTTTTTCACTCTTCATTAACGACATTGGTGATAACGTAACTAGTAATTTTCTTTTGTTTACTAAAGCTTTTCCGCGCCATAAGAAACTCTAGTGATTGCCTTTCATTGCAACATGATATGGAGTCGTTACAGCAATGGTGTGAGTTGAACAGTGTTTCTTTTTGACCTACTCGCATAAATTTAGCACCATTGACTTCCAGTATAAGTTAGATATTGAATATATTGCAAGCTGTAACACCTTTAAGGACCTTGGAATTATTTTTGATCCGAAACTTTCGTTTGCCCATCATATTAATTGGATTTGCAGTACTGCGATGAGGACGTTGGGTTTCATAATACATAATTCTAGTGGTTTTTAGAATAGTAAAACATTAAAAACTTTATATTCGAGCTATGTGCTTTCGCGACTTGAATATGGCGCAATTATTTGGAATCCAGTACACGCTAAGTATATTAAACAGGTAGAGAATGTTCAAAGAAAATTTGCCAAATTTCTTATATTAAAATATGATGGAGTGTACCCTGATAGTGGTGTCGATGAGGTCATTATAACTGAACGTTTTCAGCTACTTTTATTAACGAATCGAAGAAATTACCATCTGGTCTGTTTTCTTATAAAATTACGTAAATTTCTTGTTGACTCTCTTGATTTATTGTTTCATGTAAATTTTCACGTTTCTAATAGATTGGTCAGAACCGCTTGTGTTTTCTATTTACCTACCGCGTCAACTAATTTTCTCATCAAAACAGCACTGTTTCAGGCTATGAGCGTATTCGATAGTACTTGTAACGACACTGAGGTGAACAACCTGTCATTTGCGCAATTTGTCAAATGCTTAAAAAATAAATTGTTGCGTATATAGGTATTTATTCGAAGTATATCATTTTAATTTTCCAGTTTTATTTAATTCTATATGCTTTTTATGTTATTTGTCTCCTTTGTTCTATATTGATACTTTACTTTTCCTTTTTTTTCTCTGTCTCCTTTGTAGTATGTTATTTATGCTTAATTGTCTTGTAAATGGTATATCTGTTAGACAATAAAGATTATTATTAAAATATATTTAGTTATCACGACATTTCCGGAAATATAGTTATCTTTTTTTGTTTAAAGTTCACTAAAAATAAACAAATGGATACATATTTCAGATATTTTTTGCAAATCTGTAGCATAGTATTTTAATATACGAGGCTGGTTTGAAAAGTCCGTGCAAAAATAAAAACTACTTATGTGTTTGGGGTAAACCTTTTTTATTTTTCCACATTCTTTTAGGCTTATACACTTCGTCCAACGATGTTCTAGTTTGTTGATCCCTTCCGAATAATAGGATTTGTCCAAGTCTGCAAAATATCCATTAGTGTCTGCAATCACGTCCTCGTGTGAATAAAATCTTTGTCCCGCCAGCCATTTCTTCAAATTGGGGAACAAATAGTAGTCCGAGGGAGCCAAGTCTGGAGAATAGGGGAGATGTGAAACGAGTTGGAATCCTATTTCCATTAATTTTGCGACCACAACTGCTGAGGTGTGTGCTGGTGCGTTGTTGTGATGGAAAAGGACTTTCTTGTGGGCCAATCGCGGGCGTTTTTCTTGCAGCTCGGTTTTCAAACGGTCCAATAACGATGAATAATATTCACCTGTAATAGTTTTACCCTTTTCCAGATAGTCGATGAGGATTATCCCTTGCGAATCCCAAAAGACAGTCGCCATAACCTTTCCGGCCGAAGGAACGGTCTTCGGCTTTTTTGGTGCAGATTCCCCCTTGGTAACCCATTGTTTAGATTGTTGTTTGGTCTCAGGAGTATAGTAATGTATCCATGTTTCATCCACAGTGACGAAACGACGCTTAAAGTCCTCCGGATTCTTCTGGAACAGCTGCAAACCATCCTTGCAACACTTCACACGATTCCGTTTTTGGTCAAGCGTGAGCAATCGCGGCACCCATCTTGCGGATAGCTTTCTCATGTCCAAATGTTATGTTAAAATATTATGTACCCGTTCAGTCGAGATGCCCACAGCCCTAGCAATCTCACGCACCTTAACTCTTCTGTCATCCATCACCATATCATGGATTTGATCAATGATTTCTGGAGTCGTAACCTCCACAGGCCGTCCAGAACGTTCAGCGACACTTGTGCTCATATGGCCAGTCCGAAAATTTTGAAACCACTTATAAACTGTTCTAGTCGAAGGTGCAGAGTCACCATAATGTTTATCAAGCTTCTCTTTAGTCTCCTGAGGCGTTTTGCCTTTCATAAAGTAATGTTTAATCACCACACGAAATTTTTTTTCGTCCATTTCTTGAAAATCACTCGACTTCCTTGATTCACACGAATGCCAAACACAAAGAAATAGACCAATATGGCTGAAACTTGGTGTGCGTTCATTCAAGAGATGCTACTAACTAAACATGACCTCGATACGCGCCGGTGGTGCCATCTCTCGGACTTTGCACGGACTTTTCAAACCAGCCTCGTATTTTATGATCACGACCCTAAATCGATTTAGGGTCGCTTACATCTCTAATTTAAGGCAAACTCAAGACATAAATTATGAAGTTTTAAGCTATGTTGGAAGGAGTAATGACTTACACACCTAATACTATGGTTTAAGACCCTCCACCTGCAGGACTAACAGTTGAAATAGTGCAGTAAAAAAACCATTTGAAATTGCACAGTCTAGATATAGCAATATTATGATTTTATCCTCTTTGGGGTATCACCAGGAGTATTGTCCTGAGTTTTGGAGCTCGAAAAACTTGTGATCGAATAGAATCCCAGAAGAATGGAGAACAGCGACAGTTATACTAATTCACAAGAACGGAGAAAAAGAAGATCCAAATAACTATAGAGGCATAAATTTACTAAATTATTACAACAAAAATAAATGCGATTATATAACTGGAAGAAGAACAGCAATGATTCAGAAGAGGGCGCTCATGCACCGGTGCCGTATTCATTGTGAGACAGCATACTTGTGCCTGATAGACTTAAAAAAAGCTTTCGACAATCTGCAAATAAAAGATGTTATTCATCTATTATATAACAGGAACATCCCATTAGACACAATTAAAACTATCGAGAATATATATAAAGACAATAAAGTAGTTGCAAGATTAGCAGAAGGAATGACAGAACCAATCAACTATGAATTTGGAATCAGGCAGAGAAACTCTTCGATTTAATATTGTCATGGATGAAATTATAAAGAATGTCAAAAGAAAGAAGGGATTGGGATATGGCTAAAAGAGAAATTAAAATTATATGTTATGCAGATGACGAGATAACGATCTGCAAAGGCTGCTATATGAATTCTACATAGCAGCAAAATAATATAATATATCAAACCCAACTGAAAAAATCATGACAATAGAAATAGCAAAAGAGTCCATTAGGTGTAAGCTAGTGGTGGATGATAAACCAATGGAACAGGCGATGGAGGTCAATTACCTGGGCATCAAAATATCTAGTATCGAAAAAATCGAGGAAGAAGTAAAACATCAAGTCAACAAGGCTAATAGGATAGCGGGATGCCTCAAGGATACCATATTTAGAAATAAATTCCTCTCGGTGGAGACCAAAACAAGAATATACAAGAGAGTAATACGACCAGTAATGACTTACACATCTGAAACAAGACCCGATACAAGTATAACACAGAGGATGCTGGAATCAACTGAAATGAGAATACTTAGGAGATGTACAAACAAGACATTGAGGGATAGAGAAAGGAGTGAAGACGCACATGTAATATAGAAAATATCAACTAGTAGATAAGAGGAAGAAAAGTGGAATGGGATCAACACATAGCCCCGCTTAATTCCTCCCAAAGCGGTGCATGTTAGAAATACACGTCGCGCTGGTGCTTCACATCCGTATGAGGTTCATCTTGTTACTCCGCGTACAACGCTTTTCAAGCAATCTTTTATATAGAGAACGTCATTCCTTTGGAATAATTTGCCCAGCGCTGTGTTTCCCATCGAGTACAATTTACAGCGATTCAAGGACAACGTGAATCGCTTTTTCCGCACTCATGCCGCTCCTGGAACGCTTTAGGGACTTCTCTGCAGCACGTGTGCTAGACCCATAAAAAAAAAAAAAATAGGAAGAATGGCAAACAATAGGATAGTACGGATAGCAAGAGACAAGTCACCGAAAGGGAATGGGACGTCCATGAAAGAGATGGAGCGACGATCTATAGAGCAGAGAACAAAGAAAACAGGCAATTTTAGTGCCTAGCTATAAGGCGGAAGAAGAAGAAGAAGAAAAATTTGTACCCTTTTGTTTATAAACAATTTAAGTTTTCAAAACGCGTTTTTTGAGCTTAAAATGTGAATAACTCCGGTTATACAAGTCGGATCGAGACAAAAAAAAACAAACTCTTCGTAATGAAATTTCCCACAAATCATCGTTGGTTTAAGTCGCTCAAGTGCGTATATAACCTATAAAATTAGAAAAAAAAAACAGGTAAAAAACGTTTTTTTTTTTTTTCATTTTATTGTACAGGTCGACCAAGTGAATCAATCAGCTTGAAACTATCAGAAAATATGCCACTTGTTATAGCAAAAATACCCTGAAATTTTAGTACAAAAATATTGAACCCAGTGAGGAAAATTGAATTTATTATTTAAAATTTGAATTGTTCGCCATTTTAAGCTATTTGGTCCAAAAGAGAACCTTTTTTTTTTTAAATAATTTAAGTCTCGACTTCAAAAAAAAATGTTTTGGAGTCATTTTAATTGTTTTTTTTTTTACATTTATTTATTAATCAAATAACAACAAGAGCATTATTCGGTCATTTTCACATTAACGAAAATATTTTTTTAAAAAAATAAAGGTCTTGCGATTCTCTAACAGATGTGACAGAAATTTTTCAATTTTTTTTTTCAAAATGATCGAAAAAAAGCATTTGTTGTTATTTGATTAATAAACAAATGTAAAAAAAACGGTTAAAATGATTCCAAAAAATGTTTTTTTTTAATCAGAAAGCTGGCGTCGAGACCAAAATTTTGAAAAAAAAGATCCATTTTGGACTAAATGGCACAAAATTTCAGGGTATTTTTGCTATAACAAAGGGCATATTTACTGAAAGTTTCAAGCCGATCGTAAAATAAGATGAAAAGTCGACCAGTAAAATAAGATGAAAAAAAAAACAGTTTTTGGCCTGTATTTCAATTTTGTAGGTTATGTACGCACGTAAGTGACTTAAACCTTATGAACAAGAAAATTTCATTACGAAAAGATTGTTTTTTAGTGTTCCGTACGGAACACTTATAAGATCACTTCGGTGGCTCTCTGTCCGTCTGTCTGTCTGTCCGCCTGTCTGTCACACCCGATTTTCTCCGAAACTATTTGTCATAGAAAGTTGAAATTTGGTAATAATACAGGAATTGATGGCCTCATCAGAGACATGTAGTTTTCAAAGTTAAATTTTGACTTAAGGGGTTAGTTTTTTTGGGGGGGGGGGGAAAATCGGAAGTGAAAAAAAAAAATTTTTACTAGGTAATCGAATGTGGTGTCAAATGAAAACTTGTGAAAACACGAGCAAAAAATATATATATAATGTAATACTTGCGCGCCCCTTTCTTTGTATTATTTTTAAAAAATCGCGAAAAATCGCTGTCCACCAGCCTTATCTCGAAAAGTACTTATCAAAAAATTTTTAAAAAATTCTGGAATATTCTCCACGGGGTGTAGATTGAACGAAAATTATCACGAGTGCATAACTTTAATAATCTGTATCCTGTATTTCATCTGTATCCTGTATCGACCACCAAGTGATACCAATTTTCGAACACTTTTCGCTTCTCTTGCAGACACCATCGATCATTTACAAAGTAACTATCCAAGTGCCGAAATTGCCATCCTGGGCGACTTTAATGTCCACAATATCAACTGGCTCAAATATTCAAATACTACCGACGAACAAGGTCGTGAAGCTGAATCATTCTCAATCAGTTATGGCTTAACTCAGCTTATTGACGAACCAACACGGATCCCTGATCGAGACGGGGAGTTCGCCAGTCTTCTTGATCTGTTTTTAACCACCAATCCGGAGATTTACACGGTCACCGTAAATCCGCCGTTAGGTTCTTCCGACCATAAACTGCTTTCGACATCGAGTATCCTGCCAATCAGTGACAGAGAGGCGCCTAGGCCGCGCAAGATTTGGCACTACAAATCTGCTAAATGGGAAGATCTCATGGAATACTTTCGAACTTTCCCTTGGATGGACGTTTGTTTTCGATCCGATAACCCATCTGACTGCGCCAGGGAGGTCTCCGATGTTATTTTGGCTGGTATGGAAGCTTACATCCCTTTTTCGAAGAAATGCTCCTCCAACGGCAAGCCTTGGTTCGACCGAAAATGCAAAGAAGCTATTGCTTCTAAACATATTGCCTACCGACAATGGCGTGAAAATCCTAACACCTTAAATCGAAACATCTTTGTTCATGCCCGGAACAGATGCAAGGGAATTATCGACGAAACCAAGGAGGCACACAATCAACGAATTAGAAACAAACTTCTCGCTTGTCCCAACAATTCCAGGTCCTTTTGGGCAGTCGCTAAGGCAGTTAGTCAAAACTTTACCAAATCCACGATACCCCCACTCACACGGCCAGATATTTCCATTGCAACCACACCTGTTGAGAGAGCGAACTTGTTGGCTGAACTCTTTGCTTCACATTCTACTGTCGATTTCCAAGGAAAAACACTACCTACTATTCCCATATTGCAGTCAAGGATGCCCGATGTTGTCTTCAGACAGCGCATCATGACGGCTTCTGGCGCTGACGGAATACCTGCCATAGTTCTCAAAAACTGTGCAAGGGAACTAACACCAGTTTTCTGTAGACTTTTTAACCTATCCTACAGAAAGGGAATATTTCCGTCCTGCTGGAAATGTGCCACGGTTCAGCCGATACCTAAACAAGGTAAGAAGACCTTGCCAAATAACTACCGACCAGTTGCACTGCTTTCAATAATATCGAAAGTCATGGAAAAGGTTATCAATGAGCATCTTCTAAAATATCTTGAACGATTCAATATTATTAGCGATCACCAATATGGTTTTCGTAAACATAGATCAACAGGAGATCTTCCGACTTATGTAACACATGTTTGGAACAACGCAATTGAACACTTTGGAGAATCTCGTTGGCTCTCTGTTGGCTAAGTTGCGCTCTTATGGTATGTCTGTAGCAAGGAGAGCTTCTCAAAAATTGGGAATATTATTTAGAACCAGAAAGCTTTACACCCCACAGCAACTGTTAATTCTTTACAAAGCCCAAATTCGACCAACTATGGAATACTGCTCCCACGTTTGGGGCTCCGCTCCCAAACATACACTGCATTTGTTGGATTCTGTTCAGAGAAGAGCGGTCCGTCTGATTGGGGACCCGGAATTGACCGGCGGCCTTGATTCGCTGGAACATCGAAGAACGGTTGGCGACTTGAGTCTGTTCTACAAGTATTTTCATGGAAAGTGTTCGAAGGATGTAGCCCGCTTAATTCCTCCCAAAGCGGTGCATGTTAGAAATACACGTCGCGCTGGTGCTTCGCATCCGTATGAGGTTCAGCTTGTTACTCCGCGTACGACGCTTTTCAAGCAATCTTTTATATGGAGAACATCATCTCTTTGGAATAATTTGCCCATCGCTGTGTTTCCCACCGAGTACAATTTACAGCGATTCAAGAACAACGTCAATCGCTTTTTCCGCACTCGTGCCGCTCCTGGAGCGTTTTAGGGACTTCCCTGCAGCACGTGTGCTAGACCAATAAAAAAAAAAAAAAAAAAAAAAAAAAAACATACACTGCATTTGTTGGATTCTGTTCAGAGAAGAGCAGTCCGTCTGATTGGGGACCCGGAATTGACCGGCGGCCTTGATTCGCTGGAACATCGAAGAACGGTTGGCGACTTGAGTCTGTTCTACAAGTATTTTCATGGAAAGTGTTCGAAGGATGTAGCCCGCTTAATTCCTCCCAAAGCGGTGCATGTTAGAAATACACGTCGCGCTGGTGCTTCGCATCCGTATGAGGTTCAGCTTGTTACTCGGCGTACGGCGCTTTTCAAGCAATCTTTTATATGGAGAACATCATCCCTTTGGAATAATTTGCCCAGCGCTGTGTTTCCCACCGAGTACAATTTACAGCGATTCAAGAACAACGTGAATCGCTTTTTCCGCACTCGTGCCGCTCCTGGAGCGTTTTAGGGACGTCCCTCCAGCACGTGTGCTAGACCAATAAAAAAAAAAAAAAAATTATCTGGTATATAAAAAAAAACAGAAATTTCAAGGTCATCAATTTTCAGTAAAGATTGGAAACAAACTTTGTTGAAAACTCATTTGAGGTGTGTTTTGTGAAGTTACTGATCATTTTATACTTCCGTTACAACATTTTTTATTTTAAAAGCAATCAACGTACGGAACACTAATTGCGCAAGTTCAACTTGCATTTGACCGGTTATTATTTTTTTTTTTGGTCTCGATGCGACTTATATTAACCGTAGTTATTCACATTTTAAGCTCGAAGAACGCGTTTTGAAAACTTAAATTGTTTATAAATAAAAGAGTACACGTTTTTCGAGGTCCAAAACTCAGGACAATACTCGTGGTGATACCCCAGAGAGGATAAAATCATAATATTGCTGGATCCGAACTATGCCTATCTCATCATTATTTTGGCCTTTTTTTACTGCACTAAAAGAGTTCCATTGTAGATTCTTCATGTATTGGGACGTTGTTGTCTAATGGCCGTCTTTAGGTTTTGGATCGTCTTTACGTAAATCTCTCCAATAATGGTGACCCGGTTTTCTGTATATTCCATAGGCCTCTGATTTAAAGTCATGTTGATCTGAGTTTCGCAAGAATCGGAGCTATTTAGTTCAAAATTTTCTTTGAAAATAAGATGGACCATCATTGCCGCACATTTCGGATATTCTCGCATGAATTTTGTCCCATTTTCTCTTTAGTGAGAAACATTATTACGCGCGATATTTTAAATTACTTTCATTCATTCTTGGAAGAAAACATTCGTAAGAGCTGCAAAACGAATTTGTACAAAATATCATCAAAGTACTTAGAAAAACGATGATAATTTGGAAACCAAACATTCTTTTTAGTGTTCCGTACGGAACACTTATAAGATGACTTCGGTGTCCGTCTGTCTGTCCATCTGTCCGTCACACCCCGATTTTCTCCGAAACTATTTGTCATAGAAAGTTGAAATTTGGTAATAATATAGGAACTGATGGCCTCATCAGAGCCATGTAGTTTTGATAGTTAAATTTTGACTTAAAGGGTTGGTTTTGGGGGGTGAAATCGGAAGTGAAAAAAAAAATTTTTACTAGGTAATCGAGTGTGGTGTCAAATACAAGCTTGTGAAAACACGAGTAAAATATATATATATATATATATATATATATATATATATATATATATATATATATATATATATATATATATATATATATATATACAGTCCCTGGCCAAATTATTAGACGCACTGCAAGATTTCATGTAAAATATTAATTACCGAGTGATATTGTACCGTTTTATTATTTTAAATTGATTTGTTTTTTATTTTTATATTATCCAATCAATTACCTATTTATTTGACCTAAATAAAACAGCATTAATTTAGAAAAGCATAAGTTTATTAAGTTTTAAAGAAAAGTGAAATTAATGTTAGTAAAAGTCAATATTTAGTTGAGCCACCTTTAGCCGCTATCAAAGCTTTAATTCTGCGCGGCATGCTATCAATCCAAGATTGTACTGTCTCCTGCATTTGAGGATGATGATTCCACACATGAATAATCTTTTCTAGGAGCTGGGTTTTGACGGGTAATCACATCTTTAGCCACTTCTCTTTTCATCAGCTCCCACACATTTTCAATGGGGTTCATATCAGGGCCAATCCAACAGAGGGATATTTTTTTTGCCAAAAAAGCTTTAACAGACCGAGCAGTGTGGCAGGGACCTCCATCTTGCATGAAAGTGAATGGTTCCCCATTTGGAAACCATTCTCTGAGCTGCGGAATCAACCGATTTTGTAATACTTCTTTGTACTGATCTTGCCTCATTATTCCTTTGACGACGTACAGACGTCCAGTGCCCTTGCCGCTGATGACTGACCAAATCATCACTTTGGTGGAATGTTTAACCGTCGGGACGACACAATCAGGATGAAACTTTTCTCCATGACGACGACGCACATACTGAGCTTTATTCTGCAAAATTTCGAATGTGCTTTCGTCACTGAAGCAGACCTGTCAAAAATAGGAAAAATATATAAACTTCCATGTTTATTTGCTTTATTTAACTGAAAATGATAATAATGTATCAATTATTGATTAAATTGCTGTATCTTACCGATCTCCAGAAGTCCACATCTTTGTCTTGTCATTGTTTGGCCCACTTCAGGCGCTTTGCTTTCATTGCAGCTATTAACTTGGGCTTCCTGGCGGGGCGACATGCCTTAAAATCTAATTCTTTCAATTTTCTTCGAACAGTGCGCTCAGAAGCATTTACACTAGCATCCTGGAGTTGTGATTTTATTACCTTTGTGGTAGCAAATCTGTTTTCTACACAAATTTTCTTCAAACATCTCTCTGACCGTGGAGTGAAAATTGGTTTTCTACCGCATCTTTTCTTTCTTTTCGGGCTTAATTCCTTCCCTGACTCAATTTTCTTTTTTATGCGTCGTACACTAGCTTCAGAAACCTCCAATCTTCGTGATATTTCTCGGTTTGTAAATGTTTTCGCAATCACAAGGGCCTTCACTTCAGCTTTTTTACGTGGTGAAAGATCGCCTTTTCTACCCATAATGAAAATAGTCCAATTACTTTTTTAAAACACTGCATACAAAATAAACTAATAACTGAGTAGTATAAAAACTGTTAAACAAACAAACACAGTCCATAAAGCCACAGAAACACGTCCGTACCTGACTCGATTCCGATCGCGACTGATACAGGTTTGTACTTGTTTACGTTCATGTATCACTTTGTCAACACATTGTTGCCATATGTTAAAAATAAATAGAAATATGTAGTCTACAACAATTCTTTTAAATAAAAATCAATAATATTGTAGTTTAAATATACCATTATTGCATAAAAACTCTTAAGAAACATAAAATTACTAAAAAAAATACAGTGCGTCTAATAATTTGGCCAGGGACTGTATATATATGCGCGCACTTTTCTTTGTATTGTTTTTAAAAAATCGCGAAAAATCGCTGTCCCCGCCTTATCTCGAAAAGTACTTATCAAAAAATTTTGGAACATTCTCCACGGGGTGTAGATTGAACGAAAAGTATCACGAGTGCATTACCTTTAATAATTTATATGGTATATATAAAAAAACAGAAATTTCAAGGTCATCAATTTTCAGTAAAAATTGGAAACAAACTTTGTTGAAAACCCATTTGGGGTGTGTTTTGTGAATTCACTGATCATTTTATACTTCCGTTACAACATTTTTTATTTTAAAAGCAATCAACGTACGGAACACTAATTGCGCAAGTTCAACTTGTACTTGAACGGTTATTTTTTTCTGTTCTGTGTCTTTTTCACGCTCGTACTGAAAATGAATGTTGCAGTTACTAATTATATTTTGTACTTACAAGTATACTAAAAATAGCTTTTATTTCGCATTTGATTTTTATGTATCTCCAGAAATTGCTAACTCTTGTTTAATATTTGTGGGGAAAATAAACAAACGCCTATTTTAGATCTCTTACGTCCATTTTTAGATGTAAAACAGCTGATCATTTTATCCTCTATAAGGAATTACACATATTCTAAATATAAAAATGATATTAGAGTAGTATTACGAGGGGTACCTTTTAAGTTTTAACAAAAACAATAAAAGAAAAAAAAATTTTGTTTCTCCAAATATTCATTCATATTATTTAAGATTTATACCTCAAAAAACAAGCCTAACAGTTTATGAAACAAAGACAAAGGTAGAAAGCCTACAAGACGAATCAATAAAAAATCTCTACCAGACAAGATTGGAGAACGAAATAAATAAAAACCCAGTGGTAGAGGAACAAGACATACAAAACAGTTGGAAAAAGATCAGGGATAACATTATAAACGCAGCAAAGGAAGCACTCGGGGAACGTGAAATAAACAGACCATCAAGAAGACCGAATAATGTACCTAGGGTCTGCGAGGAAGTGAAATAAAAAGGCCAAGAAAAAACAAAAGTCTATCCTAAATATAGATCAAGAAAAACTAGAGAAACATATGAAGAATATAAGACAGTCCGCAATGAAACAAACGCACTGGTGAGCGAAAAGAAAATGGAACACTGGGAAAAATTATCTAAAGAAATGGAACATGACTTTTATGCTATGCAAAAGGAGATTTGAAGAATGATACGTGGACAACGAAAGGAAATGAAAGAATTAATAGAAGTAAGACACATCGAAAAAGATACATGGATAAATTATATAGAGTAATTGTATAATACAACAGAAAATTTGGCACCCGAAACACCAGAAATAGTAATCAACGAAACATCAGAATAGATGATAAAGCTCTCAAAAAATTAAAAAACCGAAAATCAGCTGGTAAAGATGAAATGCAGAATGAACTATTAAAGTACGGAGGAGTAAAACTGACTAAAGAATTGACAAGGCTCATAAACAAAATAATACAGGGACCGCGAATACCAGAAGACTGGAGAACAAGCATAATGATACTACTTTTTAAAAAAGGAGAAAAGACCGATTCAAATAATTATGGAGGAATTAACCTCTTGTGCACAACTTTAAAACTGACCACAAAAATTGTTACTAATAAAATAACTCCATTTATACAGCTTTCCGAAGAACAAGGATTCGAGAGCGGAAGATCCTGTAACGACGTAGTATTTGTAATCAGATAAATTACTGAAAAATCAGTCGACCAGCGTTCTTATGCTTTATAGATTTGGTAAAAGCATTTGATAGAGTACAGCTGCAAGACGTAGTGCACACACTTTATGACAAGAATATTCCATTGGATCAGTTTAATACAACACTAAAGAAATTTAACATGAAAATATCGGCTAAACACCAAATCAGTACTCATCTCCAAAGAACCAATTAGGTGCAAGCTGGAAATCGATAATCAGATTATAGAGCAGGTGATGACAATTAATTATTTAGGAATTAAATTATCATATAACAGCAATAGAGAAGAAGAAAAAAAAAGAACAAATAGTAAAAGCCGAATGATGCTCCAACCGGCTGAAAGACTGCGATGAGGAAGGAAACGGAAAACCACCTCATTAACTAATTTCCTAGTTGTATTATCATGACTGAAAACTTAAACATGGCCCTCAGTCCCGGGCAGATCTTCAATGATCAGAGGGTGCTAAGAATCTCCCGGTCAGCCTTGAGGATAACTACATGGAATGTAAAAAGCATATTCGCTGCAGGCAAACTTAACAACCTAGCCCTCGAAATGCGACAACTCAAGTTTGACATTCTTGGAATCAGTGACGTGCAGTGGCCTGATGCAGGCAAATATTCCATGAAAAATGGAACCATGTACTACTCGGGAAACAACGATCCCTCTCACCGATACGGAGTAGGGATTTTGGTAATGAACGAGATAAATAACTGTGTACGTACCTTTACTCCCTATTCGGACAGAATTATCTTACTTCAGCTTCAAACTGAGAAAGGCTTTGCTAATATTGTACAGGTATATGCCCCTACAGCTGATAAAGACGAAGATGAAATAGAGAGGTTCTACTCCGATCTTGACGAAATTTTAAAGTCACTAGAAAAATATCATTTAACCATTATAATGAGCGACTTTAATGCCAAAGTAGGGCAGGACCCTGTGGACCCAATTGTGGGAAAATACAGTCTAGGAGAGAGAAATGAACGAGGAGACCGATTGGTTCAATTCTGTCAGACGGAAGACCTTGTAATTATAAACACCTTTTTCAAACTACCTCACCGTAGACTATATATATGGAGGTCACCTATGGATAGAAAGGATAAAGTGGTCAGGAATCAAATTGACTTCATACTGGTCAGACGGCGCTTTCGAAATTCGATTACCTCAGCGAAAACATACCCTGGAGCTGATATTGGTTCCGACCACAATCCCGTATGCGCTAGTATAAAAATGAAGTACAAGAAGACAAAAACAGCTAACAAAAAGGAAATTGACACACACAGATTGAGAGATCCACAAACGAAATCTAAAACAGCAGATTCATTAAACAAAAACATAGATAGCATAAAACAGGCCAACGAAGACTCAAATGACGTCCATCTACAATGGAAGAACTTTAAACAGTCAGTAACAGAGACCGCAAAGCAGCACCTGAAGCCGACAAAAAGGCAACACAAAGAATGGATAACAGAGGAAATATTGTCTCTAATGAATGAAAAGGAGAAAAACAAAAACAATAATGCTGTATATAAGAATATAGACAGGACAATAAAATCAAAAATCAGAGAAGCAAAACAGAAATGGTTGTCGGAACGATGTGAAGAAATTGAAGAACTGGACAAAAAGCACGACTCGCTGAATGTACACAAGAATATAAAGGAAATGACAGGGGTAAGAAGATCAAATCACTCTAGACAACTTAAAGACAAAAACGGTACTCTCATAACAGATATGAATAAAAAAGTACAAAGATGGAAAGCGGGAGACTTGGTTTTATACTATGTAATGATGTGAATATTTACTATATCAACCGTGTAACAAGAATATTGACGTATTCTCGATGTGTATTGAAGAAATATTTCACAGGTTGAATGGATTAATTCTCTAATATTTATTTTATAATACATATTAATCGTCGCATATAGAGGTATTTAAGCTGACAGAAAAATAATTGAAAGTTTTGGGATGTGGGTGTACAGACAACTTCTTCGGATCTCTTGGACAGAGCACCGGACTAACGCATCAGTTTTGGAGGAGATGAACATGAAAACTAGGTTACTCAAACGTGTAAACCAAGCCTACTTCACATATTTTGGAGACATCGCCACAAGAAGAGACACCATGCAGAAACTGGTAGTCGAAGGAAAAGTCAGCGGCAGAAGATCAAGAGGCAGATCTCCTACAAGATGGATAGACAAACTGCAGCCCCTAGTTAGAAAAACCATACTATAAAAATATTTTTTCATCAAATTCGGTTTAAAATGGTGCACACATGAGACAAATCTAACAAAAGTTCCTCGAGAAGGTGTCCCAGCACCCCAACCCGTGCATCAGGGACGCCTTCCGACTCCCACCTTAAGCCAGCCGCCAATTCCCGAGACCGTCGGACACGCTGCTGCTCTGAGACGAAGACGATGATTCCCCTCGCCCGCCGTGACAAAAAGATTGTCATTCTAGGTTAAGTTTAAATTAGTCCTAATTTAAGACATTGTTACGTATTAGTTTAAGTTAGCGTAAGTCTTAGTCTAAGGTATTTTTAATCCTAGCATTAAGAAACTCATGTACATACTAAACACATTTCCTAGGTGAAGTTAGTACATATAGGATTCCTATTATAAGAACTTAGGTTAAGATAGAATAAGTTTACATTTAGTATTTGAAATTATTTTTAAACTTTCACAATTATAAGATAGAGGCCTAGCCTATCCTGGAAATCAATAAAGACAGTGACAGGTTTAAAATGGTTAGTTATCTTCTCTACACAACCGATCTTATACTGTTTTAATACTTATTAGCTTAGATTATAAGGTAAATAAACTAAATTAACAATTCTGTGAAATTATTTATTTATAATTAGAAATTTTTATCATCTTCATTTGACGTACAATTCTCATCGCGCGGAGAAGCTGCACCACAGCAATATTTTATTACCGGCCAAGTGTAGTACTTCAGATGGTAAAAGAAATTCCAAATCTACTTCAGAAAATGGTATTCTGTCTGTCTTAAATGTTGAGGGTAAACATAAAACTAGTGAGACTAAGACGAGCAATAATCTATGTAGGAGGGTGGACTGAAAAGTCTTGTATAAAACAAGGTAAGTAACATTTTTTCGCAAAAACAAAAAATTATTTCTCAACGTAATCTTCATTGAGACCAATACATTTGGTTCAGCAAGGTTCCAATTTTTTTATTTTTTCAGAAAAATAAAGAATAACCGACCAAGTGCAAATCGGACTTGTGCAGTTAGTGTTCCGTACGTTGACTGAAATAAAAGTTTTTGTTACGGAGGTACAAAATGATTAGTGACTTCACAAAACATACCCCAAATGAGTTTTCAACAAAATTTGTTTCCGATCTTTACTGAAAATTGATTACCTCAAAATCTTTGTTTTTTTTTAATATACCAGATAAATTATTAAAGGTAATGCACTCGTGATAATTTTCGTTCAATCTACACCCTGTGAAGAATATTCCGGAATTTTTCAAAATTTTTTGATCAGTACTTTTCGAGATAAGGGAAGAAACATCGATTCTTTGGAAATTTTTTAAAAATAGTACAAAGAAAAGTGTGCGAAAGTATTACATTACATATATTTTTGATTTTATCCCCTAAAACTAACCCTTTAAGTCAAAATTTAACTTTCAAAACTACACGGCTCTGATCGGGCCATCAATTCCTATATTGGTGCCAAATTTCAGCTTTCTATGTGTGTGTTTCGGAGAAAATCGGGTGTCACAGACGGACGGACAGACAGACACCGAAGTGATCTTATAAGTGTGCCGTACGGAACACTAAAAACACCGTCTCGACCTGTGCATAATATTGGTTCACCGCTTCATTCGACGAGAATTTCTTTCCGCATGCCAATTTGTGAGGTTAGGAAACAAAAAAAAAAGCTACAAGCTCGTGAACTTTTGCCATTGCAACGACCGATTTGTGAGAAGGCGCTTTCTCCTGGTGAAGAAACACTTTTCTGTATCCTAATCTTGCTCGCTGCTGCTTCAAGTCACTATTCAAAGGGCCTAATAACGTTGCATAATAAGAGCCAATCACTGTTTTACACTTTTCCTTAATGATGATACCCTGTGAGTCGCAAAAAATAGTTGCCATCACTTTTCGTGCCGATAAAACTATTTTCGCTTTTTTCCCGTCCACTTTCACCTTCGCCACTGTTTCATCTACAGTCATAAAACGACGCTAAACGTCCTTCAGATTAGGCTAAAACTTTTTCAAACCCGATTGTGTTTGTGTGATGTCCTTTCATGTGCGTTTTGGTTTGTAGTCAACAAACGCGGCACTCGGAGAGTAATTTTTTCACGATGCCAATACTTTAGGACGAGCAATAAAATGAACATGAATGGTACACCGTCAGAAGTAAACAAAACTCGAGCTAATAATTCGCGTCATTTCCATCCGGCTAGTTCATAGTCGATGAATTTTATTTACAAGCGTATGACGTAAGTGTAGAACATTTGTTTTAACGACCAAACATGTGATGACGCAGTGCAATAAGTAGCTTAAAGATGAACAAAAGCGTGAACTCGAAAATACACCACAAATCAAAGCAAGAAATTCTACTGCGGAGTGTTTCGTTTATACAACGTTAACAAGCTTACTTTCTACACCAATGTTGCCACATTGCTAATAAATTAATATGTATATAGTGAACTTACCTGTCATAAAATTGAAACATTTTAATTAATCGTTAGAATTGTCTTATTTAAATATTAAATATAATGTTTACCGACATTTCAAAACTTTTATTAAACCACGTTTATACTTAATTGACGAAAAAATAAATAACATTACTGTTCTACTCTGTCGAATTTTTAATTAGAATTAACATTAATGTTTGTATTCTTAAAAGTATACTGCTTATATTAACGTGCGTCGAGTGGGAAGCATAGTGAGTTTTTGCACTAAGTTTGTGGTATATATGGTTTATATTTAAGGCCGGCATTACACTATAAAAGTTTTTTTTGACAAAGATGTATTATGAAAGTTGGATAGAAATTGTTTTACAATTTCTTTTATAAAATATCTTTTATGACTACAAAATTTGCATTACACTATGTAAAATATTTTTACAAAATATTTTAAAAGAAATCTCAGTTTTTCGTTTCAAGACAGTGTTGTGAGTTGTGAGTGTTGTGTAATGGATGACGTTTTACCAATTGCCGCAAGGTTTGTGGCTGCTGTAGTCACAGTAAACATATTACAGTAGCGAAACTGAGCTCCAATTTGGTGACGAGATTTTGACGGCGCGTGAGTCGACAGGTCCTTTTTCAAAATGTGTTTACATCCGATCTCGGAATGTGTCTTTGGAAATGTATTGTCCAGCGTTTCTTGATGTGACTGCAGTTTATATGAATATAACGACAGAAGGAAAAGAGAGTTTGTAGAAAAAGGGAATTAAAAACGTTTGTAAGTGAAGAGAATCGAAAAGGTTGAGAAACAATTTATATAATCATGGGGAAAGGAGGTTATTGTTGTGCCGTTGAGAATTGCAATATTCCATATAATTATTTTCGCAAATATTTGCTCGAGTCACACTTTTTTATGCTCTAAAGGGGGGGGGGGGGGGGGGGGGGGGGGGGGGGGGATTTGCAAATAAGAAATTTCTAACTCAATCAGGACGCGCTAAGACTATTATTATAAATCATAACTAAATTTAATTATGCTTTATTTACATCACATGTAATCATCAACAGTATTATCCGTCAAAGTTTAAGTTGCTGCATTAATGATTTTTTTTTGACAGTTCCTCTGTTTTTAGTTGAAACAATGATTTCATAGAAATCATGGTCTGCGATTAAAGTTGTTGATTATTTTAATAAATCTCTATTGCTTGCTTTCACAAGACAACTTTTCACTATTTTAAATGCATTTTTGAAAAAATACGTATGCATGAAACAATATTATCATTACTAATGTACATTTTGTTTAGGCGTATTTGCTCAAGAGACGGCCTTCCAGGGAACCTTGATTGATTTAATAAATTTATTTCTAAATTTAGTTCGGCTGGTTATTTAAAAATCCTGACGTGATTGCTCAATTCTGACCTCAGATTCGGTTTCAGCGCCCAAAAATACATATAGGTATAGCGATCTGTTCGGTAGTGAAAAACTTTTTTTGTGTGCCTGTGTAATTTTTTTATGATTAATAAATAATCCTCCAAATTCTGGTTTTTAGAAAGATTTATTTTTGTGTAAACTAATATTCAGTTATTTAAAACTATTTATATTTGATAAATTATAAATAAAACATATTATTTTTTTCTAAAAGGTGTATTCTCAAGAGGCTTCTAGTTTTCAATAACTTCATCTGAATTAATTGTTTGACACACACCTTTTCTAATAATAAACCTGATAAATTTAACACTGTTTAATTGCAAGTACAATTAATACTCTGAAAGTGACTTTTTTTTCTATTTTTCTCTATAAATTACATTGCTCCTTTCTCATGCCAATCTTTCAAAAGTTTCTGTGAATATATTGTAAGGAATACAGAACCTATAACAACATATTTATTATTTTCAAATTTTAGACAGTATATTTTAATTTCTTAGAAGCTGGGTTTGAAAGTTTAAATATTAAGTGTCATGTTGAGATCACAAAACCACTGGGGAATGAGATTATTGAAATAACTGATATAAATCGATTATTGAATTGAATCAAATATGCTAAAATAAGAAAAAATTTTAATGTGATTCCAAAGAAATTTTTTGTAATATGATTTTGTCAGATGATGTGTGCCAGAGGGTAAAATATTCTGAAAATAAGTTCGTTAAATGGACAGTACACCTAATCGAAGTCCATTTTGATGGTACTTATGGTTACTATTAAAATTTTGAAGATTTAGTTACCTGTTATTAATATTCCTTCTATAAAGAACTTATTTCTATTGTTGTATACCTATACTATAAATTATAGTTATTTTCCTTTTAAACTGTAATTGACAATACTCAGTATATATGAGTCAATCATTTTTCCTAATGAAGCTAATATGGTTAGCGAAACGCGCGTCGAGTGCAAAAATAAAGTGTTTGGTGTAGTGGTGATATATACTGAGTAGTGTCATTGTGCCAACGATTCCACATTACCAATATAGTTATAATTGACAAGTCAGCTTGGTCATAACTAAGTATTGTATGTAAATATAATTAGGAAATTACTGTATTGACTCTTTGATCTAAATATTAATTCATTGTAAATAAAAACAAGCGTTAATTACATTATCAAAAAGCAATACAGATAACAGAACATAAAAAGGTATAGAACCTCTAAGAATCATTCACATAGAAAATAGAGGTCTATACATATACATTCATAATTCATTAATAATATTATATTAACCTTTCTCGAAGTTACACAATATAGTTTTGTAGTTTAAGAAAAAAATAAGTACCAAAAAAGTAGATACAGTGTTTTTTAATTAACGAGAGATCTATCACACCATCAACACAACACTGGTTGGAAAAAAAATGCTCTTATTTTAGAAGATGTTGACATCTTAGTAATGACAATTAAAATTAAATTAATTTAGTCCTTAAAAAACATCTTTAATCACAAATTTACTTGAAAAATGATGTAAATAAAACTTTAACCTCAAACAGTGACGTTTAACTTCGATAGACTTTTGAATTTTTGGATAAAGTTATTAAAAACTGAAGTTGAATATGAAGAATTCCATCAAATACCTTCCTATCAAGTTTTTCACCTGTATTCATTTCTTTTCTAAGAAGGTATTCCATTCTTTTTGTTTTTTTTTATATTACTCATGCTGTATTAAATAACAAATCAAAAATTTTCAAACTTTTCTATATCTATGATTTTGAATGATAAAACTTTGCACAATTTTATTTGTACTTCAAATCTCGCGCTGGTCCACTTTTAACATGGCGGATTGCCACGTGACCTTCTGAAAACGAACCTGATTTTCCTATGCCGTTATCCTTGAGTTTCGCTACTGTATAGTGTGTTTACTGTGCTGTAGTTGCGGAAAAAGATAGAAATAAAAATGTAAAGAAACGTTTGTGGGTAAGACCTTGGGTTGTCCGGCGCGAGTTAAAGGACATTCATCAGAATTTACTTAAAGAACTGGCCATGGAAGATACAAGAAGTAACATGAACTATTTAAGGATGGATGAAAAAACCTTCGATTACTTGCTTCTGAAGGTGGGAAGTATAATTTCGGGAAATGACACATTCGCGTAACCCAATAACCTCTGAGGAACGGCTTATGGTTACTCTGCGATTTCTTGCCACAGGCGAGAGCTACACAAGTCTTCAATACAGTAGTCGCATACCTCAATGTACACTTTCATCCCATCAATTTTTTTTACGTCGTCAACCTCATACGTGTATCCATGTTCCTTTAATGCCCAAGCAATATCTTTATAAGCATTCGACCGTTTATTTCTATTTTTTATACTCTGTATGGCAAACGTCATACAGATAATCTATTCTCTCATATTCACAAATCAAAATTTTAGTAGCCGCCACAGACCACCTGCACTCAATTCTCGATTCGGCCATTCTTCAGTTACTTTCAAAGGTTTTGTTTTTAAATTACAGTTTAAACAAGTAATATTCTAAAAACACCAATAAAATTAAATATACAAAGATTGATAAATTGATAACTGATACATGTCATTAGATTTTGTCGCGAGAGGTGAGATATGCGCATGCGTACAAAGAGAAGAGAAGCCAATCTACCGGGGAATCGAGTGCAGGAGTGGGAGAGACTACTTTTATCAAATATTGGATGAAAATACAAACTATAATAAAAGAAACGTTTATAAAAGACAAATTTTATAAAACTAGAGCTATTAAACTATCACATTTATTGTAAAAGTTCTTTTATAAAAGAACTTTTATAGTGTAATGCCCGCCTAAAGGAAGAGATATCGGTAAAATGATTTACTCAGTACTCCTTTGTAAAACTTAGTTCTAAAATAAATACTAAATTTGCCTTTCTCTCACTAAAAAATAACTTAAGAGGATGTACCTAGTCATGGGGCCGAAAAAAAAAAAAAGGTTTTTTTTAGCGAAACTATGTAAGTTAGGTTTTTATTTTACATAATAATACATAGCTTAAAATACAATTCGTGAAATTTTAATTAAAAAAGGACCTACGACCCTTTTTTTTAAGGAGCATTGCGGTGTGAACCGGAGCTGGATCATCTGAAATCAAAACTTCCGTAAAACTTAGTTTACTAGAGGATCAATGTTACCTTTGAACGAAGGATTTAAAAAAAAAAATCATAAAATTGTATTGGCATTTCTTCGCTTTATTTATATATATATATATATATATATATATATATATATATATATATATAAATATATATATATATATATATATATATATATATATATATATATATATATATATATATATATATATATATATAAATAAATGTAGATTTTTTTTTTTTAATTTATCGGGTTTGCGGTCTGTGACAATTAACACTCGATTGCTGTTAAACTCTCTATATTTCGTTGTACTTCACAACTTCATCAGGAGAAACTATAATTTTTAGAAAAAAAACAGTGTGTCAGGAAATTTATTTGTAAATAAATAGTTATTTTAAAAACTTACCAACTAAGAGAT
>CM032447.1:242263892-242308892 GCA_019049505.1 Pachyrhynchus sulphureomaculatus | reverse complement strand
ATAGGTATAGCGATTTGTTCGGTAGTGAAAAACTTTTTTGGTGTGCCTGTGTAATTTTTTATGATTAATAAATAATCCTCCAAATTCTGGTTTTTAGAAAGATTTATTTTTGTGTAAACTAATATTCAGTTATTTAAAACTATTTATATTTGTGTAAATTATAAATAAAACATTTTTTTTTTCTTAAAGGTGTATTTTCAAGAGGTTTCTAGTTTTCAATAACTTCATCTGTATTAATTGTTTGACACACCTTTTCTAATAATAAACCTGATAAATTTAACACTGTTTAATTGCAAGTACAATTAATACCTGAAAGTGATTTTTTTTTTCTATTTTTCTCTATTGCTCCTTTTTCATGCCAATCTTTCAAAAGTTTCTGTGAATATATTGTAAGGAATACAGAACCTATAACAACATATTTATTATTTTCAAATTTTAGACAGTATATTTTATTTTCTTATAAGCTGAGTTTGAAAGTTTAAATATTAAGTGTCGTGTTGAGATCACAAAACCACTGGGGAATGGGATTATTGAAATAACTGATATAAATCGATTATTGAACCAAATATGCTATTAAAATAAGAAAAAATTTAATGTGATTCCAAAGAAATTTTTGTAATATGATTTTGTCAGACGATGTGTGCCAAAGGGTAAAATATTCTCAAAATAAGTTCGTTAAATGGACAGTACACTTAATCGAAGTCCATTTTGATGGTAATTATGCCTACTATTAAAATTCTGAAGATTTAGTTACCTGTTATTAATATTCCTCCTATAAAGAACTTATTTCTATTGTTGTATACCATACTATAAATTAAACATAGTTATTTTCCTTTTAAACTGTAATTGACAATACTCAGTATATATGAGTCAATCATTTCTCCTAATGAAGCTAATATGGTTAGCGAAACGCGCGTCGAGCGCAAAAATAAAGTGTTTGGTGTAGTGGTGATATATACTGAGTAGTGTCATTGTGCCAAAGATTCCACATTCCCAACATAGTTGTAATTGACAAGTGAGCTTGGTCATAACTAAGTATTGTATGAAAATATAATTAGGAAATTACTGTATTGACTCTTTGATGTAAATATTAATTCATTGTACATAAAAGTAAGCGTTAATTACGTTATCAAAAGGCAATACGGATAACAGAACACAAAAAGATATGGAACCTCTAAGAATCATTCACATAGAAAATAGAGGTCTATACATATACGTTCATAATTCATTAATAATATTATATTAACCTTTCTCGAAGTTACACAATATAGTTTTGTAGTTTAAGAAAAAATAAGTACCAAAAAAACTAGATACAGTGTTTTTTAATTAACAAGAGATCTATCACACCAAACAACACAAAACTGCTTAGAAAAAAATGCTCTTATTTTAGATGTTGACAATATGTTTTTATTTCAGGGTACAAGAAAAATAGCATTAAGTATTACGTATGTTAAAATTAAATTAATTTAGTCCTTAAAAAACATCTTTAATCACAAATTACTTAAAAAATGATGTAAATAAAACTTTAACCTCAAACAGTGACGTTTAACTTTGATAGACTTTTGAATTTTTGGATAAGGTTATTAAAAACTGAAGTTGAATATGAAGAATTCCATCAAATATCTTCCTATGAAGTTTTTCCCCTGTATTCATTTCTTTTCTAACAAAGTGCTCCTTTCTTTTTGTTTTTTTTTATTACTCATGCTGCATTAACTTTTATATTATTCATGCTGTATTAAATAACAAATCAAAAATTTTCAAACATTTCTATATCTATGATTTTGAATGATAAAACTTTTCACAACTTTATTTGTATTTCAAATCTCGCGCTGGTCCACTTTTAACATGGCGGATTGCCACGTGACCTTCTGAAAACGAACCCGATTTTTCCTATGCGGTTATCCTTGAGTTTCGCTACTGTATAGTGTGTTTACTGTGGTATTATTTTCGGTAAAACAATTTATTCAGAATGGTGCAAAGAATATAGATGAAGATAAATTTCAATTTTATCTTGGGACTAATCAGTATACATATATAGAATACAAAAATGAGAATGAATATCGAGGCGTGATACAATAGGGTTTTAAAATTTCTGTTTCAGTGTACATGTTTTTCATATAATTTATATCTTTCGGACAAATATTTTATTTATACAGCTTGAAATGTCATTTTAATCAAATGTGACGTTTTCAACAAATATGTTTCAGGCTATAATAATTCAGAAAACATCAAATGTATTGCAGAATTCCGATTAAATTTAGCTGATAATAATATAATATAACAGAATATAATAAGCTTTTTACTTTCTAAAGGAAATCATTACAGGGTCCGTCTAGAAAGTAATGTCACCGATTTTATTGTCAAGCGACTGTACGTCGCAGAGCGCTCTACCAGCGGGGATCGATGATGGAGGAAGTCAGCTACCACGCGAGTGCTTGATCAGTCGTTTCCGAGCTCTCGGAGAGTAAGGACGGGCAACCTCTGTTTCGTTCTTGTACAAGTCTATCTCCCGGGATAACCATCAGCTCTAAATTTTACCTGGAAGTGCTCAAGAAATTGAGGGCGAGGATCCGGCGCGTCAGGCCAGACCTCAGCAACGATTGGAAACTTCACCCTGACAGCGCGCCAGGCCACACGCCTTCGTCGTGACTAGCTGCCTGGCCAGATCTAATGTGGCAACGCCATCCTACAATCTTGACGTGGCTCCTCCAGACTTTTTTTTGTTTCCCCGCTTGAAATTCCCCTGAAAGGGCATCATTTCGGAACAATTGACTACGTGAAAGCACTTTGTACAACGGCTTTCAAAGCAATTCCTGAACAGGCCTTTCAGGACGCCTTCTCAGCTTGGAAATCGCGATTTATACCGATCTGGTAAATATATATTTTTTAATCGACCTAATAGCATTACTTTCCGGGCAGACCCTATATATCAGTAAAAAATCACCCATTTTTGCTTTTCTTCACTCTTCAGGGTCTTTTACCGAAAAATGGTAGCACAAAACACAAAAACCATATGATTTTCAGTTAGCGTCAACTTTTAAAAGATTCGTGTAAAATTTTCATGACATTTGTCTATTAGTTTGAGTGACGCCACTTTTGATTTTTGCAAAACGATGGAACGAAAAGAATTTCGTGTGGTGATTAAATATTGCTTTTTGATGGGAAAAAATACAACCAGAACTGAGAGGAATGGTTTAAGAAGTGTTATGGGACATCTGCGGCGTCGAAAGCCACTATATATCGATCGCTTGGTGAACCTAAATGCGGTCGTACAACCATCGATGATGAGCAACCTTCTGGACGTTCAAATGAGGCAGTCACTCCAAAAACCCCAAAAAAATACACCATATTGTTAGGAATGACAGCAAAGTGGGTGGGGGGTGGGACCGAGTGAGGTATATATTGCATGAATATTTGCATATGAAAGCTATGTGCTCGATGGGTGTTGCGCACTCTCACGATTGATCAAAAACAGCAGCGTGTCGAAAATTCAGAACGTCGCGTCGTTTGGTATTATTTCGGCATAATCTAATCATTTTTCTGTCGATTCGTAGCGATGGACGAAATATAATAATAATAATAATAAAAATATAAAGATTACTGGAAAAGTGTCTGGCCAGAACCCAAATTACATAATATTAACACTCCCTGGATCAAAGCCGAAGAAGATAAACACAAACGTGTGACAGAACAAGAAAACTCCACACTAACTACGAAGAAATTACAGAAACAATCAAACATACACACAACTGGAAATGCCCTGGGATAGACAATATACAAAACTTCTGGTACAAAGTTTACCACCGCACACGAAGCACTCACACACCAAATCAACAAAGCTATTCTACAACCACACACATTCCCCACTTTTCTTACACAAGGAATAACATACATCAAACCCAAAAGTTCAGACACCATAAACCCGTCAAACAACCGACCTATCACCTGTCTTCCAACCCTATACAAGATCATCACAGCCACAATTTCCAAGAAAATAGAACAACACCTAACAGACAACAATATTCTCACAGAAGAGCAGAAAGAATGCAGGAAAAATAGTCGAGGATGCAAAGAGCAGCTGATCATAGATACCGTGATCATGAAACAAACCAGAAGAGAACACAGAAACCTGCACACCGGTTACATAGACTATAAAAAAGCCTTCGACTCCATACCCCACAGCTGGTTAATCAGAGCTCTAGAAATCTACAAAATTAACCAAAACCTCAGGCAATTTCTTGCGCAAATTATGAAAACATGGAAAACCAAACTCCACCTAAAAACACAAACCGAACGCATCCAAACAGAAGAGCTGTACATCAGAAGGGGTATATTTCAGGGAGACTCGCGCAGCGCTCTATGGTTTTGCCTCTGTCTCAATCCACTCTCAAATACACTAAACAGAACAGACCATGGCTTCAACATCAGACACCAAAAAGTGAACCAACATAAAATAAACCACCCCCTATATATGGATGACATAAAAACTCGCTGCCACAGAAACACAGTTGAAAGAACTCCTCAAAATCACAGAAACATTCACCTTAGATATCAATATGGAATTTGGTATAAGTAAATGTAAAGTGCTCCACATCAACAAAGGCCAATGGCAAGGTTACCATGAGACAGAAACTATCAACAACGAAACACTTGATAATATGCTCGACAAAGAAACATACAAATATCTAGGCTTCCAACAAAGCACCAAACACAACCACACTCACATCAAAACAGAGCTCATAACCGAATTCCAAAACAGATTGACGAAACTTTTACAAACAAAATCAACTCAAAGAATCTCACTAAAGCTATCAACACGTTCGCCATACCTATACTCACATATTCATTTGGTATCATCAAATGGACACACACGGACATAGAAAACATTCACATCCTTATACGTTCTCAATTTACCAAATACAGGAAATTACACCCCAACGCATGCAAAGAGAGACTTACCATCGAGAGGAAGGCAGGAGGAAAAAGAATCATAGACATAAGATCACTACACACAAAAACAAATACAAGCACTTAGGAAATTATTTCACACCAAGCAAACCAGCCTCCACACAGCAACAGTCAAAGCAGACAAGAACTATACCCCACTCGATTTATCCCGGGTAGACTACCCAGCAGATACACACAGTCACACCCAATTGCAACAGGAAAAGATGAAAACGTGGTCAGAAAAAACACTCCACGGAAAACGCAGTTACCACATAGAACAAGACCACGTAAATAAAAAACAATCATACACCTGGTTACGGGATGGGCAGCTATTCCCGGAAACAGAAGGCTTCTTACTTGCCACCCAGGATAAAATTATATTGACCAGAAACTACCAAAAGCATATCAGCCGGAACGGAATACACAGCCAGACATGACTCAGCGGCAAAAGTAGTTCACCAAGCACTAGCCACAATATACAAGTTCATAGAAAACACAGATCCCTACTACAAATACACACCAACATCCGTACTTGAAAATAAAGATTACAAACTCTACTGGGACATTAGTATTCATACAGACAAAACAGTCTCTGCCAATAGACCCGACGTTACTCTTCAGTGCAAAAAAGAAAAAGTTACCTATCTAATTGACTTATCTGTCCCCAACGAAACAAACATCCAAACGAAATACACAGAAAAAATTTCCAAATACACAGACCTTGCAACGGAAATAAAAAGGCTATGGAAACTAGAAAAAAGTCATGATTGTCCCCCTCATTATATCAGCCACAGGACTTACACCAATAACATTCACACCACACTTAGAACAATTAGGACTCAACACAAACATTCATAAAAACATTCAGAAGTCAGTGATTTTGAAAACATGTAACATTGTCATGTCATTCCTTAATACACAATGGTAATGCGTTTGTGCTGACTTGGTTTGGGCCCGTCAGCCAAACATGGAACCACATTGACCAAATGTAAGAAAGAAAAACAAAAATAATAATAATAATACTTTTATTTTTCCAACGACATTTTATAATAAATGTATGGAATTCGTCATTATACAACACTAATACAGATAACATTAATAGAGTATAATACAAACGATCCCTATACAATTTCTAACGATGATTAGATATTCCAAAACTCATTCGAACTATAGAATTCTTTATTGATTAAAAAACGCTTAAGATTTCTTTTTAAAGCTTAAAAGACCATGGTCTGTCGCAACATGCCCGCGACGCCGGTTGAACACAGCACGTCCCAAGTTCTGTGGAGAGTTCTTACCGATGTTCAACCGACTCAACGGCACATAAAGACTGTCTCAGCCCCGAGTCGGGTAACTGTGAATATTAGCATGTTGCAAATAATTTGACTTATTTAAATAAATATATTTACTTAACTCATATATAAAAATTCCAGCAAGCGTCAGAAGCCCCAATCGCGCAAACTGTGATCTGCATGATGTGCACGGAGAAACACTTAGCATAGCTCTCATGACCCGCTTCTGCGCGACAAAAACATTCTTTGCTGAGGAGAAAGAACCCCAAAAACAAATTCCATAGTGCAGTCTTGATCCCACATATGCATTGTAAACAGAAAGGAGCTCGTGCTGAGGCAGGACCAATCTAAGGTTTCTCATCATAAAACACAAACTGCTTAATTTAGAGCATAACATGCTGCAGTACTCGTTCCAATCAAGATTCTGGTCCATTATTAGGCCCAGAAACTTTAAATGAGCTGAACGACCAATAGCCTTTCCGCCCACTAATATGTTCAGATTGTCAATTGTTTTGGTTTGTGGTGTATGAAATCTAACATAACTCGTCTTGGAGCCATTCAGATACAGAGAATTGTTATTAAACCATTGCATAAGCAAGCTCATTCCGACACTACACATATCTTCTAAGCTTGTATGGTCCGGAGAGGATACTATAAATGACGAGTCATCTGCGAACAGAGCCATCGTCCATCCGGGATTAACCACCGATGCCAGATCGTTGATGTAACATGTAAACAAAATTGGTCCCAGTATGGACTGTGGAACACCCAAACCAATGGTATTGATGTCCGATGTAAAACATTCTCGTCCCATTCCAGGATCTCCATAAGAAACTGAGACAAACAGTCTTCTGTCCCTCAAAAAGCTCGTCAGCCAGGCCAGTGCAGGTCCCCTCACTCCATATACCTCCGTCTTGCCCAGGAGCAACTGGTGATCCACACAATCGAATGCCCTGCTTAAGTCACAAAAAATCCCAACAGGCCTTTCTCCGCTCTCCATAAGGTCTACTAACTTCCCGTAAAAGTGGTGAATAGCCGTAATGGTAGAACAATTTCGACGAAACCCAAACTGATATGGAGATAAAGTTCTGTGTTTCTCTAGAAATGGCTCTAATCTGCCCAAAAAACCATATTCAAATATTTTTGAGAATATAGGAATGAGCGCCACTGGACGATAATTCTCCATTAAATGAATATCACCCTTCTTATGAACCGGCACAATTTTGTTCATTTTCAGTATTTCCGGAAATAAACCTTCCGTAAAGCTCAGATTTATAAGGAAAGTTAAAACCCCTGAAATAGGCTGAGTCCCACAGTCAGTCCGCAAAGTTGCTGGAAGCTGGAAAGGTTTTAGCAAGGATTTTTGGGATGCGCATAGAATAATACTGATCAGTGATCTTGAGAAGAAGCGAGAAACTACCGGAGACTATTACGTTGGTTTATTGGAACGTTTGAATGGTGAAATCAAGCAAAAAAGACCGCGTTCAGAGACGAAAAAAATTTTTATTTCACCAATATATTGCACTAGCTCACAAGTCTATAAAATCGGTGGTAAAATGGGACTAATTGGGCTATGAAGTGCTTCCTTATCCACCGTATTCACCAGATCTGGTTCTTAGCGATTATTACGTTTTTTTAAATTTGAAAAGATGGCCCCAGGGAAATAGATTTGGCTTAAGTGAAGATGTCAAATGGGAAACTGAGGCTTACTTTAGAGAGCTCGAGAAATCGAGCCCTTTTTAACGGTGGTTTCGCCCTTCAACCCTTTAAAAAAATCAACCTTTAAATGAGGTAAAGTAAAGGTGGCAAAAAAGATTTAGGGCTTTGCCTCAGATCTCACCAAGGGCTCTGTTCCTGGATCTTGACCGCCTCCGATCCTCTTTCGCCCTAAACCACTCCCGTTTTATTCAAAATTTAAAATTGTCGATTTATATTTTCGAGAATATTTCACTTCAAAATACATACAATAAGTTTGTCATTATCGCTGAATAATAGATGACACGAATGTAAACTTAACTTTTTAGTGTTCCGTACAGAACACTTATAAGATCACTTCGGTGTCTGTCTGTCTGTCCGTCTGCCACACCCGATTTTCTCCCGAAACTATTTGACGTGGAAAGTTGAAATTTGGTACTAATATAAAAATTGATGGCCTCATCAGAGTCGTGTAGTTTTGAAAGTTAAATTTTGACCTAAGGGGTTAGTTTTGGGGGGTGAAATCGGAAACGAAAAAAAAAATTTTTTACTAGGTCAACGGTGTCAAATGAAAGCTTGTAAAAACACTAGTTCAAAAATATATATAATGTCTTACATGCGCACACTTTTCTTTGTATTATTTTGAAAAAATTGCGAAAAATCGATGAATACAACGTTTGTTAACAATCGACCAAAAAATCGTCTTTTCTGAACTTAAAAATGAAGTGAATACACTTTATATATATATATATATATATATATATATATATATATATATATATATATATATATATATATATATATATATAATTTTCATACAACTAATCACTTTTCGTGCCTATATACTCATTCGTGCTGGAGAATTACTACTTTTGCATGCCCAGATTGAGTTTTGAAAGTTTGGTTAACGAATTTTAGCAGATAATATAACTTAACTCTAGCATACAATTTTAATATGAAAAATAATCTTTATATAATATGTTGCATAATAGAAATAAAGAATTATGAATAAATTAGCTTTTAGGATCTTTGAGAAATTAAAAAAAAACTAACTCCTTTGGAGATACCATATATATCTTTACAAGCACTAACCGCACAAAAAAAACTTCCTCTTGACATCTTTTGAGTGTTCCGTACGGAACACTTATAAGATCACTTTGGTGTCTGTCTGTCCGTCTGTCACACCGGATTTTCTCCAAAACTATTTGACGTAGAAAGTTAAAATTTGGTACGAATATACTCATAGTGTCATACTCATCAGAGCCGTGTAGTTTGAAAGTTAAATTTTGAATTAAGGGGTTAGTTTTGGGGAGTGAAACCGGAAGTGAAAAAAAAAAAAATTTTGTTAGGTCATCGAGTGGGGTGTCAAACGAAAGCTTGTAAAAATACGAGTTCAAAAATATATATAATGTCTTACTTGCGCACACTTTTTTTGTATTATTTTGAAAAAATCGCGAAAAATCGCTGCTCCCCCCTCTATCTCGAAAAGTATTGATCTAAAAATTTTGAAAAAATTCTGGAATATTCTCCACGCGGTGTAGAATGAACGAAAATTATCACGAGAGCATTACCTTTAATAATATGTCTGGTATATAAAAAAAAATCAAGGTCATCGGTTTTCAGTAAAGATCGGAAACAAACTTTGTTGGAAACTCATTTGAGGTGTGTTTTGTGAAGTCACTGATCATTTTACACCTCCGTAACAAAAATTTTTATTTCAGAAGCAATCAACGTACGGAACACTAATTGCTCAAGTTCAACTTGTACTTGACCGGTTATTTTTTTATAGCAATTTAAGGTTTGAAACGTGCCGTTTTTCTATGTTAATTCTACGAACAGATAGTTTATAGTTACAAATTATTGCGTAGCGATAATAAATATGATGACTTCGATTTAGTTTATCGATGTTCATGACCCCTGCCACAAATTATTGCGTAGCGATAATAAATATGATGACTTCGATTTAGTTTATCAATGTTCATGACCCCTGCCCAAATCGACAACAGACATGGACCGTTGACACTAAACACAGACTTGACCATTGACTACCCTTGTACTTGGTATTTAAGGATAAGGCCGTAGTTTAGATGAGCAACGCCTATCAGTTAAAAATGTAAACATCACACACAACTAACACAATTGTAACTCAACACTGCCCGGAACTTGGGGATTTAAGTTAGGATAAGGTAGATTAGTTCTAATCATTAGAAAATTAACCTTAGAGTTAAAAACATGCAAACAACTAGATATTAAAAATCTAAGTATGTAAAAGGAATAAAGGGTTTTCTCAGCTCGCAAGGAGTTTTAGTGGGTATGCCAACCCTTCAGGTTGGAGAGCCCTACATAAATGAAGCACTTTGAGGCACCCTTATGGTGACGCAGACTGCTCCAGAATCCATAAGGCGCCTTTCTCCCTGTAAAAAAAAATTGTGTTAAATTGTTACACTCGTGCAAAATCGCGAAGTTAGATTTCTTGTTGCAACGGCACTTAATTCGCGAGCATGCTGTGGGTCGATAGTGCGGTACGTGGATCAGTGTAAATCGCGAGACATTAGTTTTGCAATGTCCGGTATCTACTGACAAAGTAGTTGCAAACCAAAACGCCAGCGAGTTAGATGCACGTACCGCCTTTCTGCAATATCGGGAACCTGGATTCGAGGAACACGGGAAATCGAGAAACTGTGTAAATTTATCGGTTTCTTCATGTGGTCCAGGTGCTGATGGCTTTTGTCGTCAGATATACATATGTACATAAGAACTAATGGGGTTATAATTTGTCGTATAATATGTTGATGTTCTATAAATTAACAACGTTATTGTTTAGGTTTGCTTCCATTGGGTAAAACACCGCGAACAACGAATCGGTGAAGTCGGACGTATAGTCAGAATGGATGAAGCGAAGTTCGGCAAACGTAAACATCATAAAGGTCGTCTGATAACTGGTCAATGGCTGTTTGGTAGCATCAGTCGTGCATCAAAGGAGGTCTTTATTGAACCCGTAGAAGCACAGCCTTGTTGTCAGTTATCAGACGACGTGTCGCGGACGGTACGACTATACTCTGACTGTTGGCGCGCACGTATGGCTGTTTGAACGATAGGTATTATCGACATTTCACCGTTAACCATTTGGTTAATTTCGTAGACCCTGAGACTGATGCCCACACACTCAGAATTGATGGCCTGATTAGAGCCGTGTTTTTTTTATAGGTCTAGCACACGTGCTGCAGGGAAGTCCCTAAAGCGCTCCAGGAGCGGCATGTGTGCGGAAAAAAGCGCGTTTCACGTTGTTCTTGAATCGCTGTAAATTGTTCTCGGTGGGAAACACAGCGCTGGGCAAATTATTCCAAAGGGATGACGTGCTCCATATAAAAGAATGCTTGAAAAGCGTTGTACGCGGACTAACAAGCTGAACCTTATACGGATGTGAAGCACCAGCGCGACGTGTATTTCTAACATGCACCGCTTTTTGAGGAATTAAGCGGGCTACATCCTTCGAACACTTTCCATGAAAATATTTGTAAAACAGACTCAAGTCGCCAACCGTTCTTCGATGTTACAGCGAATCAAGGCCACCGGTCAATTCCGGGTCCCCAATCAGACGGACCACTCTTCTCTGAACATAATCCAACAAATGCAGTGTATGTTTGGTAGCGGAGCCCCAAACGTGGGAGCAGTATTCCATAGTTGGTCGAATTTGGGCTTTGTAAAGAATTAATAGTTGTTGTGGGGTGTAAAACTTTCTGGTTCTAAATAATATTCCCAACTTTTGAGAAGCTCTCCTTGCTATGCCTGTAACATGTTCATGCCACGACATATTTGCTCCCAAATTAACGCCCAACAAATTGAGCGACGCTGCTAGGGGAATGAAGTGCCCCGACATAACCATGTCGGGTTCAGCAACGTTAACTTTTTTAGAAAAAACTGCCGCCTGGGTTTTTGTAGCGTTAAATTCCACTTGGTTATTGTCACCCCAAGATAGAATTTCTTCCAGGTCTTTGTTCAGTTGAACGACCTCCTGCTGTCTGCGGATATTAGCAGCCGATGTTCGAGCATTCAAGGTGAATGAAGAGACAAGCGTACTGTCATCTGCAGAGCTGTAGATTGGATTCCCGGTCTTTTCCAGCAGATCGTTAATAATGAGAAAGAGAGTAGGAGACAGTATGGAGCCCTGGGGCACACCGGTGTTGATAGCGAGGGTGTTAGAAAGAAATCCGTCGACCGCCACTCGTAAAGAACGCTCTCTGAGGAAACATGAGAGTCACAAATAGAACCTTTCAGACATAACATGGTCGAATGCCTTGGATATGTCAAGAGCAACCGCTCGAGATTCTCCAAAGTCTTCAATTGCGTTGTTCCAAATATGTGTTACATAAGTCAGAAGATCTCCTGTTGATCTATGTTTACGAAAACCATATTGGTGATCGCTAATAATATTGAATCGTTCAAGATATTTTAGAAGATGCTCATTGATAACCTTTGTAGTTTAAATTTGACTTAAGGGGTAGGTTTTGGGGGGGGGGTGAAATCAGAAGTGAAAAAAAATTACTAGGTCATCGAGTGGGGTGTCAAATGAAAGCTTGTAAAAACACGAGTTCCAAAATATATATAATGTCTTACATGCGCGCACTTTTCTTTATATTACTTTGAAAAAATCGCGAAAAATCGTTGTCCCCCCCCCCCCCTTTATCTCGAAAAGTACTGATTCAAAAATTTTGAAAAAATTCTGGAATATTCTCCACGGGGTCTAGATGAAACGAAAATTATCATGAGTGCATTACCTTTAATAATTTATCTGGTATATAAAAAAATAAAAATTTTAAGGTCATTAGTTTTCAATAAGGATCGGAAACAAACTTTGTTGAAAACTCATTTGGGGTGTATTTTGTGAAGTCACTGATCATTTTATATATCCGTAACAAAAATTTATGTTTCAGAAGCAATCCACGTACGGAATACTATTTGCGCAAGTTCAGCTTACACTTGACCGGTTATTTTATACTTCATTGGCCTATTGCATGTTAATTATGTGCACTCTAATTATCAAGATTTCCCTTCGCAATCGGTCAATTTTTTTTCTTTTTATTTAAATGGAAAACATTTAGATTAACATGATATTTTAGTTTCATTAAATTCTTAAGAAAAGTGGACTTACGAGTGAACTACCTTATAGTTAAACATATCATGGGTGGAGGAGAGGGTTAAAGTTTTGACTTACTATAACGTATATACGTTCTTTTTGGAGTTGTTGGAGTTGAAGAATCCGATAATTGTGCTATTTTTGATTGTTTCTAATTTTAGTAGAAACACAAGGCTCGAGGATTGTAATCTCCTTCCACCTACGAGTATATTAAGGCACTTATTGTATCGTAAGACCAGCTTCTGTATTCCATCTTCACAGAAATCTGCCGCGGGAGCAAAACAGCAAAGAACATTGGGCACTTTTGACATGATGAATGCTACCAAAAATAAAATTAAGTAGATGCGACCCTGTAGTTTTATCTCTGCTGTATTGATAAAACTTTCACCAGTTCCCAATCGAAGGTAAATGTCTGCCAACTGACATTTTTGTGACATTATACCTAAACCGTATGAATCTGCCTTAGTTTATATTCACATTTTATCAGATTTTTTTTTTAAAGTTTCGAAATGCTCGATTCGGATTTGGAAAATCTAGAAAAATATATTCCAAAATTAGGGTATGTATTCTGAGTTCAGTATTAATAATGTCTATAACATTTTTCTGGGTTTGTATACTTTTTAGTGGTTAACAATACAATAAGGTATTTCTTATCATGAACATTCGATACAGTCAAGAAGTTTAAAATCGTTCCTTTTTTGTCTGGATTGTTATTGTTTCGTGACATACAAATTTCGAGCTGTTAACTACGAATAAAGAAAAGAAATTTGACGACAGGACTTATAATTCGAGCTATTTTCAAAAAATTACCGGTTGTCGTATATTTTTGGATTTTTTTTACAGTAAACATAAAACACAGTAGCGACGCTGAAGAAAATTTGTAGGTCCTGTTTTTTGTCATACATGCGTCCCCTATCATATCAACAACATGGCTGCCGCGGATGGTGTTTACATCTGGATTTCATGGAGAATCTTTTTATAATGTGCTTCAAAAGTCATTATTAATAATTTTCCAATAAGTAAATGGTTCATTTGACGTTATAGTTGAAAATAATTATAAATAACCGGTCCAGTGCAAGTTGGACTTGCGCAATTAGTGTTCTGTACGTTGATTGCTTTTGAAACAAAAATTTTTGTTACGGATGTATAAAATGATCAGTGCAAAGCATTTCCCAAATGAGTTTTCAACAAAGTTTGTTTCCGATCTTTACTGAAAACTGATGACCTTGAAATTTTTGTATTTTTTTAATATACCAGATAAATTATTAAAGGTAATGTACTCGTGATAATTTTCGTTCAATCTACACTCCGCGGAGAATATTCCAGAATTTTTTCAAACTTTTTGGATTAGTACTTTTCGAGATAGAGGGGGGGAACAGCGATTTTTCGCGTTTTTTTCAAAATAATACAAACAAAAGTGTGCGCATGTAAGACATGGTATATATTTTTGAACTCGTATTTTTACAAGCTTTCATTTGACACCCCACTCGATGATCTAGTAAAAATTTTTTTTTTTCACTTCCGACTTCACCCTCCCAAACCTAACCCCTTAAGCTAAAATTTAACTTTCAAAACTACACGGATCTAATGAGGCCATCAATTTGTATATTAGCATGAAATTTCAACTTTCAATGTCCGATAGTTTCGGAGAAAAATCGGGTGTGACAGACGGACAGATGGACAGACAGACACCGAAGTGATCTTATAAGTGTTCCGTACGGAACACTAAAAATATGTCAAGAGGAAGTTTTCTTGTGTGGTTAGTGCTTGTAAAAATATATACGGTATCTCCAAAGGAGTTAGTTTTTTTAGATATCCCAAAGATTCTAAAAGCTAATTTATTTATAATTCTTTATTTCTGTTATGCAACATATTATATAAAGATTATTTTTCATATTAAAATTGTTTGCTAGAGTTAAGTTATATTATCTGCCAAAATTCGCTAACCAAACTTTCAAAACTCAATCTGGGCATGCAATGTAGTAATTTTCCAGCACGAATGAGTATATAGGCACGAAAAGTCATTAGTGGTATGAAAATTATTATCTGAGATTTAACTAATGATAAAATGGAGCAAAAAGCGTATTCACTTCATTTTTAAGTTCGGAAGAAAGACGATTTTTTGGTCGATTGTTATCAAACGCTGTATCCATCGACCATACACATAGCATCGTGTAAAATGTAGTGGATACGACCTATTGAGGTGTTTACAATGTCAGCGAGCTCACGTACCTTCAGTCGGTGATGCTATTGTGAGTTTTTGTTACAATCTCGTCAGTCGTAGAGGGTTTCGGACGTCCTAAGCGTTAGCAATCTTGAATGTATGTACGGGCACGTTTAAATCCAGCAGACCACTTTTTAATCGTCATAAACGAAGGGAAAGAATCATTTAATGCAGAGTTTCTCAACCTTTCAGTATTTGCGACCCAATTTTCAAACATAATTTTCATCGCCCCTCCCCTCCTCTCATACAATAACAATGCATGCAATAATGATGTATTTTCAGTATTTTGATGCTAAAGCTATACTATGACCTTAATTACAAACCTTACAAACTACCAAGAATAAGTAAATTTATTCATATTTGGCAACACGTATCTGCTGCGTTGACAAAACTAGAATCGATTGCGTTGACAAAACTATTGCTCTCTGTCACGTCCACCAAATCGGTAGCGGCTTCGCGAGAAGTTCCGAGTTGTCTCGAACATTCGGAAAGTCTGCCCAAAAGTGTATAAATGCTGCACCTCGTCCAATTACAGCCCGTCTCAGTCGAGTTGATCCTTCTACTGCTATCGGATTTATCATGAATGTGTATGTTGTAATTTACGTGATAATTGAAATTCAAGGTATTAAGTATTCACAGCAGTAAATTTATACAGAATCATGGATAAATTTTTAAGTGGGCATAAGCGAGCATTAGACGATAGTGAAGCATCAAGTACACAGACGAGCGGGGTTCCGAAAATAAAATCAAGAAAATATTCTCAAGAATACTTAAATTTAGGGTTTACCAGTACTGAAGTAAATGAAGAAGAAAGACCCCTGTGTGTTATTTGCTCAAAAACCTTGGCAGCAGACAGCATGAAACCAAATAAACTTAAACGACATTTAGAAACGCTTCATAGTGAGTACCTTAACAAATCCCGAGAATTCTTCGATTTAAAATTAAAATCATATCTAAAGCAAAAATCATTTTTTAAAAAAACTTTGTCTGGGAATGAAAAAGCTTTACTTGCCTCTTACAAAGTTTCATATAAAATGGCCAGATGTAAAAAGTCTCACACCATTGGTGAAGAGCTTGTTTTGCCAGCAGCTATTAAGATTGTAGAAATTATGTTTGGAGATAATTTTGCCAAACAATTGCTATCCATACCTATATCAAATGATACTGTTGCCCGTTGAATTGGTGATATAGCTGAAGATGTACAGCATCAGCTTTTCGGGAAGTTGAGTGACAAATTTTTTTCAATTCAGCTTGATAAGGCAACAGATAGCAATAAAGATGTTCATTTTATTGCCTATGTTCGATTTTGTGATGGTATGTCAGCAGTAGAAGAACTATTTTTCTGCAAACCAATAGAAGTCAAAGCATTATTTGTTATCTTAAATGATTTTATAAACAAGGCAAATATGGAGTGGAAAAATTGCGTCGGAATATGTACCGATGCTGCTCATTCAATGTCTGAAAGATTTCAAAATGTACAAGCACTTTTGAAACAAAAATCTCCACTGTGTATGTGGACACATTGTATGATTCACAGAGAAACTCTGGCTTCCAAAGAGATGAGTCCTGCTCTGAATATTGAGCTCACTACAGTTGTAGCCGTAGTAAATTTTATTAAAATCTAGAATTTTTTCTGCACTTTGTAAAGACATGGGTGCCGAACATTCAGCGTTACTAATTTATTGCAAGGCAAGATGGTTATCACGGGGGAATGTTTGCAACGTGTTTATGAATTAAGAAATGAAATCGTCATTTTTCTAGAAGAGGAAAACCGACCGGAAGCCGAGAAGTTTCAAGATACTTTATTTGTGATGAAATTGAGCTACTTGGTCAATATATTCGAGAAACTAAATACCTTAAATCTTCAACTCCAAGGAACAAATACACATATATTCGATACAAGTGATAAAATTAATGCTTTTTGTAGAAATGTTTGCAAATGTGTTAAAACAAACGAGGCTGAAGAACAACATCTGAAAGTTGTTTTAGTAACCATTACTCAGTATATATCACCACTACACCAAACACTTTATTTTTGCACTCGACGCGCGTTTCGCTATATTTCGGATATATAGCAAGGGACTCAATAAGGTATTTAATAAGGTAGGCCTCACCTTAGTCTATAAGTCATCAGACAATCTGAGGAATATCTTAGGAAATCCCAAAGATAAGATTCCTAATTGTGAGAAAAGTGGAATTTATGAAATTAGTTGTAATGATTGTGACAAAAAGTATGTTGGGCAAACTAAAAGGTCAATTAAAACAAGATTTAAAGAACACTTAGCACACTTAAAATACAATAGAACAGAAAAGTCTAGCATTGCCGAACATGCCCTTGAAGCTAATCATATTGTAACATTAGATAATCTAAGATTAATAAAGGATGTATCTGATAGGAGATTGTTGAACGCATACGAAAGTATGGAAATCATAAAATGTAAAAGTAGTTTAAATAAAGACAGAGGGCCTATTCCTTATAGTCCCCTCTACTGGTTACTTGACCGGAACTGACGGCCTTGCCTATGTCATTAGTTCCGCTTGAGTAATTCAAGGGTTAGGCTAAGTATAAATAGGTAGATTTGTAGTTTAGCTTTAGTCAATCATCGCTCCTGATGAAGCTAACATGGTTAGCGAAACGCGCGTCGAGTGCAAAAATAAAGTGTTTGGTGTAGTGGTGATATATACTGAGTAGTATCATTGCGCCAAGATTCCACATTCCCAACTTAGTTAGTAACCATTGAAAATCATCTAGCCATGTTGACAAAGAATTTTAAAAAGTATTTTCTTATTTTCTTACTGACGACAACTTGGTAGTAAGTTATGAGTGGGTTAGGGATCCATTTCAAAATACTCCCGAAGGGCTCTCAACTTCCGAAGAAGAAATCTTCATAGACTTCACGGCAAGTAGCGAAATCAAAAGACAATTTAATAATAAATCACTCTTTGAATTTTGGGCAGGGGTGAATGATGAGTTTTCTGCACTGAAAACGAAAGCATTTCGTATACTATTACCATTTTCATCATCCTACCTTTGCGAAATCAGATTTCCTGTGGTGGCTGCTTTGAAAACAAAGTATAGATCTCAAATAAATATAGAAAAAGAACTCAGAGTGTCTATTTCTAATATTAAACCATCCTTCGAAAATCTTTGCTCTGCAAAACAGGCCCAAGGGAGTCACTAATAATTATTAAACTTGTTTTTAATTTAGTATTGATATGTTAATTATTAGGTAAATACATTGTGCAGTCCTAATACAATCCTATTTATAGGTGTATTATATCAGTGTAAATGTATATTTTATTTTTTATTATGTTTTGTTTTGCTTTCCTTTCAATAAATTATATTAAATGTTTTTAATGAATGTTTTTAATAATAATTTCTTTTCGATACGCTCGCGCCCCTCCTCTAGTGGGGCGCGCCCCACAGGTTGAGAAACGCTGCTTTAATGTGACATTTGACTGTTTTTGAATGTCCGTAGGAGTATCCTATAACAGTTTCTATTTTAATTTTCTCCATTTCATAAAAAATTTGAATCTTGCACTTATATACGATCGCACAGTGATTCGGCAAGAATATGCTAGCGGGACAATATTCATGACGTAATTTCCAGGAACCACTGATAACGACTTGTAAACAACCCCCCCCCCCCATTTAACGAATTCCAAGAATTATTAATTTGTTTATCACCTCTTAAAGGTATCTTATCAGGGGATCAAAGTAACCCTTATAAGAGAGGTCATTTTCATTTGCAAATCAGTTGCATTTTATGCACACTTGTGATAACATATTTTAAAATTGGTAGCACAGTGAAAGGAGTTTTTTGTGATGGAATATTCTGTTGAAGGTATGTACTCTATTATGACTTATATTTTTTATAAAAAATATGTATACTTTTGGTGTAATATCAATTTGTAAATGTATAGATAAATCCAGCAAATTTTACATTAATTGTAAACTTTAAAAGTAGCAACTTTTTTTATCCACATATATCCACCTAGATTTTTCTATATGTAATACCTACAACATTCAGGCACAAATTCATATATATTATAGACCCCGAAAAGGCCCGAAAGTAAAATTATTTTATTTTTTTCAGAACGAGTCGTGACTATGACGAAAATGGAGTTTTTTGAAGAATGGCTAAAACATGACAAAACTGAACGAAACATTTTTTATTATATAAGTGAAAAATTCAATATGTTTGATGTTTCTGACGATTTCTCTAAAACGACTCAAAATGAAAATATTAAGCCTTTCAGCAAAATTCAATCAAAAGTGGACTTCTTTAAAGTGTAACAAAGAAATGTTTCTAATCAAACATAAAGATTGGTTAGAGGGATCCGGAATCGAAATAAAGGTGTGTGTTAACCAGCCGTGCACTTCAACATCATCAGCGGCTCTTTCCGTAGGGCGACCCAGAAAATCATTTGAAGACTCATCAACGAAAACGAAGAGACGGAGAGTAGAAGATCTTTTGGAATCGCGAAGTGCAAGTGAGCTTATTACAGCAGCTGAGTTAGCTACTCGAAAAGAAGGGCATCGAAGTGTTGCTAAACAGATCCATAACGTCGCGGTCAGTGAAACTAGAGAAAAGAATAAGTGTTCTGAACAAAGTCGGCAGTTAACACAAGACGAAGCTTTAGCTTATTATGTGGACTCGAAATCGACTTCTCACTTATATAAACAAACAAGAAAATGGTCAATGAAAGCGGGACATCAAGTGTATCCATCGTTTTATAGTTTAGGTAAGTCCAATGCTTCTTGTTGTCCTTCTGACGAATATATTTCTGTGACTGAATCTGGAGCTGAAATTAAACTTCACGCGATTTTGGATAAAACGGCTGAACGATTAGTTAAAGCTCAGACGGAAGTCATTAGAAGTGTGTTACCTCGTTCATATTATACGTTGGTAAGCAAACGGGGCTGTGATGGGAGTTCGGGGCATAGCACGTATAAGTAGAAATTTGAGAACACTAACGCTACAGACGAATTTTTGTTCGTATACTCATTTGTCCCTTTGAGACTGCTTGATGGCGAAACTGTGATCTGGCAAAATCCAAGACCTTCCTCTACTTTATATTGCCGTCCTATTAAGTTTATTTTTGCCAAGCAGACAAAAGAGTTTACGAAAGAAGAAACTTCTAAAATTTTAGATGAAATAAGTCAGCTTTTTCCAACATTATGTAACGTTGCTGGATCTCAAATCTCTGTTAAACACGATTTGTTGTTGACAATGACTGATGGCAAAGTGTGCAATGCCTTAACAGACACAAGTTCAACACAAAAGTGTTATATTTGCGGTGCCACCCCGTCTACTATGAACGAGGAGTCAAAGAAATATCCCAGCAACGAAGAACGCCTTGCATTTGGTTTATCTACTTTACAAGCATGGATCCGCACGTTTGAATGTTTGCTTCACATCAGCTATCGTTTAGAAATAAAAAAGTGGCAAGTCAGGGGAGATAACGACAAAGCTATTGTGAAGCAACGCTCACAAGAGATACAAAAAGTGTTTAAAGATCGTATGGGTCTCATTGTAGATAAACTAAAACCTGGGTATGGTAACACAAATGATGGAAACACAGCACGTAGATTTTTTTCCAAAGCTGAATTGAGCAGCGAAATTACAGGATTAGACGTAAACCTTATTCGTAGATTTCATGTAATTTTAAGAACTTTGTCATCGGGATATGACATAAATTATATAGAATTCGAAAAGTTTTGTGTTGATACTAGAAAATTATACCTTGATCTGTATTCGTGGTATTCCATGCCCGTTACTGTGCATAAAATTCTTGTACACAGCGCGGAAGTTATAAAGTCTTTTCTTCTTCCGATTGGACAACTCTCCGAAGAAGCCCAGGAGGCAAGAAATAAAGACTGTCGTAGACTCCGTGAACGGCACACCAAGAAGTGGTCACGTATTGCCACAATTACAGATCTTTTGAGAATGCTTTTAATTACGTCTGATACTGTTATCAACTCGTATAGAGAATTACCGCGAAGAAAATTTACTTCTTTGCCATCGGCGGTTCTGCAGTTGATTATCCCACCTTCATTGCCATCCGAAACACCATCAGTAAGTCATCATCACGAATTAAATGAGGAGGATTATTTACTCTCTGAATATTCTACTGAATGGGAGAGCGGTGATGACGACTCATCTGATGGTGATTAGTAGGTTTAAGTATTTTTTTATTGTAATTATTTTATTCTTATTTTATTGTGTGTTGTAGTTGCTTATAATTCATGCCTTAGTATATAAGTTATTTAATATTATATTTCTTTTACTTATACACCTTGTTATTGTAAATAATTGATATATAGATACTGTTATTGTACTAATTTATTTTAAAAGAAATAATATTTTGTAAATTAATAAATGTGGGTACTATCATTATGATTTTTATTTTTTTCCTAGAAATTTCTTTGTAAACAAACATGATTGTGCTTTTCACACATAATGAGTAGGTAGACGTATGTAGATAATTAAAGAACAATTAGCGACAATAGTGAACAAATGAGACACATTAGTAAACCACTTCCGTCTTGCAGCTACATATTTCGATTAATACACATACAGTACACATTTTTCAACTTTTTTTTTTCTTAAAATAGCTTAAGATACCTGGAATATACATAAACAATTGAAATAAGTGAAGAAATAATATTGTCCCGCTAGCTTGTACTAGTCAAGACACTGTGGATCGCTACAAAAAGATAACTAAACTCTGTGTGTCTGAAACTTCACAGCACGCCATCTAATAGATAACAATTAATAAATATTATAATATTCTTGTAATGTTGGCGCCACATTTGTATTAGGCTGAGAACTTTTGGAATGACTCTCGTATTATTGTGGTCATTTTCCCTTTGTTTAAAGAAGCGTTAGTCTGACATTGGTCAGGTGAATTACGTCACCCTTTTATTATAGTATCGTGGGTGTCGAATCAAGTTTCGTCTAGGTAAATAATAGGGGCGATTTTCCGCTCTATATCCTTTAATAGACTGCAAATATTCAAACCTTTATTTTTTTTTTAATCTCTGGGATTTCATTCTACTTTTCCTTTTGTCCATTACCAGGCATTTAAAATCCTGTTTAAGCAGGGCGTAGTAGAGGCTAGTTCTTCTGCATGATTTGTGGATACCGTCGGTAATTAAATATGATTTTAAACAATCCAATGCAGAAACACTGATTTCTTTGATACACTTTTCTTCGAATGATGTCTTTTTAGCGTTATGTAATAAACACTTATGAGATCACTTCGGTGACAGTCTTTCTGTCAGTCTCTCAGTCTGTCACACCCGATTTTCTTCGAAACTATTTGACATCGAAAGTTAAAATTTGTTACAAATAGAGGAATTGATGAACCCTGTAGTTTTTAGAGTTAAATTTAGGCTTAAGGGGTTAGTTTTAGCGGTTGAATCGAAAGTGAAAAAAAGATATTCCAAGGTCATCAAGGGGGGTGTCTAATGAAAGCTGGTGGAAACACGAGTTCAAATATATATATAATACGTAGGCTGAAAAGTTTTTGGTCTGACACCAAAAAATCCGTATGATTTTTAGGAAGTACCAACCTTCAAACGATACGTGTCAAAACATTTCGACGATTAGTTTTGATATTTCCAAAACAATGGGAAAAATCGAATTTCATGTGTTAATTAAACACTATTTTTTGATGGGAAAAAATACCGTTTAAGCAAAGCAATAGCTCGATAAGTATTATGGGGATTCTCCCCTGGAAAAATCACTCATTATTTATTGGTATGCTGAATTTAAACACGGTTGTACAGACACAAATGTCGCTGAACGCTCTGGACGCCCAAATGAGATGGCTACACCGGAGAACATAAAAAAATCCACAAAATTGTTTTGGATGACCGTAAAGTGAGATAGCTGACACCCTAAAGATGTCAAAAGAGCGTGTTAGTTATATTTTGCATGAACATTTGGGCATGACGAAGCTCTGTTCGAAATGAGTACCTCGTTTGCTCACGGTGGACCAAAAACAACAACGTGTTGATGATTCTGAGCGTTGTTTAGACCTGTTTAAGAGCAATAAAAAGGATTTTTTCTGCGATATGTGACAACGGATGAAACATGGATCCAGCACTACACACCGGAATCAAATTGGCAGTCACCTGAGGGGACAGCAGTCGCTGAAAGCCGCCCGAAGCGACTAAAGACACAACAGTCGGCTGGGAAGGTTTTGGGCTCTGTATTTTGAGATGCGCATGGAAAAATTTTCACCATGCTGAGAAGGGAAAAACCATCAATAGCGAATATTATATAAAGTTATTGGTGCGTTTGAAGGGAGAAATCGCAAAGAAACGGCCCCAAATGAACAAGAAAAAAATTCTCTTTCATCAAGACAATGCACCGTGTCACAAGTTAATAATTACGACGGCAAAATTGCATGAATTGAAGTTCGAATTGTTTCCTCATCCACCGTATTCTTCACATTTGGCTCCCGCCGACTATTATCTATTAACAGACGTCAAAAAAAATGCTCGCGGGAAGGAGATTTGGCTCCCGTGAAGAAGTTATCGCAAAAACTGAGGCCCGTTTTGAAGGCAACGACAAATCCTTCTACAAGAAAGGTATAGAAATATTAGAAAAGTGTTGAACTGATTATATTGCTCTTGAAAGAGAGTCTGTTGATGAATAAAGTCGAATTTTGCAAAAAAGGTGTTTTAAGTAGCTAGACCAAAATTTTCCAAATATAATATTGGGTGGGTGAATTAATTTGGAGGAATTTTTCGGTAAAAATATCGCTTTATTGTAAAAAAATGGTTACAAATTCATAATTCATATTATTTTCATTAATTCATTAATTCACATTACTTTTGAATCACCATCACCATAAAATCTTTTGTCCCACTTAAAGGAAACATAACCAATTACTTAAAAGAATTCAACTTCATAGTCTAATCTATTTACACCAAACTAACTCTAGTGGGCGCTAAATGATCTTAGCTGTCGATGCGCCCTGCCCAACAGAAACAAACAAAAAAAAATCATATTATTGTCCATCGCTAGACACTACTTTTCTCCCATCTTTAGAGCAGCATATGAATACTACGTTGAAAGAACGACTCATCTTTTGAGGCTATCCACGAATCAACCCCATTTTTTTGTATCCTCATAAGAATGGAAGCTCTGTTCATGGCAATGAATGAATGCAATGGCAACAAAGATATCTAACTTAAATACTTTTAACCATTTTTTGTTTCCTTTGTATTATAAACAATTATACAAATACATTATTATACAATATAATAAGACATAAAATTGTCATTTGTTTTAACTTTATAAATAACACAGCCCCACAAAAAAAAGTGGGGGGATGCGATATATCAGATCCGTAGTATTTTTGCCCGCTGATCACGAATCTGACGTCAGAATATCGCCATCACATCTCAATTTTTTTCTAACCTCAAAAAATAGGTAAAAATTAGTAAAAATTAAGAAAAATATACTCCTAAAAAAATTGATTCAAGCTTTTTCATGAATCCAAAGATGTATTAATATGTATTCGGACACGCTAAGCTAATATTCATCGGTTGGATTAAGCCATACAGTTCTGTTTTCTTTCTAACCTCAATAAATCATACAGATATAGTGCTTCTCGAATGCAAAAACGAATTCAAATTAAAATTCAACCGATTCTTACCAAATTTGGTACACGGGGGTTTTTTGGGTTGCTGATCATGAATCTGAGGTCGGATTTGCAAAATTCAAAATGGCGGATCCAAGATGGCGGACAAAATTTTTGAAAACCAACCGATTCCTACCAAATTTGGTATACAGTTGGGGAATCCTCAAACCTGATACTCTTAAACCCTAAACCCTGAAACCTTAGACTCCCACACCCTGTAACCTCAAAAAATAGACCTCAATAACCCTGTAACTTTAAAAATGAGACCCAATAAACTCAAAACCAGGACTTTTAAACCATATACTCTCAAATAGTAGACCCTTAAGCCCTAGAATTGCGAAGGTTAGACCCGCGCCTAACTTTCCTTTTTTTGGCTGTATCTTGTTCTTTTTTCCGCGAATGACCTATTCAAAGACTTTCTGCCCAATCGCTTTTGAGGACTTGTTTCTCTTTTTAGCGACCAGCAATAGTCCGCTAGCATATGGTCATCCCATCGTCTTTGATACCGATTTTTTTATGATTTTCAGATCTTGGTGAAAACGTTCCCCTTGCTCCTCACTGTAGTCACCAAGATTATCTGGGAAATCATCGATGTGGGAGTCCAGGAAATGTAATTTTAGATTCATTAAGCAACCTAATGTTTGAAAAATTTTTTACCATTTTCTCGACTATTTCTTTGTACTTAGGATTTTTATTATTTCCCAAAAAGTTTGTTGCGACTTCTTTAAAACTAAGCCAAGCAGCTTTTTCAACTTTATTCATTTTAGTAACAAATAATGAATCTTGAAACAATTTTCTTATTTGTGGCCCGTCAAATACGCCTGCCTTAATTTTAGCTTCAGAAAATTTCGGAAATTTTTTTATGCAAATATTTGAAACATGGGCCGTTTGTATCTAATGCTCTCGTGAATTGCTTCATAAGTCCAAGCTTAATGTGAAGCGGGGGAATAAGAACTTTTCCTGGATCTACCAATGATGGAAACAATACATTATTTTCACCAGGAGTGAACGATTCTCTTGTTGACCAAATTTTTTTCTTATAATGACGTTCCCTGTCTCTGCTATTCCACAGACATTTATAACATGGATAAAGTGTAAACCCTGACTGTTGGCCAAGCAATATTGTTACAATTTTCAGATCTCCACAAATTTTCCAGTTATGATCAGCATATTTTATTTTTATCAAAAGCTGCTTCATTTTTTCATATTGCTCTTCCATAACTGTGAAATGAGCAATCGGAATGGGAGCGTAAACGTTGGTATTATGCAGCAAAACTGCCTTAATGCTCCGTTTAGAAGAATCAATGAACAGTCTCCATTCTTCAGGATCGTATGAGTTATTTTGAAATTCATCCATTAGACCTTTTACATCGGTACAATATGAAAGTGACAATTCCTCGTCCATTGTGAAATATTTTCGAAATTCTTCATCTCTGTTTCTATAATAAAAAATCGTAGCTTCTGGCTTAAGTAAATGTCTTTTCTTTAAAAAGGAAGCAAGATGCTCTGAACCATCTTTGGATAAGCCTAAATCTCTGACTAGATCACTAAGTTCTGACTGTGATACGAGTATTGGTTCTGGTTTACGGTTGTATGGTAGAAATTCTTTATCTGTGTCACTAGTATATGATAGGTTGTCACTAGAACATTCATTAGTAACAGTGTTTGAATCTTTTTCGACAGTCTCAATGTTTTCGGCATGAACTGATAAGGTGAAATCATTTGTTTCCATAACATCAGCATCAAGTGGTTCAGAAGGCGGAATTAGTTTAGTTGGTCTTGTTACTGTCGAAACATCGTTATAAGTAACTGTATGGCTCAATCCGACCGATGAATATTAGCTTAGCGTGTCCGAATACATATTAATACATCTTTGGATTCATGAAAAAGCTTGAATCAATTTTTTAGGAGTATATTTTTCTTAATTTTTACTAATTTTTACCTATTTTTTGAGGTTAGAAAAAAATTGAGATGTGATGGCGATATTCTGACGTCAGATTCGTGATCAGCGGGCAAAAATACTACGGATCTGATATATCGCATCAAAAGTATACCCCACTTTTTTTTTTGTGGGGCTGTGTAATTATACGAATTGCAAGGTACTTGATATTTAGTTCTATTCTTTAAAAGGTTTGTTTTTGTTACAATGAAGCTATTGCTAAGGACCCTTTTATCAGAGAGTTATACTTGGACTGTCATAAATCAAATCTCTTCTATTTTGTTCCTTGTCTGAGATGCCCGGGGAGAATTCAGAGAGTTTTAGTTTACGATTGCTTTTCAAGCAGTGAACATTTCAACAACGTTCGTTTAGTGACTTTTCTGAGGTTTGCGGGACAATGTTTTCTACAGCATCAAAGAGCCATGCTTGTTCGTTTTGAAGAAATGGTGTATTTAATCGGCCACATGTCTCATCGAATCAGTGGCAGTAAATTACCATGTAATTGTCAAGTTTTATGCAGTTTATTTTATAATATATGGCAAGTGAAACTAAACACCAGAGAAGCTGCAAGACTTACAATACAGGAAGTTTAAATTTTTTGGAAGAAAGCTAAGACACTAACCAGATACCTGAAAGATTGTGTTGCAAAATTAAAAAAACTGTACGAAGAGTAGAAAAAACTGCAAAAAAACGCTAAAAGATCTAAAAGCACAGCGCAAAATAAAAAAGTAGAAACTTTCAAGTCATTCAAGTCACAGACATTTGTTTATTTATCATCAATATTTATGTAAAAGCATGGTTCAACGCCCCTAAACCCACTTTGGCCACCAACCAAGACCTACAATTGTTAAAATTGTTTGTGAAATACAGACAAATTGATAAAGAACTTGCAGACAAGGCGCTGTCTAAAATGATAAATCATCTGTGGTATCTCAGTTCTGAGCTAGTTGCATTTCCATTTTTTGATGAAACTTGTGCAAACAAGCACGGCTGCAAAATGTTTAAAATTAATTTCCGTTGAAGAAAAAAGTTACGATGATAGGGATTTAAAAGCAAGGCTTAATCTCGAACAAGTGGATGATTTATTGGACAAAAAATTGATTATTTTATTTCTCATCAAGCTCTAAATTTTTTCAAGAGATTTGAAATTGATACAAACTTTTTAAATACTGATCCCGATGAATGGTGTGACAATTCACACTATTTAAAAGCTAACAAAATAGTAAACAACTTTAAGGTTGTCAATGACACAGCTGAAAGAGGTATAAAATTACTTCAAGACTTCAATTTCTGTTTGACAAAAAATGAAGAACAATAGCAGTTTCTGTTACAAGTTGTATCTGAATGTAGGAAAATTTTTTCTGACTCTTCAAAGGCCATCTTATCTAAGCCATTACCACGTCGATCTGATAATAAGTTGTAAATGTAAATAATAATAATAACTTCTTGCCTTTATATTGTTTCCTTTTTTATTAATAAACTTTAAATAATAAAATGCATCTGAACATTCATTTTTATACCTTTTTACTTTTCTTTCCTCCTAAATCCTCCATTTTCAATTTAGATTTTGTTCTATTTACTTTTGAAAACAGTTTCAACTAAACTCTTTCTTTGTACATATTAAAGAAATAAATAAAGTAAAATCTAGAGAGCCGATGTAATTGGATCTTGCAATGTTTTTAGACATTTTCATAAAAAATGTAATGAAAGACTAATATTGTCAAATTTCCAATTTATTTAGTTTCACTGAAACTGTATGACGCGTTTCGCTATATTATAGCTTCTTCTGATACAAAATGATATTTGAGTCATTGTCATTGTCTTTATTGAATTTAAGTTAGGCTATGCCTCTTACTTACATTTATGATAGCTTATATTCCTATACTACTTAACCTAGGTTCTATACAGTAATCCTAATTAACTTAACCTAGGACATTGGGTTTTAATTACATTGGTTGACTAATCTAACTTAACTAGAGCTTAATTCTAAACTAATCTAGAACTTAATTCTAAACTTAATCTAGGTTACAATCTTCATGGGGGTGGGGGAGGGCCATCGTCTTCGTCGGATATGGGGTCAGAAGGTCTTGGATAGTGATGGCGGGCGTTGGCGGGCACGTGGAATGCGCTCCTTATGGTGGCGTTTGGGTGTTGTAGCGCCTTTGCGAAGAACTTGATGTTGGTGGACCTCATGTGTGCCTTGATTGTTGGCACACCGAGGTCTCTATGCAATTGCCGGTTTCGGACGAACCATGGGGCTCCCGTGATCATCCTCAGGGCCTTGTTCTGTACTGCCTGAAGTTGAGCTCTGCGTGTCTTGGTGAGTTTAGACCAAGTAGGGCAGGCGTGTGTGAGTCCTGCCCTCACGATGGTTTTATAAATTAGCAGCTTGATTTTTGGTTGCAACTTACTGGACCGGCTGATGATTGGGTACAGCTTGCCCAGTAGTTGCTTGGCTTTCCTTGAGGCAGCACAGACCTGGTCTTTCCAGATGAGGTGTTTGTCATACTGGATTCCCAGGTACTTGATGGTGGTTGCCCATTGGATGCGGGATCCCTGGAGCTGGAGTTGTCCATAAGGAGTGCCGTTGCCTTTGGCGAAGACGATGGCCTGTGTCTTACATGGGTTTAGCTGGATCTTCCATCGGTTGAACCAGGGGGCGAGGACGTTCAGGTGGCGCTGCAATCTACTGGTGATGATTCTGTAGCTGCTGGATTCTGCTATGATGGCTGTGTCGTCAGCATACAGGAGTAGGGTAGTCTGATCCGTTTTTGGAATGTCGGCTGTGAAAAATGTTAAAGAGGTGGGGGGGAGAGGACGGAGCCTTGAGGGACTCCGGCTCTAATGGCCTTGACTTCGGAGATGGCCTTATCGACTCTGACTTGGAATGTTCTGTCAGAGACGAAGGATTGAATGAGTTTGTTAATGAAAAGGGGGTAGCCGTGTCGGATCAGTTTCAGAATGAGGCCTTCGTGCCAGACTCAGTCGAAGGCCTTTGCTACATCGAGAAACACAGCTCCAACTTTGTGACGTTTGTTGAAGCTGTTGGAAATGGTTTGGGCGAGTTTCGTGGTGTGATGGATGGTGCCATGAAGGGGCTGGAAGCCATACTGTTCGTCAGGGACAACACGGAGCGCTGTGGACTTTGCTCTGACGATTTCGAGGATGACTTTTTCAGCTATCTTGCCAAGGCCTGGAAGTAGGCTGATTGGCCGATAGCTGCTTGCCTCGTGGGTTGGAGAGCCTGGTTTTTTGATGATATTTGAGTATTAGTGTTGTTACATTTATATAAATACCCTAAGGTAGATAGGTAATAAAATTAATACTATATGCTAATGAATATTGCTGGGAAATCCATTCTGAATATTAATTGTATAAGTTGAGTTCGTTTAAGATAATGTCTGAATTTTTAATTCTATTTATTTCTAAATTTTCTAATAGGTTTAATTTTACGCCTTTGTTTTGTCTGTGTAGAATTTTAAATTTATCGTCAAAAAGATGATTTGATTCTGTTAAATGATTACTGTACGCTGAGTCAGTTTTATTTTTTAAATAGCTTCTTTTATATTCTAAAATCCGAGTTTCGAATGAGCGACCTGTCTGACCTATGTAACTTTTATGACAAGAACCACAATTTAACTGATACACTCCAGATTTTTTTGATCTATTTTGTTTTCCCTTTGGGTTTTTAATGAATTTTCCTAACGAGTTATTTGTTCTAAAAGCTATGTTGATATTATATTTGTTTAAGTGGTTTTTAATTTTCTCTGACATATTACCCAAATAGGTTAAAACATTAAATTTTTTCCCTGTGTTTTCTTTCTTGGGGTATACTAAAGAAATAGCTTTATTTTTTAATTTTTTGTTTAGAATTGAGTCTATGGTGTCAGGAGAATATCCGTTGTTAACAGCAATTTGTTTTATTAGATTTAATTCTTTATTAAAATCATCTACAGATAAGGGGACACTTACAAGTCTATGCAACATACTGTGGTAAGCTGCCAATTTGTGTTGTAGGGGGTGAGCTGATTTTATGTTTATTGTAGTATCTGTATGTGAGGGTTTGTGAAAAATAGAGAATTTGTGTTTGTTGTAATGTCTGGTTATCGTTAAGTCAAAAAAATTAATTTTATTGTCGACTTCTAGTTCCATAGTGAATTTAATATTTTTGTGTATTGAGTTTATATAGTTAAAAACATTGTCAAGTTGACGCTCTGTACCATTAAAACAAGCAAAGATGTCGTCCACATATCGGTACCAATACAAAAATGATTTGCTAAATTCTTGTCGTTTTTTTTTTATTTGTAGGTTATCCATAAATATTTCTGCTAAAAGCGGGCTAAGTGGACTACCCATTATGAGACCCTCAGAACTATTATAAAACGTATTATTAAAGTAAAAATAATTTTGATTGAGGCTCGTGTTTAATAAATTTAGTATGTCTTGTTGTCTAACGATATTAACTTTATTTTTGATTAGAAATGTTTTTTATGATTTTTACTGTTTCATTCGGGGGTATGCTAGGGAAAAGGTTTTGGACGTCAAAAGATACTAGTTTTGAATTATAAGTGTCCCCTTATCTGTAGATGATTTTAATAAAGAATTAAATCTAATAAAACAAATTGCTGTTAACAACGGATATTCTCCTGACACCATAGACTCAATTCTAAAAAAAAAAAAATTAAAAAATAAAGCTATTTCTTTAGTACACCCCAAGAAAGAAAACACGGGGAAAAAATTTAATGTTTTAACCTATTTTGGTAATATGTCAGAGAAAATTAAAAACCACTTAAACAAATATAATATCAACATAGCTTTTAGAACAAATAACTCTTTAGGAAAATTCATTAAAAACGCAAAGGGAAAACAAAATAGATCAAAAAAAATCTGGAGTGTATCAGTTAAATTGTGGTTCTTGTCATAAAAGTTACATAGGTCAGACAGGTCGCTCATTCGAAACTCGAATTTTAGAATATAAAAGAAGATATTTAAAAAATAAAACTGACTCAGCGTACAGTAATCATTTAACAGAATCAAATCATCTTTTTGACGATAAATTTAAAATTCTACATATACAAAACAAAGGCGTAAAAATTAAACCTATTAGAAAATTTAGAAATAAATAGAATTAAAAATTCAGACATTATCTTAAACGAACAAAAAGATACCTGTCTGGCCCATGGTAACTCCCCTTTACTCAATTTATACAATTAATATTCAGAATGGATTTCTCAGCAATATTCATTAGCATATAATATTAATTTTATTACCTGTCTACCTTAGGGTATTTATATAAATGTAACAACACTAATACTCAAATATCATTTTGTATCAGAAGAAGCTATAGTATAGCGAAACGCGTCATACAGTTTCAGTGAAACTAAATAAAGTGGAAATTTGACATTAGTCTTTCATTACATTCTTTATGAATTTCCATCAAGTAACAGCCACAACAACTCAAAATTTTCATAAAAAGTCAAAACTTCAACCATGATGAGGCCGGGTTAACGTTATCAAATTGAGCTAAAACTTTACCAATCTCGTTTCTTAGTCAATTGGCAACTTTTAGGAGGGTCTCCCCCAAAAATTCGAACAGTGATTTTTGTGACCACTCTAGTAACCTTATAAATTAGCTGTAAAATTATTTTTGAATTTTTATGTAGTTAATTCACAGGTCTGCAAGAAAATATTTTATTTTCAGCTGCATGGGATGTTTTTGGTAAATATTATGTTTTCTAGTCTGCTGAATCGAAAAATGATCTCCATTTCTCTTCATCACGTACAGTTTTTTTGCAAAATACAAGGTGTTTGTGTAAAAAAAAGCATAACACAAATGAAAAAACCACCGTTTTATTACAATGAACTAAACAATATTTCTTATAATTAAACAAACAATTTCTTCATGAAATGTACTTAACATTCCATGTTCATTCTTTTTGCCTATGAAACCTTTTCTTCTTCTCTTTGATACTTCTCCGAACACGCTTCTGTCTTCCATTTCCTGTTTCCCGCTTGAGCATCCAACAGTAGTCTGCTAGCAGATTTACGTCCCATCTTCCTTGGTAGAGTCTCTCGATATCACGGATATCCTGGTGAAATCTCTAACCTTGCTCTTCACTGAAGGCTCCCAAGTTTTGGGGAAAATACTCGACATGGGAGTGTAAGAAATGAACTTTTAAGCTCATCTTGCATCCTTGAGCTTTATACGCAGCTAACATGCGTTGTCCAGTGATTTTGTAGTGAGGGTCTTTAGTATTACCCAAAAACTTGTGCACTACGTCTTTGAAAGAGTCTCACGCATCCTTTTTTTTTCTTCCATTTTTTCTGAAAAGAGAGGATCTGATAATAATTTTTGTATGTCGGTGTCAGTAAAAACTCCCTCTTTCAACTTGGCTTCAGACAATTTTGGGAACTTGGAACACAGATATCTGAAATATTCCCCATCTTTTGGCAGTGATTTAATAAGCTGCTTCATAAGTCCCAATTTAATATGAAGAGGTGGTAATAAAACCTTTTCAGGAGTAACCAAGGTCCTATTAATGACGTTATTTTCGCCGGGAATTAAGGTGTCTCGAAGTAGCCAGTCAGTTTTTGTCCAATGAAAATCTCTGGCTCGACTGTCCCACAAGCAAAGGAAGCAGAGATATTTTGTATAACCTGCGTGTTGGCCCAACATCATGGTTAATATTTTGAAACTTCCACAAACCATCCAGCGATGTTCTTGATATTTTATTTTCTCAAGAATCTTTGTCAAATCGTTATAGTTTCCGTCCAAATTCACCGAGTGTCCTACAGGAAGTGATGCAAATTTATTCCCATTATGCAGCAAGACTGCTTTGAGGCTTGTTTTTGACGAATCAAGGAATGGGCGCCACTCAAATGAGTCATATTCTATTTCAAAACACTTTATTGAACATCACTACAAAAAACACGATTTCCCTCTTTGGAGAAAAACTTAGTGAATTCTCTCTTTCGGTGTTTGTACCACGAAAATGGGGTTCCTGGTGACAGCAGGTTCTTATTTTTTAGTCTTGTCCCCAGCAATTCGGCAGCATGTTTAGAAAGGCCTAAATCTCTAACCAGGTCATTGAGCTCGTTCTGAGAAAAAATTGGGTCCCTCATCAACAAAAAAATCTGAACTAGATTCGTCCTGTGGAGGTAATGTGTTTCCGTCCTCAGAATCACTCGGGATATCATCCAAACTGCAAGATGGGTGTGGAACTGGCATTTCAGAGCTATGAGGCACTAAACAAATAGCTTGGTTTGGGTAAGATATATTCCTTTTATTTTTTGTATTGAAACCTTTTACATCTACCGAACAGAAATAGCAGTCGGTAGTGTGGTTTTGCTGTTCACGCCACATCCTAGGAATATCAAAACGAAATGAGTGTTTCTTACCCTTAAACCACAAACGAAGATCTCCCTCCACCTTCTGCACACCTTATGAGGAGCCTAGGCTTTGTCTTGATCCCCAAGTTTCAACTTGAAGTAAGCAAAATACACTTTCTTCACGAAATTACTTATGTTTCTTTGTTGACTTTTAACAGTGTATTCACCACAAATAAAACAAGAGTTGTCAGGAGTAATAACTCAACCTCTTGGAGCCATACTATATAACTAAAAACACGAGCACAGTCACGTTTGAATGCAATGTAAACTGAATGTAAACTGAGTGTGGCTTATACAACCAAGATCTTGAACGGTAACATCTTGCCGAGTTCTGCTCTAAATGAAACTACAAACCCGAGTTTTGCAAGAAAAGCTGACGAGATGGAATTTTTCGAGTATTTTTTTTCCGGTTTTAGTGAATAAAAATCTATAAGAAACAGTATAAAAATCGTATGTGGTTTTTTGGTTGCAGACCTGTTTATTTGTAGTTTTATATAAAAAAGATGTTATGGGTTAGTTTGGCATGGTAAAGTTTTTCTAGCTTTAATTTTTTTATCGTACTGAGACATTTCATGCACACTCATCTAATTCTCCCGAGTAACACCTAATGCCTGGTTTACACGGGTAGAGTAATGAGTAGAGTAGAGCGGCAAGTAGAGTAACTCTACCCGTAGAAACTCCCTCTCTCTGTCCGAGTAGAGTAGAGTAGCGAGTAGCTGGTAGAGTAGAGGACTATACTGCGCGCAGTATAGTGGACTCTACTCTACTTACCCCCACCACTGCCCCACTCTACTATACTACCTACTCTACCTGTTTAAACACCCCACTCTACTCGTTTTTCAAGCAAGTAGCCAGTAGTGTCCAGTTGCAGTGAATTTTGCAATCAGTTTGTTTTGTTTAATTTTTAAAAATGTCTAAATTCACTGAAGAAGAAACGGAAATGCTGGTTGGTTTATATGTAGATGAAGAGGTTCTGTGGAATTTGAGTAGTCCAAATTACAGAAATAAAAACATGAGGATGGCCGCGGAAAAAAGTATTATTCTGAAACTTGGAAGTGGATTTGGGTTGGGTGAACTTAAACAAAAAATTAAAAAACTTGCAGTGTACCTACAGGTAAGAATGTGTTAAAATTAAAAAATCAATTAAATCAGGTGCAGGGACAGAAGATATATATGTTCCAAATATAAAATGGTTTGATACCTTTGACCGAATCATGAAGATTGCAAAATCAGGAAAAAAAAACTGAAGATTCTGTGGTAAGTGTTTATATTTATATATACCTATAACATAGGATAATTAAAAAACATTTTTGTACTGCCATGGAACAGCTCCTTCATTGTTGAAGTAATCTTTAAACTTTTCCCTCATTTTTTTGGCCATGTCGGTTGACCTTCTGCCCCCATAACGTTCAATATTCCGTAGATCGGAGATTTCATGGCGCCACTGACCCGGGATTATCTCCCCAGTTTCTATATCTTCGTTATCAACACTACCATAGGGCAAATATGAGCGTTGACTTGTTTTTGTCAACCAATTGTGCAGTGAACAGGCTGCATGTACGATTTTGTTTACTGTTCATAACTTTACAGCCAAACATCTTTCAAAAACCCTAAAACGACTCGCTAATATGCCAAATGCATTTTCCGATATTCTTCTTGCCCTACTCAGGCGATAGTTAAATACTTGTTCAGGTATACTTAGAGAAGTATGTCTGGGTTTGTGGTATGGCTTCATTAAATATTTTTTAAGGGGAAATGCGTCATCTCCTACAATAACAAACCCAGCAGGGAGTAGATTATTTTCTAGTTGTTCATATAGTTCACAGTTTTGAAAAACGCCTCCATCTGCATTTGATCCTTTAAAGCCAACATTAATGTACGAGAAGCAGTATTTATCATCAACAAGAGCCATAAGCACAATACTATGTTGCCCTTTATAATTATAATATTCACTCCCTGCATTTGGAGGAGCTTTTATTAAAAAATGCTTTCCATCAATCGCTTCACAGCAATTCGGAAAGTTCCACCGTTTATTAAATCCTGCTTCTAGAATGTTCCACTCGTCTGCTTCAGGCATCTGAAACAATTTTTTTTATTTTAGGAAACTGCCATTTCTCAAAATATAAATTCACTTGAAGACGGAGAAGAAGAGGGAACTACCCATGAACCATTTTCTCCGCAGGGCCAGAGCGGCAAATCTCCAAAAGTTGCACCAAAAACCCCTGTATCAGATAAGGCTCCAGCATCCAAAAGAAGTAAAGTTGACAACCTAACAAATGCAGTTGAACAGCTACGGGAAGTCATTGCAAGTATTCAAGACAGTAATTGTAACGAGCATGATGCGTTTGGAAATTTTGTTGCTGCAACTCTGAATAATTTACAAAAATCTAGTGCACTTATGGCCCAGAATGAAATTCAGGGAATTCTCTTAAAGTACAGGCTGAGAGATGTTGGGCCTCCCAAAATTTCTATTTATGAAAACCAGAATTCAGTAACTCAAACACCACAGTGCAGTCGACGTGATTCACATGATAATAATTCCCTTCAATCTGCCTACACAAATTATTCCTCGAGTTGCTCAAGTACCGCTTGCTCTGCGTATGTTGATAGTAATCAAGTACAACAATATGATGTTACTGATTCACAAGTTTGTTTAACTGATGTTGCTATTGCAAATTCAGAAAATATAATTGTACAAGCCTTCAAAATAGCGGGAGATTTGGAACAATAATAATGTTTTAACACTTTTGTGCTAAGTTTCAATAAGCTACATAGCATTATTTAAGCAATAATAATATTAAAAATTTTTCTTTATTCACAATTGATTGATTTTTACCTACCTTGACAGCATCCAAAACTTCAGAAATAGCATCACACACTTCGGGAATAAATTTAGAAATAGCAGGTCTTGACACCCTAAAAAAAATGTGAAAGGCTTCTGTAGGAGTTTCCTGTAGCTAAAAAGTTCAATGTAACTTGTAGTTTCACTTCAGCTGTTATAGCATCCCTCATCATCGTATCTTCACGTTGAATTTTGTTTTTCAACATGCCCAACAGATGTTCAAAATTTTCTGGGGTAAGTCTAAGACATCGCGTGTATTCCAAGTGATCCTCAATAGCCAACTTTTTTGTAGAAGCGATGTTCCTCCAAGTGAATTTCTTCTTTTCAGCCATTCTTTCATCCACTCTTTTTTTTTTCTATTTGCCTCCTCATGAATTACTTCAGCAACTTCCCTAACCAGTTCTTTTAAAACTGGTGCCAAACATTTTTTTAATTTCTTTTTTAAAATTCATATTTACGAGGATATACCATTCAAACACCTGGACAACTTACTCTTGACTACTATATACTCTACTTAGTACTTGCTTCGTGTGAACGCAAAAAAATCAAAAAATGGTAGAGCGGCAAGTAGAGTGAACTCTACTTGCCGCTCTACTCTACTCATTACTCTCCCCGTGTAAACCAGGCTTAAGGATTAAGTAAGGGCAGGCCGCTGCGTACGCGCCTGCCACGATCATGTAGTAAAGACAAGAATTTGTTAGTAAAGATCAGGAGTCAAACGGTGTATATTTGAACAAACTTCACCCATACTGTGGCAAAGACAATAAGGACCCTTCGTATTTTATGTGCAAGAGTAACTCTCGAGGTTGTCGTTCTGTAAGACGCAACGTATTTTTTTTTGCATAATTTTAACGCAAGCTAACACATTTTTCGTTAATAAAACTTGTAACTTTATTTCACATTATTACACACGATTTGGCTCAACATATTTTAAAATACTTGGAAAAAGTGTAAAAAAGGAAATGGAAATATTTTATCGAAATCTACACGAAAAAGTTATTTGGAATCGGAAGTCGAGTCACAGAAATGTAAGGAAAGAAATCAAATATTTTCGCAATTACTTTTTAAAAAGAACTTATGAATAAATAAATTTATCCGCTTCTTGAAAGTTGAAATTTAATATGTAATTTTCGCATGTTTGTGTTTTATTACTAAATATCGGTAGTTAAATAACACTGGATAACAAAACCGAACTTTTTTTCGTTGCATGACACCTATTAAGTGTTGTTGACGTCACTGATCTTGAATCTACCCTCAGATTGTATCTAGCAGCTCTAATTTTTGATGTACAGGGTGAGTCAACGATAGAGTAAAGTTCATTATCTCATTTGTTTCGGGAATGACGAAAAAATGTTAAGGTACACAGTTTAAAATTATTTTTGAGTATACAGGGTACTTCAAAAAAGTGTGGCCGTTATACGAGGCTGGTTTGAAAAGTCCGTGCAAAGTCCGAGAGATGGCACCACCGGCGCGTATCGAGGTCATGTTTAGTTAGTAGCATCTCTTGAATGAACGCGCACCAAGTTTCAGCCATATTGGTCTATTTCTTTGTGTTTGGCATTCGTGTGAATCAAGGAAGTCGAGTGATTTTCAAGAAATGGACGAAAAAGAATTTCGTGTGGTGATTAAACATTACTTTATGAAAGGCAAAACGCCTCAGGAGACTAAAGAGAAGCTTGATAAACATTATGGTGACTCTGCACCTTCGATTAGAACAGTTTATAAGTGGTTTCAAAATTTTCGGACTGGCCATATGGGCACAAGTGACGCTGAACGTTCTGGACGGCCTGTGGAGGTTACGACTCCAGAAATCATTGATCAAATCCATGATATGGTGATGGATGACAGAAGAGTTAAGGTGCGTGAGATTGCTAGTACTGTGGGCATCTCGACAGAACAGGTACATAATATTTTGCATAAACATTTGGACATGAGAAAGCTATCCGCAAGATGGGTGCCGCGATTGCTCACGCTTGACCAAAAACGGAATCGTGTGAAGTGTTGCAAGGATGGTTTGCAGCTGTTCCAGAATAATCCGGAGGACTTTAAGCGTCGTTTCGTCACTGTGGATGAAACATGGATACATTACTTATACTCCTGAGACCAAACGACAATCTAAACAATGGGTTACCAAGCGGGAATCTGCACCAAAAAAGGCGAAGACCGTTCCTTCGGCCGGAAAGGTTACGGCGACTGTCTTTTGAGATTCGCAAGGGATAATCCTCATCGACTATCTGGAAAAGGGTAAAACTATTACAGGTGAATATTATTCATCGTTACTGGACCGTTTGAAAACCGAGCTGCAAGAAAAACGCCCGCGATTGGCCCACAAGAAAGTCCTTTTCCATCACGACAACGCACCAGCACACACCTCAGCAGTTGTGGTCGCAAAATTAATGGAAATAGGATTCCAACTCGTTTCACATCCCCCCTATTCTCCAGACTTGGCTCCCTCGGACTACTATTTGTTTCCCAATTTGAAAAAATGGCTGGCGGGACAAAGATTTTATTCAAACGAGGAGGTGATTGCAGACACTAATGAATATTTTGCAGACTTGGACAAATCCTATTATTCGGAAGGGATCAACAAACTAGAACATCGTTGGACGAAGTGTATAAGCCTAAAAGGAGACTATGTCGAAAAATAAAAAAGGTTTACCCCAAACACATAAGTAGTTTTTATTTTTGCACGGACTTTTCAAACCAGCCTCGTAACATGTGTTTTTTTAAATGGAACATCTTATTTTCTAATTTATTTTTAAATTCTGTGTAAAATTTTATAACTTTTTTTTATTAAATAATATTATATACCTAAACCTAGTAGTTTTTCTAATATTTTAATTTTTTTGTAAAAAATTGCCAATAGCGCCATTGTTTCTGAAGGTAGAATACTCGTAATTGGTACGAGCGTTCTATAAAGATGAAAAAAAAGTTATATGTAAAGAAATTTGAGTTAGATGCTACAAATCTCAAATTTTTTAAGTGGCACACCCTGTATAATATTATTTTTTTCTGATAGATTTTACAAAACCCTCCAACTTTTATTTAGTATGTCATATACCTATTTCTAATAGTTTTTTCCATTTATTTTGAATTTTTGAATTTTTACCACTGTTTTTAATATACTTATGCTATAACATCATAGTTGTCAAGACAAAACAAAAATGTAGGCATTGTCAAAATTTGACATAATAAAAAATAATGCACTAGACCAGGGGTCGGCAACCTATGGCACGCGTGCCATCTCTGGCACGCCAAGCAATTTTGAATGGCACGCGTACCTACTCAAAGTTTACACATTAATTCTGTAATCTGTGACATGTTTCGAAATTAAATAAATAATCGAAGACAGTATTACTTTAACGATATAAACAAAAACGATATATTATATAAGTCAGTAGGTATTATTACCAAAAACTACAAAATATATATTTTGTAATTTTATAATTTTACTGAATGCATTGGTTTGGCTTTAATTTCGGCAAGTATTAAAGACGGCAAGCCTCAAAATATAAGCCTAGGCAAAAACACAAATAAACGTCCTCAATTCAGATCAAAAGAGCCGCTATAAGGCGGTTTTTGTTTGACTTGACTTCAATCGTTCCGACGCGCTCCGAAACTCTTTTTATATTGCCGAACTTTAGTTTTTGTTAGATTTAACTTCTAGGCGGCCCTTTAATTGCAATGGGCGCGTTGTAGATAATAATTTTTGTTCTAAGAAATTTAATAAACGTAATTAGAGAAAACTCTCTAAAGAACTTCAAGCACAGGGTTCACACTAGGTCTTAGGACTAGTATAATAAAATTATTTGTTAAATGTTAAATTTTTTTGTAATTAAACCTTCTAAAAGCAATATTTTAAGTTAATTTTTGTTAATTTTAGTTGTAGTAAGTACCTATGTCGGCACGCAAAATGTTGTATGGATGAAAACTGGCACCCCTTAGTTAAAAGGTTGCCGACCCCTGCACTAGACCTTCTCTAGAGCGAAAATTGAATTTTTCGTAACGAAAAAAATTTAAGATAGTTTTTGTATATTCTTTATTTTTCCTTCTAATCATCTTGAAGATCATAAAATTTCGCATATTTAAAAAAAACTTACTACGACCTTTTGCCCACAAGAAAAATCCATAATAAGATTTGGACTAAAATGCGAAGTTTGACCAATCATTTTAATATTTTTTAATAAAATTTGACACACGTTTTTGTTAATATAAGAGCTATATTTTTCTATAACGTGAAGGCGTAATATCGAATTGAACGGAAGTTACCAGTAAAAAAAACATTTTTCAATTTGCTGTAGTAAATAATTTTTTTAGGTTACGTACTTAATATTTTTTAATGCAATCTAACGCAGTTTTTTGGGCAATTTTATGACGAGTAAAATATTTTTGTTTTCTATCGTATAACAACGAACAGAAGCTAAGATATTTAAGAAATGAAAACGTTAAAATATGAAAAAATTCACTAAAATAGTAGTACAGTGGCCTCTCTGTCCTAGTTGGGTCTGAGGAAACTCAAACATTATATTGGCACTGTTTCAAAGTAGTTAGATCGATTTTCAAACTGTACCTAAAGGTTTCCAAAAATCATAAAAATTTTACGTCATTTGCCTCCACTATATGTAAATAATAAGATTATAACCAGCTACTAAAATTAAGAAATATAAGTGGGGCAACATCGTTACGGTATCTACAGCGACTCTCTTTGCGGCGTTGCATGAACGTAGAATAAAGTAACTTTTTGCATATTATCTTGACTAGCTGAAGGTGGTAGGAGATTGCAACTTAGTCTACTATTTTTTACATGTCCTCACCGTATTCTTAAAATTTTTAATGGATGATTAATTTGGCAGGAAAACAATTTGACAAATGACGTAATTAGGATATTAAACATCTATGGTATAAATAAATATTTTTTAGATATACTGACAGCGACAGCAGCCTTAGAAAAAGATGTGAAAGAACTATTGCCAAAATAAGTATGAGAGAGATCCCCCGGAGATACGTAATTGGTGGGCCAAATTGTTTAGAGTATTAGAACAAGATGCTGCAATTGTAAGTATTTTTGTTAAGAATATTTATCTAGGGTGACCTTAAATTTAAAAAATTGGCTAAGTGGTTTTCTCAGAACTTGCCTTGGTTACACGCATAAAATAAAAACTGGATATAACGATTTCACACCAGCCCTACAACTTTGTATTTTGCAAGAAAGTTTATTGAAACCTTAATAATAAAAAAAACGTGGAGAAATTTTCATAATAATATTTAAATTATACAGTAGGGATCCTTTTCCCTCTTAAAATTGGTAATAATTTTTCAGGTATCCCGAGTTCAAGAAGCCTAAAAACGAATGTATACCAGGATATATTAATCCAGTCGCTTGGCAGTTGAACATTTAAATAAGTTAGATTTCTGACCAGAGAGGTTTATTAACAGCCAAATAATATTTATACGAAAGTTTGCATCAATCGGGGCATGGCCGGCTAAAAAAATAGGGTCCGAAAGGGCTCCATTTTGGGTCTTTCAAGAATTTCTCGAAGAATATGCATAATTTGTGAAAATATTACTTAGACAAAATATAGACCATGCGATTTTGCATAAAAAAGGTTTCTTGATATTTACCTGTTAAAGGCATCGTTTTCGAGAAATCGTATTGTTTTATTCGGATATTTCAAAGCGCGCTAAGTGAAATTCCGAAATTTTCACGTGCATCGCACCCGGAATCTGCCATAAGTTTCTTAAAAATAATCGGACTAAAAAAGGAAAAAAGCATTTTCAAGGGAAAAGTTTAACCTTTCTGATGCATTCATGAAATTCCTTTTTTTTCAAATTGAGATCAGGAATTGCATTTGAAAGGAAAACTTTTTAGTGTTCCGTATGGAACACTTATAAGATCACTTCGGTGTCTGTCGTCTGTCTGTCCGTCTGTCCGTCTGTCCGTCTGTCCGTCTGTCCGTCTGTCCGTCTGTCCGTCTGTCCGTCTGTCCGTCTGTCCGTCTGTCACACCCGATTTTCTCCGAAACTATTGGTCATAGAAAGTTGAGATTGGTAGTAATACAGGAATTGATGGCCTCATCAGAGCCATGTAGTTTTGAAAGTTAAATTTTTACTTAAGGGGTTAGTTTTGGGGGTGTGAAATCGGAAGTGAAAAAAAATTTTTTTTACTAGGTAATCGAGTGTGGTGTCAAACGAAAGCTTGTGAAAACACGAGTAAAAATATATATATAATGTAATACTTGCGCGCACTTTTCTTTGTATTATTTTTAAAAAATCGCGAAAAATCGCTGTCCACCCGCCTTATCTCGGAAAGTACTTATCAAAAAATTTTGAAAAAATTTCTGGAATATTCTCCACGGGGTGTAGATTGAACGAAAAATTATCACGAGTCCATTACCTGTAATAATTTATCTGGTATATAAAAAAACCAGAAATTTCAAGGTCATCAATTTTCAGTAAAGATTGGAAATAAACTTTGTTGAAAACTTATTTGGGGTCTATTTGTGAAGTCACTGATCATTTTATATCACCGTAACATAAATTTTGACTTAAGGGATTCGTTTAGAGGGGTGAAATCGGAAGTGAAAAAAAAAATTTTTTTCTAGGTCATCGAGTGTGGTGTCAAATGAAAGCTTGTGAAAACACGAGTAAAAAATATATATATAATGTAATACTTGCGCACACTTTTCTTCGTATTACTTTTAAAAAAAATCGTGAAAAATCGCTGTCCCCTACCTTATCTCGAAAAGTACTGATCAAAAAATTTTGAAAAAATTCTGGAATATTCTCCACGGGGTATAGATTGAACGAAAATTATCATTACCTTAATAATTTATCTGGTATAGAAAAAAACCAAAATTTCAAGGTCACCAGTTTTCAGTAAAGATTGGAAACAAACTTTGTTGAAAACTCATTTGGAGTGTGTTTTGTGAAGTCACTGATCATTTTACACCACCCTAACAAAAATTTTTATTTTAAAAACAATCAACGTACGGAACACTAATTGTGCAAGTTCAACTTGCACTTGACCGGTTTTTTTTTAACACGGACGCTTGTATTTTTATACAGGATGTCCCAGTATTCCGTGTAAACAGAGTTACTGTGGATTTCTGGGATGAAAATATGACCATTTAACCCAACTTACCTTAGTCCGAAAATTCGTAATTTTTGAGATACAGGGTGTTAAAGTTATACTTTTATTTTAGTTTTTCTTAAGTAGCTTTCTTAATCATTGTACAATTTGTACAATATTCGGTGCTAAGGGATTTTCTGAGATGAGAAATGGAATCAGCTCACAATTATGTTGTAAATTGTAGGGGGCGCCACTTATTGCACTGTGTATACTTTTAAATTGTCATAACTTTTTTACCACTCTATATGATATTTTTAATTAAATATTCGTATTTTCCGCCTCCTCCGGTCTAAAAAAGCTCTCTTGGTAAATGTTGATCCGAGCAACAGTTACTGAGATAGTGGGATGTTTGCTTTCATTTTTTAATTCCATTGTCAAATTCTCAAACGTGTTCCTTCACACGTTTTTCTTCACATTGTATAGTTACTTGGCAACTCTCAAGAATCACTCTGGCAATGATGTAATTTGTACGTATGTTCTATGACTTAACTGGCTTGACTGACAGACAAAAAACAGAAAGTCATTTTTGACAGATATCAAACAAGTTTTACGAGTATTAACGAGAATTAATCCCTTCTCCTTTGGTGAGCAAACTGATATGATTTTTTAGTGTTTGGTTTTTGTAACGGCAACGGTCGCAAAAGTGCTCGCGTATATCACAAAAGATTTCGAGTCGTCGGACTCCTAACCATCAGACTTTTGCCAATATTAGAAATTCAGCACTCGTTCAATTGAGCGTCAAAACG
>CM032447.1:242262339-242263792 GCA_019049505.1 Pachyrhynchus sulphureomaculatus | reverse complement strand
GTACGACGGCAGATTTATTATTTTAAAAGCCCCTGTTTAGCTGCGGTATAGTGGAATTGTTATTTTTGCAATCAAAACAGTCCTCATTATCATCAGCCAGTATTACTCAAAGTCTTTACTTCAGTCGTTTAGAAAATGTACTCATTCATAACTTATTTTGAACACGTTTGTTATTTTAGGCTAATAAATTGCCCCAACGTAAACGAAATAACTTTTAGTGTAACTGAAGCGATTGTAGATGATCGAACTTCAACTTTGAATAAAATAGCTTTAAAATAATTTTATTGAAATTGAAAGAAAACTAGGAGTGTAGTTGATTGGTATCGTGTAATTATTTATAAAAATCGTATTTTCCTTTAATTTTAGTGTACACCACTTAATATGAAACACGAGTACTGATGGCACCTAAAAATAAAGGATTCAAAAATAATAACTTCTTACCTGGAAATCTTTGATTCCGCGGGGGCTTTCAAATTTAGCAAATTTTAGTATAATTTCCACAGTGCCCCACTGCGTATCTAAAAAACATTAAAAATATTTTTTTAATATTATTTTCCAATATTTTCCAGTTGAAATTGATAAATATACAGTCTGTCAAGTAAGAACGTGATTGCTTGTATTCTTGAAAAAATGTGTTTCGAGAACATTTATTGCTAATAATATATTCTTTGGTATGCTAACACAATGGCGCATTTACCTTAGTAAGTTCTCCAATCGTCTCCTGCATCAATAATCGCCTGACATCTTCGAGGCATGCTGTCGACGAGATTTTCTGGCATACTCTGCAAATTTTCGAATCTCGCGAGGCAACTAAGTCAAAGTCCTCGAAGTCTTCCCTTTGAGCTTTCTCTTTACAAGGGACCAAACGTTTTCAATACGCGCGTCTGGCGATTGTGAGGGCCATGCTAGTATCTTATCGTGGGCCGAAGCGAGCCGCTTCGCGATGTGATTTTCGCCCAGCAAAAGTTTCTTCTACTTCTTCAACGTGCTTCGAAATTTGAACATCATGAGACGGAAGATGTCGAATGTCTTATAGAACACATTCTAAAACCCGATTTTCTTCATTTTGCCACTCCCTTGATGCAGCGTCAATTTCGGGTCCCGTGAAAACAGAGACACGATTCGTTTTTCGAGACTTTCGAAGTGACTTTGCCTACCGAGCCACGTTTCGGCAAGACGTCGATTATTTTTTTGTCTCGTTAAAATGATTTACACACTTCTTCACAAACGACACCGACTTTTTACTATACACAGGGGCAGAGGGATTTAGCGGCGCCGCGAAATGTGTCATTTTAGGCACCTTTGGATGGGAACAAAGAAAGACTGCCTCGAACCGACGTGCAAATAAGTGACTCATTTTGGATTTTGCGTGTTTTCGACGAAAGTTCGGAATCAACTGATACTTTTACTAAAATATGTCGTAAACAAAGGCTCCCTCTACCGATTTTTCGTT